>CM041215.1:21257164-21430416 GCA_023065735.1 Coffea humblotiana | reverse complement strand
TTACTCTAGAACTGAATAGAGGTAGTAGTCTAGGGTGATATATCTCATGCAACTTGTTAACTGAAAGTACTGCTCTGGTTTAGAAGCTCTGCCATTTTCATTAAATCAAAATGAAAATTTACTGAAATAGCATTTTGATCGCAATTGCATGTCATAATTTTTAATGGAGGACATTTAGGTATTCAACTATGCTGATTAATGAGTATAGGGGGAATTATTTTTGCTGATCATAGTCAAATACAAATTGCTGTTCGAAAAAGATAAGTTGATTTGAGATGAAACTGTCGCCTGAAATGGTTAGTTTATGTCAGAGGATTTCTGTTCATACATATTGTCAAAGGTTCATTTGTGCCCCTTCTTAAAAAAATTCTTAGTTTGTAACCTCTGATTCCATATGAAGACTATCTTGTCTTATAAGTAAAAGCAGTAGGACTGTTTACTGTTCTGTCTAGCATCTCATTGCTGGTTGAATTTTTCAATTTCACGCTTTAGGTGTTGTGTGGACAGGTCTTGCCATCTAGGAACTGTAAAATGGTTTGAAGTATAGTGCATCGAAAGAGTTCTGCTTAATGCATGTCTGCCTAGTTGCTATATTTTAACATTTCAAGTCCTCCTAATTGCGATTTAAAACTCGCAGGAATTGGCTTTAAAAGTGTGTTTCTTGTGAGTGCCCAACCATTCATTTTTAGCAATGGGTATCGAATATGCTTCAAGGAATTTCCAGATGGGGATTGTGGAATAGGTTATATTGTTCCTGAGTGGGTGACGACCAGACCCTCTATCCAAGATCTTCAGAGTGTTTACAAAAGTAGCATCGTTCTGCCCACCATGACAATTGTTCTCCCTCTGAAAGCTGAAAAGGTTGAAACTGTGAAAAAGGAGCTATCACAAATCCAGCCTGAAGTCCTCCTCTTCTTGCAGAAGATAAAGCAGTTATCTGTCTGGGAAGATGGTATACTGTCTTCGAGGAACTCACTTTCTGCAGTTTCCATTTCAAGTGAAACTAGTCTTGTCCCTGCAAGAGGTCAAGTTGCAGAGTCCCGACTACTTCATATATCTGTTCAAGAAAAACATGACAAAAGTACATCCAATATCAGATGCTCCTATTACATACATAGGCAAGCCTTCCCAGTCAAACCTGCTTGCATTGTGGAACAAAGGAAGGATGTAAAGCAGTGGATGATATCTCTGGCTTTCCCTTTGGGTGAAAGGCTGAAAAGAGGAACTTCCTCTGTTGGTATCTTTGCATTTCTGCCAACATCTATGGTGACCAACTTCCCCTTCATGATTCAATCCGATTTTATACTTGCATCTTCAAGAGAGGCAATACTTGTTGACAACAAGTGGAATTTGGCTATCCTGGAGCAAGTTCCATCAACATTTGTTGGAGCACTAATTACTTGTATCAAATCTGCTGAAATCATTAAACTGCTTCCAGTGCATTGTGCGCTTAATCTTTTGCCTGCAAAAGAATCCCCTTTTGAAGAACTTAATAAAGTTAGAGAGTTTATCAAATTCATGGTTCAATCAGAATGCATTTTTCTTTATGAGTCATTTCTGGATGAGCCAAAGGTATTCTGTCGTCCAACTGATGTTCTTAGGATCTTACCAAAGTTCCGAAATATCTTGACCCGCATCAAAGAAGACAAAATACCTCTTAATGCCGTTTCTTCTCAACGGAAGTTTGTTTTACACAATCTTCTTGATAACAAGACGAACGATGAACTTCTGAATTTTTTGGGTGTACCACATTGCAGTTATGATTGGTATGGAAAATGCATTAAAACTTGTAACCTTTTATGCCGAGCTTCACCAGATGTGTACATGGATCTTCTTTGCTTTCTTGCTGAGTACTGGGAATATATGCCTCTTAAGTCTGTTGATTGTCTTCCTCTACTGAAGTACATTATTTGGAATGGGGATGTCTTATCTTGCAGTGTTGCACAAATTAAACAAGAATCCTTGAAAATTCATCTTGTTTGGTCATCTGAAGAACATGCTTGGCTGAGCAAATGGAACCTCGAACTAGGTTGCCCTAACGACTTGTTTTTCTGTCCTGATTTCATGGCAACTGCACTCCTGAAAGATGAGAAACACATAATTTTGAAGAGATGGCTGACTTCTGCATTGGGTGTTGTCATTACTGATGCATTTAGCTATGCTTTGGAAGTGTTTGGCTTTATTAGAAGAACAAAAGATCCAGATGTTGTGATTTTGTTTGCTCATTTTGTATATCATAGTTTTATGAAGAAATACCTTGGTTCGCATAATATTTCCAAAGTTCTGCTGGCTATGCCTATAGTTGATAAATCCGGATATGTGAGCCTTTGTTCTAGGAGTCTAGTACCTGCATATATGAGGACGTGGGTGAAGCTGTTTGGTTTGGCTAACCCATTCAGTGTTGGTTATGAGACTAGTAACAAGAAGTCAATAGAAAAACATGAGGTTCTTCATCATGCCAGTGGTGGAGATAATAGTTCTTACTGTGGAAAGTATGCTGAGCTTGGAGATAGTTATTTAGAGGCTGCAGAGTTTGCAGGTCTCATTACTCCTGAAAAGGAGCTCTTCAACTTTCTTGTGATGCACTCCAAAGCTATAGACTTGCCTCATATACTGCCTCCTGATGATGCTCTGCAAGTAGCTTCTACTCTACTGACAAGTGAACAATCTCTGTTGCTTCTGGATTGGATCAAGAAATTGAGATCCCAGCAATGTCAAATAAATGGATGGCACAAGAAATACGAGATACCTGGAAGATTTATTGAAAGTATTAGGAGTGGAAAATGGATGAAAACATGCTCTGGCGTTAGCTCTGCCTTACATTGCTATCTTTATGGCGGAAATGAAAATGCTGTTTTACTGGAGCTGGGAAAAGCTCTCAATGTCTTGTCAGCTATTGATGAAGTGTTCTTTTCACATGCGGTACCATCATTCATGGATGAGCTGGTATTCATTGGTGTAAAAATTGGGAGTGAGAATATGTTTCAACTTATTACTGATCATCTGAAGCCTTTGCTTTCCTCTAAAATGAGTAGCAAATTGGCAGTTTTAATTTTGGGCTTCATTAGGTACTCCGGGAAAACAATAAGCTTGATGGGAACATGAAGAAATCTCTGCAAGAGGGAAAATGGCTTAAGACTCTTCGAGGTTATGCATCTCCTGTTGGATCTGTACTTCTAACTTCTACTGAAGAAAAGGCTGTTGCACAAATTTCAAATTTGAAGATTGTTTGTAGACCTAAATATGGGGTCAAACTTGCTTCTTTCCTGGATGAACTGAAGTTTCTGGGTATCACTGTGGATTTGGAAGAAGTCTATAAGCTGATTCCCAAGCATTTGAGATTTCCAGATAATTTATCCAGTTTGACTAAGGATTCTGTGCTCCTGTTGCTTAAGTGCATGCAATTCACAGGTGCTGATGCTTTTGAGTCTACACGACATGTCTTTAGCCAATGTTGGATGAAGACGACATCTGGCTTTAGATGCCCCTCGGAATCTGTATTATTTGATCCTATGTGGGATCACTTGCTCAAAGTGGTTCTTTACCCATTATCGATGAATCATACTATGGAAGCAGGATTAGATCTTACAAGGAAGAACTCGAGGCAATTGCTGTGATTGTAAATCTTGATTCAGCAAGCAAGCTAGTCGTTGATAAACTCAAGTTGCTGATAGCTTCAAGTGGTCTGATTGGCACCAAGGTGATCTCACTTTTGAATTTTCTGAAGTGTGCCAAGAATGAAATGCCTTGTCTGCTATCCGCTATTGTTAGTTGCTTGTCAGAAGAAATGTGGCTGAAAACTAACAATGGCTATAGCTACACTTCACATGCTATCTTGTTTAACTGCGAATGGGCAACTGTTTCCCAGTTAGTGGACCTTCCTGTTATCGATGAGACTTTTTATGGAGATGAAATCTACAATTTCAAGGAGGAGCTGAAGATGCTGGGTGTTGTGGTCAATTTCAATAATGGTTTCCCCATCATTGTACGTGGGCTGAAGCTACCGGAAGATCCATCACTTGTCACAGTTGACACGTTCTTGTCATTACTTCATTGTGTAGCCTCAATTAAAAGTGATAATTCTTCTGACCAGTCTCTACTCGAAGATCTACTCAAAAAATTGAGAGCGGCTAGATGGTTGAAGACCCATTTAGGCTACAGATTGCCCCAGGAAGCTCTTCTTTATGATCTGGACTGGGAGGGCCATCTAAAGTTACTTGATGGGCCATTCTTGGATCAAAGTTTCTACATGAATCTTGATTCTGTGGAAATGGATGCTCTGAGGATGATTGGTGTTAAGACAGGGGCACAAGAAGTTTGCAATTGGTTTTTCCAAAATTTTACTTCTCTAGTTCAGACTTGTCAGGTGAAGAGAATCTATAAATTCATGTATAAGTACCACTGGACTCCAAATTCTGAAGATAATGTGACATGTCAGTTGTGGGTCCCTGATGATCATGTTGATGTTTGTGGGATGTGGTTGGATACTGTGACATATCAGTGGCGGATTATCTCTGATCATCGTATTAAAGACGGTGGTAGATGGGTGGATAATCATGATTGCGTAATTTCTGATGATTGCAACTTATTTGCTCATCGGTTACATATTCTTGATAAGTTGTATGAGATGGAGTTGCTAAACTTTTTGTCCTCAGCATTTTCTGTCGCTTGGTGTCCTACCCTTGACAAATATATGGACCTTTGGAAATTTTGGTTGGAAAGTAATCACCAAGTGACTTTGATGGAGTTGAAATCGTTCTGGGGATACATATTGAGAAACTGGGATGACTCTACTCTGGAGATCCTTGAGAGAAACATAAATGCTTTTCCTGCAGTTGAAGTCTCAGGGGGGATCCAGTTGGTGGACAGGAGAGAAGTTGTCATTGCTGATGACTTGCAGCTTAAGAAGTCATTCAAAGAGTCTAGCAAGAAGCCACTATTTATTTGGTTTCCCCAGATGATTTGAATTTTCAAAACCGACTATCTGAAATTTACTGCTGTCTTGGTGTTCAAAAACTTTCAGAATCTGTTGAATGTTTGATGAATGGCGATTTTCATCAGATGGATCCTGAGGACAATATAATTGGGAAACTGTTAGTCAAAATAGTTATGGGCTTTTTGGCAAGTCGAATTAACATGCCATTAGGTGCAAGGCTGAGGAAGGCTAAGTCTCTCCTTGATCTCCCCATCTTTGGAACTGATAAGCCCTTGGAGGTTACATATTCTTTACAAGTACCTTCATCAGGACCGGGAGTGCATGTTGGCATCCATAAGAAGGTCTTCTGGGACAGAAACTCAAAGAGACTGCTTATTCATTCACCCAGTTGGAGCAGTGGTCAAAAAGACATTCAACTGGTGACTGATTATGCCAGAGCAATATCAGAGGTCGTTTTATCCAGTTGCTCGGGTCATGTGGACTTGTGCCATATAATTAAGTTGGGCTTTGCATTTGGGTTCCAAGAGAATGAGATTGATGAATTGCTGATGATAGAAAATCTTGCTGTGTCTTCCGAGGACACAGACTTCATTGACCATGTATTTCCACCCATTGAGGTCCTTCCTCTTGACAAACTTATAATGCCATGTACACCAAATACCAACGTTTCCAAGAGCAAATCAACTTCTCTTGGCAAAAGGAGTCGCCTGAACTAATACTTTTCTAGCTGCATCATTCTCGTATAAACAAGCAGCATAGCTAAAGGTAGATGTTTTCTGCTCATGGTGCTAGGAAGTAATAGAGTAGGAAGTATTCGTTGCATGTTTCTGCCCCAAAAGGAAAGCAGAGCTGTTAAGTTTAGACATTTTATTTAGTGGATTATTATCAGATGCAATGTATCATGTCTTTGTTGCATTTTTTTGTGCATTTGGATTTCCTTGAATCAAACTCATGCAGGATCAATGACTCACTGTACATTACCATATTTTTGCAGAATTTAATAGCTTCAGTCATGGATTTTGCTTCTTTTGTCTGGATGATGTTTGGTGCTGTTTTTGGCTTACTGAAGATCTATGCAGACTCGTAGTTTTTGTTTCTCTGAATCTACTTCCGTGAGCAGATAATGAACCCAGGTATTTGACCATACTGATTTTTCTTTTTCGTATTCAATTTTTATTACTTGAGCTTCTTCCGAGAGATTTCTTGATAAATGCATGGTCACCAATTAGTATCCCTTTCTTGTTTATTGGTTGCCAACCGGGATCCTGGATTGGAAAAAACTTAATTTACTACATCTTTTGAAGCGAATCTGGTTCCTGAGAACATATTATACTTGCGTTTCTGATTAGGATTCCTTCTGGTCGCTTCAGATGTTGTTATGCTACTTGCCGAGTTCATTTCAAAGGAATTGCAATTTACTGCGCATGTATGATTGGCATATCAAGTACCCAATACTGAGACATCCTAGGATCTACATTTTGCCTGAACACTTGAAATTATTAATAGTATATATGATAGCATATGTTTGCAGTTAGTGCTTGAGAGATGAAGTAAAACCGGATGCATGGAATTTGTTCAAGAGTACAATCACTGGCAATGCGCCAATGCATTTAGTTCCTCACAATAACTTGAGGTTGCAAACTGTCAAATCTAGGATAAAGCGAAATCTATAAAGATTTTCTTTGGATGTTTTGCAGCTGATGGAATCAAACTGCACAGGTTGTTGGCTGTGATGGGCAGACTGTAGAATCTGGAGGAATGACTTCTTTTTGTGTTTTGTTGGACTATAAAACTCTTCTAACTTTATGGCCTGCCCTGTAATCAAACTTGGAGGATTTGTCCAGTGTCCTTTCTAAATTTGGATAATGCAGTGAATTTGTTTGACTTCTGCTTGGATGGACGGTAAAGTATTTGTGTAAAGGAAAATGCTGTGAAATCAGTAGTCAGGTAATAACTACCACTAAGTTGCTATTGCATCTTAATTCTGATTAACCTTTTGATTGTGTAATAATTAGACATTTTCTACTCGAAAATTTACGTGTGGACTAAACTTGCTTTAAAATGAGTCTATGCACCATAAAATACTATACACTATAAACACATTTTCCCTGATTTATGTAAACTTAAACAAAACTATCTTTCACATAAGTCTTAAGAGTAAAAAAAAAAAAAAATTTTGAAACATGTAATTTTCAGAACTCCCAGGAAAGAGTTGGTGAGCTGCAGAGTTACAGATCCTCAGAACACAATTCTTAGCTTAAATTTTCCATGAAATTTTCTGAAGCTTTCTTTGGATTTGAATTTAGATATCAAATGAGAGCACTCGTCTATAGTTTCCATTAAAGTTTCTTAGTCTACAGTCTACTCAAAAAAAAAAAAAAAGGCACTGAGAAAGGGCCATTGCAATAATTTCAGAGCATGGAATCGACCTTCAAGTATCGACCCACAGATGTTTACGGATCCTGTTGTTAGAGATGTTTACAGGAAAGAGGCCAACTGATCATACATTTGTGGATGGATTTGACCTGCATGATTATGTTAAAATAGTTTTCTTGAGCAAGTTTTTGAGGTTTTGGACCCATGACGTCGTTCAGGAGGAGATGAAATTAAGAAGAGTCTGCAAAAAGTGGTCTTAAACAATGGTGACAAAAATATGGAACGCCTCACTTCAATGTTGAAGATTGGGGTCGAATCTACTGAACAGTACGCAACGATCCGATGCATGTAAATGAGATTGTCAGAAAAATCACGTCCCATCTGAGATAGCTATCTTGGTGCCAAAATAACCCAAGCAAATCTCAAAATCTGACAGTTCTGCACTTCTTTCTCTGCACAGTGTCGGATCCAAGAAGCAACTCCACCCCCCCCCCCTCTTTCCAAAAAAAAAAAAAAAAAGATTTCATCCGACCTCACGAAATTAACTCAACTTGTTTCTGATCGATTTCGACTAATGTTCACAAGCATAGAAGTGGAAAAAGGTTTGTCAGCGATAAACAGACCTTGATTTGTAGCTGCATGACGAAACAATACGTATAACTAATGTAGCTAGCTATATGCTTGATTGAATTAGATGTATTCAATAAAAATATCTCTTAAGGTCATTATGATATTATGATGCATCTGTATCTTGCCGTAAAATCTTTCCACTGTTGATGTCTACTGGAAGTCAATCTGCAGTTATATCTTTGTTAATGAACTCAAATTTTTCTAAACCACAGCCGCTGCAGATTTTTCCTTTGGATTTTTCCTGTTTTCAAATTAAACAAGAAATCTTGAAACTTCATCTAGTTTGGTCATCTAAATTACATACTTGGCTTAGCGAATGGAACCTTGAATAGGGTTTGCCCAAACATGTTTTTCTGTCCTAATTTCATGCCTAACCTTAAAGCGATGGCTAACTCCTGCCGTGGATATCGTCCAAGATTACTTGCATGAGCAGCGGATAACCAAACTAGGCACTGGACCGTACTGGTTTTTCTTTATGGGGGTTCAAAATTAGGTAGTTGAGCTCATTCTAAGAGATTTCTTGATAAGTGCAAGGTTGCCAATTCTGTTTGAGCAGCCCTTGGTTGTCCATATGTGCCTAGTGCCAACAATGCTCCTCAATATGAAGAAAATAAGTTCACTGCTTTCATCTGTTTCAAGGGAATCTAGTAACAAAGAATCTAGAATCCCTCTAAACTCCGACCGGGTGCTTCCTGGTGCTTCAGCTATTGAAAACTATGAGGAGTTTATGTATAACTTTTGAAACTATAGGATTTTATGTATAACTTTTGAAACTATAGGATGGTTATATGAAAAAGAGAACTTATACTGCAGGGGCTAAAATGTAACATATTCTAACAATATGCTACTAACACAACTCTGATCTCAAGAACAAAATGATACACGGGAGAGAGAGAGATTGGGAAATGAAAAAACTTAAAAAAAAAAAATTTGACAAACAAATAACCAAGCTGATGGAAATTACCTTGTGGATCATAAAAGAGAAAAGGAAAAAAGTAACACTATACAAACAATAAAGAGTTGAAAGAGAATCATAACAGGTGGATACAATTTGTAGAGCACATTGAGTCATGGTGCGTTTTAGTACTTCAAGTTGGCACACAACTCACAAGTCAAATTCAGGTTGCCATCCAGTCCACCAGGCCTCGATTTCTTAGTGCATTTTGAGTGGTACTCTGATAGCAAACAAATGCAATATGGCCACATCCAGTGTGAGTTTACTAGAGTAAATGAACTTGTTTTATGGGCAGAAGACTAAGATAAGTAAGTCATCAACAACCAGGAATGTAGAGGCCACCGGTATGAAATTAATGCAACATGGGGCGGACTGCCTGTAGAACAATTGACTGATTGAGTCAACCCCAAGTCCTTGACACATCACAAGACATGGGAGTAAAAGATCAGCTGCAAATACAACGCTCATTCTTCAAACAGAAGTAGAAACATGGAGCATCCAAGTTCCATTTCGTGGGAATTTTCAGCAGAAAAGATTTTGCTGCTGCTGCTTCTCGTTGCCGTGAATTTGTCACCACATGCCTCAGCAGAAGGTGGAATATCTCGAAACATGACTGATCTACTTGCTTTGCAAGAGTTGAAGAGCCAGATATCTGGTGATCCAAATGGAGTTCTGAACTCGTGGAACCATTCAAAGCACCACTGCCAATGGCAAGGAGTCACATGTGATACGCGACATCAGAGGGTCACAGCCTTAACTCTCTCAGGTATGGGCTTGTCTGGTACCATATCTCCTCATATAGGTAATCTTAGCTTCATGAAATCTATCCATCTTGGAGAAAATCAATTTCATGGTGGGATTCCCCAAGAAGTCGGTCTCCTGTTCCGTCTAAGATTTCTTAACATGTCCAATAACAACTTAAAAGGAGAAATTCCGGTTAACTTGAGCTGGTGCTCAGAGCTCAGAGTCGTAGACTTGATATCAAACCAGCTGGAAGGAAAAGTGCCAAATGAGCTTGGGTCTTTGAAAAAGCTTGTGGCCCTTTACCTTAATGAAAATAATTTGACAGGTGAGATTCCTCGGTCACTTGGAAATGTATCTTCAATGACAGAACTTGCTCTCGCATACAATCACTTGAATGGGAATTTGCCGAAGGAGTTAGGCTTGCTTTAAAAGCTTATCATGGATTATAGTCGGGGTAAATGACTTGGTTGGTGACATCCCTCCCTCTGTTTTTAACATATCTACCCTGACATCCTTTGTAGCAGTGGAAAATAGGCTCCAGGGAAAGCTACCAGCCAACATAGGCCTTACCTTACCAAATCTGGAAGAGTTGGAACTCGGTGGAAACCAATTCCATGGCAATATTCCAACTTCTATTACCAATGCTTCCAAGCTTCAATTCTTAGATTTGTCCCAAAACAAATTCGAGGGGCAAGTACCAACTAATCTAGGAGATTTACCAAATCTTCTGGGGTTAAATCTTGCAATGAATCTCCTAGGAAGTAACTCTGCTGGGGACTTGAGTTTTCTCCCATCTTTGACCAACTGCAGCAGGTTACATACACTTGACTTCCCTTTGAACCATTTTGGAGGTGAATTACCCAAGAACATCGGTAATCTCTCATTGCAACTCACCTATCTTCATATGGGATATAATAATATCTCAGGAACTATCCCTATAGGATTTGGAAATCTTGTCAATCTAAACATATTGAGCATGTCGCAGAACTCCTTTACAGGTGGCATTCCTGGTGATTTTTTCCTAAACTGAAAAAGTTGCAGGTCTTGGACCTAGCAGAAACCAAGTTGTCAGGACAAATACCATCTACACTTTGCAACATTACCTCTCTTTACTATGTTGACTTGTCCAAAAATGGCTTAGAAGGTAATATTACCCGTTTTCTTGAGAATTGCAAGAATCTAGGAGACCTCTACCTTCCTGGAACAACTTCAGTGGCAGCATATCTGCACATATCTTTAGCTCATACTTGTCATTAACTAGTCTAGACTTGTCTCATAACTCACTGAGTGGTTCCTTGCCCTTTGAAGTAGGAAAATTAAAAAGCCTTAATGGACTTGACATTTCCTACAACAAATTACATGGAGAAATTCCAGGAACACTAGGTGATTCTTCAAGCTTGGAGGAGCTTTACATGCAAGGCAACTTTTTCCAAGGAACAATTCCAATGCATTTGGCTTCTCTAAAGGGCATCCAGAAATTAGACCTTTCAAACAATAACTTGACTGGACCGATACCTCAAGGTCTAGAGAAACTTATGTTTCTGAAATATCTAAACATTTCTTTCAATGATTTTGATGGTGAGGTACCAACTGAAGGAGTTTTCAGGAATGCAAGCCAAATATCATTAGCTGGAAACAGGAAACTTTGTGGAGGAATTCCTCAACTACGGTTACCACCATGCATCACCAAAAGAAAGAAGAAAAGCAGGCATTTACTAATCATAGTTATATCTGTATTTTCCCCAGTGGTTCTGATTTTAATGATCTTGTTAGCATATATTATTGCGTATAACAAAAAAGCGAGAAGACATGGGTCATCAAGCAAGCCTTCTATGGTTGACAAGCTCTTAAGAGTTTCTTATCACGAACTTCACCGTGCAACATCAGGATTTTCTCCAGAGAACTTAATCGGTTCAGGAAGTTTTGGGCTTGTTTACAGAGGAAGGTTATATGAACATGGAGACAGGCTTATTGCTGTTAAAGTTCTTAACCTGCAAAAGAATGGGGCTTCCAAAAGCTTCAAGGCAGAGTGCAAAGCATTAAGAAACATCCGCCATCGAAATCTACTCCCTATCTTAAGCTACTGCTCCAGCATTGATTCCAAAGGTCTTGACCTCAAAGCTCTGGTCTATGAGTTTATGGGAAACGGAAATCTTGACTTGTGGTTGCATCCAGAGACAGCTGAAATGATGGGATCAAGAAATCTAAATCTCCCTGAGAGATTAAATATTGCAATTGATATTGCTTCTGCATTGAATTATCTTCACTACCAATGTGAGGTACCAATTGTTCATTGTGATTTGAAACCAAGTAACATCCTTTTGGATAATAACCTTGTTGCTCATGTGGGTGATTTTGGACTAGCAAAGCTTCTTGCTTCAACCACTGATAGTTCTTCAGTACAAGGAAGCAGCAGTGCTATAGCAGTAAAAGGATCCATGGGATACGTAGCTCCAGGTAATAAGTTTTCCTATTTTCAGTAGCTAAAATCATATGGATTGTCAGTATTATATGTTTGTGAAATACTCACTTCATATCTTCAGGTACAGATGGTAGCTTATATACGTTATCTGTGATGTATAAAATACGGTAAAATAAGTAGTCAGGTAGTAAGTTACTAATGCATCTAAAATATAGCAACTTTTACTCAAAAAACCAACATGTGGACTTCAGTCACTTTACAGGTTGCACCATACATTTGTTTTCCTGCTCTCAATTATGTGCATCTAAACTTACTAATTGTCAACATTACAACATTAGCAAGACTAAAGTGAGAAAGTTTGATGAAAAACACAATTTTCAAAGTTCAAGTTCTAGGAAAAAGTTATCATCATGGACAATTCTTTAGCTTAACATTCCATGACATATATTTCAAGATTACTTTTCATTAGACATCAAATCAATACACATGATCTATACTTTGCGCAATATCTATTCATTTCATGCATGCTCTACCATCTTACTTAATTATTTGCAGGTAGAAATTTCAAAATTTTTTTTTTACTTTTTTTTAACTTGTTAATGAATGAGAAAACAACTTAAGAGTTCAATCAATTTTTTTTTAATTCGTAAAGATTCTTGCTTTTCTTAAAAGATATTCATTATCTAAAATATTTATAAGTTATAACAACTTCTCCATATGTGCTTTTCATTCTTAGCTTGCAATTTCAGTGTACGGTCTACACAGACATATATCTTAGAAAGGTGTTAGTTATAAATTCCTTTTCTACTGCAATAATTTGAGAGTATGGAATGGGACTTCAAGTATCTACCCAAGGGGATGTTTACGGTTACGGGATTCTTTTGCTAGAGATGTTTACAGGAAAGAGGCCAACTGATGATATATTTATGGATGGATTGGACCTGCATAATTACGTTCAAATGGCTTTGCCTGAACAAGTTCTTGAGGTTGTGGACCCAATATTACTTCTTTCAAAACAAGGAGATGAAATTGAAGAGGAGTCTGCACAAGTGGGATTAGACAATGATGACAAGAAGATGGAATGCATCACTTCAATACTGAAGATTGGGGTCGAATGTTCAGCAACATCACCAAATGATCGCGTGCATATGGGGGAGACAGTCAGAAAATTACATCGCATTAGAGATGGCTTTCTTGGTGCTAATTAAATAAACAAAGGAAATCTCGATATTTGACAAGTATGTATCCTGGATATCATTCTTCAGCTTTTGATTGATCTACCTGCTCAACTTTTTGGCTTTGCTGAATGCTTATGTTCATAGCATGAAAGTGGAAATGAAGGGCACGTAATAATTAAAATCTTGATTTGCAGTTTCATGATAGTTTCATGATTCAGATATCAAACTAAAATTTCTGCTGAGGAGAGGAACAGATTGAAGAGACATTTAATACTTGTAAGCTGAGGTGATCTGATGCATCAATCAAAGAGTTCTGTAGGTGACTGTCAGCATATTGTTATGTCATATTTCTTGATTTAAAACTATGAACTGTCTGTTTCACGGTTGAATCTTTACAAAGCCTTTAGATCACATAACTGTCAACAAATTTTTTTTTTTCTGCTGAACCAAATAGCTGCACCAATAAGCACTAACAGAAAGCAACTTGTTAGCTTAAAAGCTTTTACAGAATATGCAGATTGCTTTCAAGGAAATACAAAAAAAAAAAAAGATTTTCACCGCTCAGAAGCTCACAAATCCCATTTAATGGCTTTATGACTGCACACAGATTAAATTATTTCTAGTAAATTTGCAGCTGAATTACATGGTGGATAGAAATTAATTTTGTCATAGTTGAGCAAGTGAAAGCTCGAAAATAGTATAAATTTTTTGACGATCCCTACGAGAAGAAATTCAACAAAAACATTTAAAAATCCCTACTCCCTCACCTTATTAGCTTCTGAATTCAATCCCAAAATTTTATCAAATTTATTCAATTCCTTGCGCAAAAGAGAAAAAAAAAACACAAAGTTATAACTCTTTCATAAATAAAACAGAAAACTCACTTCAAAAAACATTAATATAGTCAAAACCTGTTTCATATACTCAACAAAATTTTTGGTTCATTTGTTGCGTTCCACCTTTGACTCTTTCAGATGACCACTAATGTTTTATTCGACCAAGCCCTCAACAAACATCACAACAGCCATCCTTTAATTCGAACTAAAGCCCTCTTAACAATTTATATAATTAAGGTCCTAATAAACAAAACTTGGCATGGAAATTGCTAGCCCTACATAAATAATTCTATCCGGAATAGTTACCTATTGTATCCATAGTTGATTGCGGAATTGATAAATTCATTGCATTTAAAAATTAAGCCTTATTTACTCCTAATAAAGTTGTAAAGAAGAATGGGTGTGATGAGGCTCAAGTTGAAGTGAGTTCATCAGTTTCCCAATCATTCAGATTTTGATCACACCACCGTATCTTGTGAGTTGCCATAAGATGCAAGGTAACTAATAAAGTTGCAATACTCTCAAATATCAATATGATCCATAAACATAATCGATATTTTCTTCCTTCAAGATGCTAACTATGACATAGTTAGCCTTCTAATAATGCTAAATGTCACACAGTTAGCCCGTCATAACACCCATTTCATCAATGCTAACTACCATATATATAAGCAACTAGTCCTGTTAAAAGTAACATTACACAAGAATTCAACATGTAGTATCCATCATTCTCATTTCAATAACAATTTTTTGCATTCATAATACATCAATAATATACATATGCTCGTGCCATTTTAATATAAAAAATAGCTTTTAAAATCATAGGAGGTTGAAATTTTTTTTTAAAAGATTAAAAATACATGCATTACTTACCTTCATGAAGTGAGTTAGGACCTGAAAAGAAGACTAGGTAAGACGAAGAGAATGCGATTTAGATATGTTAATTTGATTTTGTATAGTGACTAAAACTTCTTAAAATCTTGTAGCAAAGTTGGCCAAGTTTGGAAGATCTCAAACTAAAATAGTAAAATGGAGCAAGTCAGCTTTTTCTGGGGACCAGTTATCAAATTTCTGTCATCAATGGATACTAGGTAAAACATTTTAGAATCACATTGACATGAGTAGAAAGAGTATAAAACAAAGCTTTGACATTGTCTGTTTAGCAGAGAACAAGATATGTTACTTGAAAGGAAGAGATGAAGTTAAATTAGAGGATGGAGAAGGAATAAAAAGAAGACCAAGTAAAACAAAGATAATGTTTTTTCTGTACTAGGGCAAGAGCAGGGATCAATGCATATCTCTGATCTCACTATAAGTTGTTTGTGCTAATTGACCTTAATAAGAAGGCTTGGTAGAACGAAGAGAATGAGATTTGACAGGTTGTCGAAGCCTGTGCAGTAATAAAAATAAACCTAATTGCCAATTAAAATAGCCAAAACCCGATTCCAAGTACTGGAGCAGGGACTCTAGGTGTGCAATGGGTTACTTGATTCACTCTGTTCCCGAAGAGTTTGCTTAATCCGATATACCTGAATGGGATGACCTTTTTACAAATAATTATGAATTTGTAACAGGGCAAGTAGGGTCGTATCTTCAGGGACTGGGGGTATTTGTCTCTTTAGAAATCCAAAAATAACACAGGGGGTGCTTTTGGGGTAAACGGTGATAATCAAAGAAATTCAAATGAAACAAATAAAAACAAATAACTAACTAGAAATTCAAAGGAAATAAATTCACTAGAAATTTAAATAAAAGAAATTCAAATAAAAATAAAAAAAGAATAGCTAACTAGGAATTAAATAACAATTCCCTAAAATTAGAGTAACAGTAATTAAAGGTTTAGCCAAGAAATAACTTCAGATATGGTTCACCTAATTGATCATCGATGCACAAGCAATTCCAATTATTTATTAATAAATAGGTTATAATTGCCAAACAAGCGATGACAGTCAACCCCTCCTTATTGTGTCGGTGATTAAGGTACGTCTGTTAACCACTGCTCTAATTGAGAAATAATTCTAGGTACGCCCGTAAGATTTAATTCCCCAATTACCTTACGTATTAGAGGAGTCCTATTCTAACAAAATAACTTACTACCAGGGTTATTTCAGATTAGCTCGCGTATCCCCCTGACACAAACCTAATTGTGCAAGTTGTCACTATTTTAAGGCAATTAAACAATTACGGATTTAAATGCCCTAATTGACAATAGATTATCAAATTAAATAATTATCCGGATCCAAGACAATCAATTAATTAAGTAGTTATAAGCACTGCAATCAAGAAATACGCGAATATCAATAAATAAAGGAAAAGATAAAATTAAATCGATCTCACAATTTTTAAACAAATCAAAGCCTCCGTTGTTCTTTGACTAGAGTGGAGAAATTAGTTCATATTTGATGAACAAAGCCCATAGGAAATTGAAGAGAAAGCCGTGGCCATTGTCAAATTCAATTAGGAGAAATCAAGAAGAAAGACAAGCTACGGGAAGGAATTCAATGTTTCAATTGGTCCTGACACATGAAGAAGGAAAAGTAACTACTAAAAGCAAATAGGAAGAAAAGTCAAAGTTCTCCCAATTCTTTGCTCCTGACATGCGTGGGAATGACTACTCAAAAGCTAATCAAAGGAAAGCCCGTAGAAAGCTAAGCTAGAGAAAAAGCTCTCTATTCCTAATTCTATCTAATGCCAACTCCCATTGCTCTCTGCGGCGGCTCCCAAGGAAATAAAAGACTTAGCCGTGCTCTCCTCTTCGGCAATTATCAAAATGGGCAAAAGTTTTCCTTTACAAATAATGCCTCTGGGATAAGTTCTGTGATTTGGACTCTTTTCCAATCAAATTGGCACTTGTTATCATATTTTCGTTCTACTCCCTGAAATAAATGTAAAATACTAAAAATAAGTAGAATCCAATAATTAATCCACATTGGATCAGGTAATAGGGGAAATTAATAATAAAATAAATGATAAAATCGCAACCTATCAAAATTTAAAAATGTTGATTCACTTTTGTATAGTGATTGAAAATTGTTAAAGTTTTATAAGTTCCAGCAAAATTGGTCATGTTTGGAAGATGCCAACTTAAGATGGAGCAAGTTAGCTTATGTAACTGCAATAGTTTACGCGATTTGACATTGTTTTGTATTAGAACCATAATGATACGAGAAAGAATATTGGCTGACCCGAAAAATTCCAGAAGTTGGGATATATAAACAGTACAACGTTGTTTTAGGACAACAGAGACGGGAGAAAGAGCATTGGCTTGACCAATCCGAAAAATTTCAAGTGGTATTGACTCACTAGTTTGTTGCAATGCAATTCAATCCAATTTTCTCTCGGGCAAAACTGGAGCTTCAAAATCCCACTTCTTGGAGATTTTGGTTATCATCAAACAGAATTTTGCTCCTGCTTCTGGTTTTAGTTCCCATCAACTTGTCAGCAAATCATGCTTCAGCAGCTAATCGATTTAAAAATGACTGATCGACTTGCTCTTCTGGAATTCAAGCATCAGACATCTAATGATCCATATGGAGTTCTCAACTCATGGAACAACTCACAACACCATTGCCAATGGCAAGGAGTCAAATGCGACAAGTAACATCAGAGGGTGACAATGTTGAGTTTGACAGGCAAGAGCTTGTCTGGAACCATATCTCCTCATATTGGAAACCACATTTTACTTCATTTCTTTTCACTTTTTCCATGTTACAACAGTACTAGCCTACTGCTATAAAAAAGGCTAATTATAGTTTGTTCGCTTAAATTTGATCCTTAATAATACTTTGCCCTCCTGAACTTTAAATATATACACTTTGCCTCCTTCATTGATTAAGTCAAACATTAATGATGAATTTTTCATCCAAAATTTTAATAAAATAAACATTAATACCCTTACATAATAGTTCTAGAGTAATGCTATACTTTTAAACGGAATATAAAACATTTTACTAAGAAAGACACAAAGTCATATGAAAAATTAAAAAATAAAAGATGGTCCAATACCAAAGAATTGAAAAATTGCATTGTGTAGAAAAAAAGAATTTAAAAATTCCTAAAGAATCTGCACAAATTTTTCATTACTTATCTTTCTTCCTTTAAATTGTAAGTGGATTAGTTTTGATAATTTTCATTTACTTTAACTTTCACAAGATTTTCACGAGTCAATAAGATGCTATTTGATAATTTTATACCACATTCATACCTTTTTTTTAAAGAAGTTTTTATTGATTCAAAAACAAGCAGACACGATTACATGGAGCTGAAGAAAACCAGAGGCTAGAGCGTGGGAATACTACTCCCGTAAACGCTGAACCCGTACAGTTGAGAATTCTCTACAATATAGTAAAACTGCTGCCCTTACTTTCCCTGGAAGGTTAGCAAAGGAAGTCGTGACCCATTCCCTCCCTAAATTAGACCCTGCTAACATATCAGCCGGACTGTTCGCCTTCCTAAAGGTGTGACGAACTGAAGCAGAGAATGACTTAACCAAATCCCGGATCTGTCGTACAACATTACACAGAGGCCAATTTGCCGAACCCCTTGAATTAACCAGAGAGGCAAGGACCACATTCATACCTTGTTCTATATTTTGTTTGCATTCTACATTAAAAAAAACAAAAAATCCTCTAAGTATATTTTTATTTTTAATCATGTTTTTATCTCATATAAAACACATTAAAAAGTACTACAATAAAAAATATAAGAAAATAATTTTCATTCCAAATGCACAAATTAATTTTATTTTTTTAAACATAAGTATTGCTATGGCATTGAGATAAACATATTGAGTTGGTTAGACTTCTTTTTTGTGAATTACCTAATTCATTTTAGTACTAAAAGATCAAAATGCATAGTATAATTGAGTTCAAATGCATTTAGCAACTATTAAAGAAATAGGTATTTATTATATTACAATTATTATGTATGTTTAAGAATTAACTAGGGATATTTTGATCACAAAAATATAACTTCATCTTAGTCCCGTCAAAAAGTTAACCACAAGGAGTAAAGTATATACCACAAGGAGTAAAGTATATATATTTGGAATTAGGGGGGCAAAGTGTTACAAGGGCCCAAGTTTAGGAGGACAAAGTGTAATTGATCCTATAAAAATTCAAAATCTCCTAACACACAACAAGGTCAAGGAAGAATGGAGAAGACAAACGGAACCCCTCCCAACCGCCCTCTTGCAGCAGGGAGAGCCGTATGGAGCTCCCTCTGGCCAACTTGACAAAGATGGGGCCATTCATTGTTGAAGAGGATAAGAGCAAGAGGCCCGGAAAAGCTGAAAACACAACTCAGCAGAGCAGACAAGTGATTGAAAACTTTGGATCTTTCCTGGAGTGGACGAGCATTCTGTTTTAGTGGGACGTAGGCTTAAAAAGTAAGTCAAAGAGCAACAACTTGGTTTCCCAGTTATGGTATAATGGACCATCTCTAGCACTAGTGTTTGTGGGGCACCATCTCCAGTATCATAAGAAAGCTAGGTGGTGCGTTTACATTGCAATATTTGGAAGTTACTTGGGAATTTTTCAAGGAAAAACGACCTAATAATACTTTTCTAAAATATGATGTATATAAGTCGAAAAAAGATGATTGAAATAATGGTTGAACGAATATTCTTCAAAAATTTCAAAACCCTGGAGATCCACTGGTCGCATAATGGGCTAGTGTTCATCAGGAATTGGAATATGTGGTACAAATGTGATCCACTTTCTCAATTCATTTTTGTCCTAAATTGGAATAGCCTTCTAGTAGTGTTCACATAGATTTTAAATCAGTTATTGATTTGGTTTTTATTCATAAAGTGGCTCTTCATGTCCTAAAATTTCACATTTTGTAGAAACATTTGGATGTCAAAATAATTGAAAAAAGGCCAAATTGTGAATACTATTATATTATAGTGCACACTTCCGAATGCAATGTCTCTCATTACCAGGTACCATCCTGGTTTGTTAACACCATCTAGTTAGCCGCCAGAAGAGTATTCCTATATCTTGTTTGGCTATATATATATATATATGTATATATATATATATATAAACAGCAACATTGATGAATGTTTACATAAAAACATCAAGTATCAGCTAGCTGCTAATTCTTGCTCCATTCCTTCACAAAAATGGAGCCTCAAACTATCATGTCTTGGGGGTTTTGGTCATTATCAAGAAGCATTTTGGTTCTCTTTGTAGTTTTAGTTGCCATGAATTTGTCAGCAAAAAGTAATGCTTCAGCAGTTGATGGATTTCGAAATGACACCGATCAACTTGCTCTGCTTGAATTCAAACATCAGATACTTGATGATCCGCATGGAGTGCTGAGCTCCTGGAATCATTCTGAACACCATTGTCAATGGCAAGGCATCACATGTGATACTCGACATCAGAGAGTCACAGCCTTAACATTGGCTGGGAAGAGCCTGTCTGGAACCTTATCTCCACATATCGGAAATCTCAGCTTCATGGAGTCTATCCAGCTCGGGGCAAATCTGATCCATGGTGAGATTCCACAAGAAATCGGTCGCCTGTTCCGGCTAAGATTTCTCAATTTGTCAAGAAACACCTTCAGTGGAGAAATCCCAGTTAATCTGAGCCATTGCTCACAGATAACAACCATTAGTCTATCCAGGAACAGATTACAAGGGAAAATTCCGGTTGAGCTAGGCAATCTGAAGAAGCTTGAAAGCCTTTATCTTTCAACTAACTATTTGACAGGAGAAATCCCTTCATCCATTGGGAATCTGTCATCATTGATATCACTCTACCTTGTATTCAACAATTTGGAAGGGTTTCTGCCAAAGGAAATCGGCTCGCTAACAAGATTGTCTGAGTTAGTTGCTACTACAAACCAACTATCAGGTACGGTACCTGATTCCATCTACAACATCTCTACGATGACTAACTTTTTACTAGGAGGCAATTTCTTTCATGGAAACATTCCAACCTACATTGGTCTCACTTTCAAAAATCTGCAAACACTGTCTCTTGGGAAAAACAATTTCTTCGGTCGTATTCCAGTTTCGATCACCAATATTTCTGGGCTCAATGCACTTGATCTTTCAGACAATAAATTTGAAGGACAAGTTCCAGTTAATGTCGGAGATCTATCGAATCTTCAATTCTTCAATCTTGGAGGGAATATCTTGGGAAGTAATTCCACGAGGGATTTGATTTTCATTTCATCATTAACAAATAACAGTAATCTAAGGACTTTTGCCATTGACGGTAATAATTTTGGAGGCACAATACCTCAGGTCCTGACAAACCTTTCATATCAGCTCACTGGATTAGGCATGGGGGCAAATCAATTATCAGGAACTATCCCTGAAGGATTTGGAAATTTCTTCAATCTGTATGCTTTTGATATGTCATCCAACTATCTTTCAGGTGCAATCCCAAGTGATTTCAGTAAATTTAAGAACTTGCAATTTTTGGGTCTAAATCAAAATAGGTTGTCAGGGGAAATATTGTATAACCTGTGCAATGTAACCACTCTATTCCATCTGGATTTATCAAGTAACCTGTTTGAAGGCCACAATATAGTTGGAAATATCCTTATGAACTGTCAAAACTTGCAAGAGCTGGACATATCTCAAAATAAACTCAGTGGTGTTATACCCCCGCTTTTTTTTGAGACGCACGCCTCATTGGTATATATAAACATGGGACATAACACATTCAATGGATCTCTTCCTCTTGAAGTAGGTAAGCTGATCCACTTGGTTGTTTTCAACATTTCCTACAATAAGTTTTCTGGGGAAATACCTCCCTCACTTGCTGATTGCTTAGACTTGGAGCATCTCCGTATGGAAGCCAACTTTTTCCATGGAATGATACCATCCAAATTGGCTTCTTTGACGGGCATCCAAGAAATAGATCTGTCAAGTAACAGCCTGACTGGGCAAATACCAAGAGACCTAGGAAAACTTCAATCACTGAAGTACCTGAATCTGTCCTATAATGACCTTGTAGGCGAGATTCCTGCTTCTGGTATTTTTGCAAATGCAAGCCAGGTAACATTGATTGGCAACCACAAACTTTGCGGAGGCATTCCCGAATTAGCTTTACCAACTTGCCCCATGATCAAGCCAAAGAACAATAAGAAGTCTAAGGTCATTATAGTGTTGTCAACGGTTCTACCAGTAATGGTTTTGGCTATTGGGACAATTTTTCTCTTTTACGTGATACACCAGAGAAGAGATAGAAGGAAGAAAGACTCATCTACCATGCACACTGGAGGTGAAAAGCTCTTAAGAGTTTCTTATTATGAGCTCAAGCATGCAACTGCAGAATTTTCTGCAGATAACTTAGTTGGATCAGGAAGTTTTGGCGTTGTTTACAAAGGCAGGCTAGATCAACATGAAAACAGGGTCGTTGCTGTTAAAGTTCTTGACGTCCAAAGGAATGGGGCTTCCCAAAAGCTTTAAGGCTGAGTGTAGAGCATTAAGGAACATTCGCCATAGAAATCTAGTTTCAATCTTGACTTACTGCTCCAGCATAGACTCCAAGGGTCACGAATTCAAGGCTGTAGTCTACGAATTCATGGAAAAT
The DNA here is from genome assembly GCA_023065735.1 of Coffea humblotiana. Taxonomy (NCBI): domain Eukaryota; kingdom Viridiplantae; phylum Streptophyta; class Magnoliopsida; order Gentianales; family Rubiaceae; genus Coffea; species Coffea humblotiana. The sequence continues at coordinate 21,407,787 of CM041215.1, read as the reverse complement.
GGAAGCCTTGACATGTGGTTGCATCCAGAGTCTGCTGAAAGAATGAAATCAAGAAAACTAAACTTTCATCAAAGGCTAAGTATAGCATTGGATGTGGCTTCTGCCTTGGATTATCTTCACAACCACTCTGAGGTAGCAATTGTTCATTGTGACCTTAAACCAAGCAACATTCTTCTGGACAAGGACCTTGTTGCTCATGTAGGCGATTTTGGATTAGCAAGGCTTCTACCTAGAACCACTATAAGTTCTTCCCAACGGGGAACTAGCAGTTCTGTTGCACTAAAAGGGACCATTGGATATGCAGCTCCAGGTAATTATCCTTCTAGCTATATCTGCATAATAAAGTCTTGCATGACAGTTTTCAATTTTTTTGTCCTACAAAAAAGTGTAATTTATCTATTAGACGAGATAAGATTAAAGCATTCATGTTATTAGTACAATGGAAATAAGCGGCTCATACAAAATGTAAATCATCTATTACAAGAGCCATAGATTCTTTTTTTATTTGCTATGCTGTTGATCAGAATCGATATTTTCAGAGTATGGGTTGGGGCTGGAGGCATCAACTCAAGGGGATGTCTACAGTTATGGCATGCTTTTGCTAGAGATGTTCACAGGAAGGAGACCAACGGATGCTGCATTTGTCGATGACTTGGATTTGCATAATTGTGTTAAGATGGCTTTGCCTGAACAAGTTTGGAAGATCGTGGACCCTTCACTCCTTCCAGAAGAAGTAGAACAAAACAGACAAATATATCAGGTTGATGCAGAGGATGAGGATATAGGTTTGTCAGGTGATATAAACAAGGTGCAAAAATGCCTTGTTTCGATCTTTCAAGTTGGACTGGGATGTTCTCAAAAATCATCCAAAGATCGCATGGACATGAAACAAGTCACAAGAGAATTGCATCTCATCAGAGATGCCTTTCAAAGATGTTAATTAGATACCAGAAGTCAGTGGAGCTTTTGAAGTACTTCTAGAGAATCAAATTAGTACTGATAAATTGCAATAAAAACTTGGATAATATATATGCATTAGTACAGTTTGAAATGCATAAAATGCATCCATGTTTTGATCATTGCGAAGCTTTGATAGATGAGGATTTTCCTTTTCTGTCTATTTGTCTGTTGCAAAAGCAGCCGATAATCTAGTGAGACAACAGCAGCCCCAGAATAAGCTCAATTCACTAAAGCAGCCGATTGGAAACAGAGGCAAGTCTAAAAATTAATCATCTGTAAAATTGAAAAAGATTACTACCCAGAAAATCACATCTTAAGTTATTTTATATCTATAAAGAAGAACTCCAATGAGATTTTTGTTTAGTGATGAAGATTCCAATCAGGGATTTCAAATCTCACCATGATCAATTTATAGTTCAGACCCTTAATTGCATTTGAGTCAACAAGAATCGGTCCCTCGGAACACTTGGACCAGTCAAACTCATAGCTCACCAATCGTGCGCAGTGTGGAAAGGTTTTTTCCAGTCAGTAAGTGACCATTGTCCGGATAACAATGATGATATTTCACAATGCGCACGATCTTAAATTGGTATTGCACAATTAGTTTTTTTTTTGTTTTTTATTATAAAGTTATATATAAAAAAAAGAAACACAATAGTAGAAGTAATATAATTAATCAAATAATTTATAAATAAAATACTACGAGTCAACTTAGAATTAGTGGAAGAAACGACTCGCAAGTGGTGAGATTTAAATCAAGAATTTCATAAATTAGTTAAGTCATTTAAATGTCACACACATCTATTAGTATTTCAATTACTTGTACAAATAGGTCTAAAAAATGGCGCATGGTCACTTGGACCGAAGAGATTGTACAAGATTTATTCATTGATTTAGTGGCTAAAATTGAGATTTTAAGAATTAAAAATTTTACGTTTAATTCTCTCTTTCCCCTCCCCTTTTATAGGTTCTTAAATTCCATCCTTTTCCGAGTTTCATGCTAAAATATGCCAAGATATTAAGTCCCATTTGTTCCAACTGTTTGGGCTTATATAAGCAGAACTTGCACAAGAATCTGTTACAGCTCAAACATTGTTCCCATTCCACAGAAACTTTTATCACTCAATCATCAGTTTGTTGCAAATTAATCCATCTTTGCCTTCGAAGCTAATGGAATTTCCAATTACCATGTTGCGATTTCGCTCATCGACATTAGCGAACATTTTTCTCTTCCTCTCAGTTGCCATGAGCTTTTCAGTAAGCCATGTTTCAGCTTCCAAAAAATTTCAAAATGAGACTGATCGTCTGGCTCTGCTTGAATTCAAGAATCAGATATATGATGACCCGTTTGGAGTGCTGAATTCCTGGAACCATTCACAACACCATTGCCAGTGGGAAGGAGTCACCTGTAGTACTCGACATCAGAGGGTCATAGCCTTGATTCTAAGGCATAAGCAGTTGTCTGGAACCATATCTCCTCATGTCGGAAATCTAAGCTTCATGAGGTTCATGGAACTTGGGGGGAATCAATTCCATGGTGGGATTCCCCAAGATTTCGGTCACCTCTTCAGGCTAAGAGTTTTGAACCTGTCAGGAAGCGCACTCGGTGGAAAAATCCCAGCAAACCTGAGCTACTGCTCAGAGTTGATAACAATTAGCCTGAGGGGGAATAAGCTAGAAGGGAAATTTCCCATTGATCAGCTAAGCAATATGAAGAAGCTTGAAAATTTAAATCTTTTGTCAAACAATTTGACGGGACAGATTCCCTCTTCCATTGGGAACTTATCATCATTGATCCGAATCGGTCTCGACTTCAACAATCTGGAGGGAAATTTGCCCATGGAGATGGGGCTCTTGAAAAGGTTGGTTCTATTAGGAGTCGCTGGAAATAAACTATGGTATAATCCCTGCCTCTATCTTCAATAATTCAGCTATTATGATCATTTCAGCATCCGACAATTCCTTTCATGGCCATCTCCCAACCAACATAGGCCTCACCCTGCCAAATCTGAATGCATTAGGTGTTGGGAAAAACAAGTTCTATGGTAGCTTTCCAACTTCAATCACAAATGCTTCCGGGCTCGAGGTACTTGATCTTTCCAAAAATAAGTTTGCAGGCCAAATTCCAACTAATTTAGGAGATCTGAAACAACTTCAAATATTATATCTTAATGATAACCTCTTCGGCAGTAATTCTACAGGAGACTTGGATTTTATTGCATCACTGACCAACTGCAGTAATCTCAGAATTACTGACTTGGGGGGCAATAAATTTGGAGGTAATATACCTAAAGTCACGGGCAATCTATCAAATCAACTTACAACACTCTACCTTGGAGGAAACCAACTATCGGGAACCATCCCAGAAGGATTTGGAAATTTTTTCAACCTATTTGTACTTGGCCTTCAAGAAAACATTCTTTCTGGGGTCATTCCAAGAGATTTTGGCAAATTACGAAACATGCAAGGTTTGAGTCTGCACCAAAATGAGTTGTCAGGACAGATAGTCCCTACTCTATGTAATGCCACCGCTCTATACTATCTGGACTTATCATTTAACCAGTTTGAAGGGGCAATATATTTGACAATGTTCTTATGAACTGTCAAAATTTGCAATATCTGGATATATCTCACAACAAATTCACTGGAATTATATCACCACATTTTCTGCAGACGCACTCATCACTGACGTACTTGAAGTTTGGTGAAAATTCGTTTAGTGGTTCTCTGCCTCCTGAAGTTGGAAAGCTTATACACTTGATGGATTTCAATGTTTCCCACAACCAATTTTCCGGAGATATACCCATATCACTTGCTGATTGTTCAAGTCTGGCGAATCTCTCCATGCAGGCCAATTTTTTCCAAGGAACAATTCCACCAAATTTGGCTTCTTTGAAGAGCATCCAGCAAATAGACCTTTCAAGTAATAACTTGACTGGATCAATACCAAAAGAACTTGAGAAGCTTCAATTTTTGAGGTACTTAAACCTTTCCTACAACGATATCGAGGGAGAGATACCAAACAGAGGGATTTTCATTAATGCAAGTCAAATATCATTGATTGGCAACAACAAACTCTGTGGAGGCATTCCAGAATTGGAGTTCCCACCCTGCACAGTTATCAGAGGGAAAAACAGAGGAAAGCTGAAGGTTATCATATTGCTGTCTATTCTTTTACCGGCAACGCTTCTGGTTCTTGGTATAGTGTTGTTATATTTCTTCGTCTGTCAAAAAGGAGAAAGAAAAATGGTAGCCGGATTCTCTAGCATGCCCACAAGAGTCGATAAGCCCTTGCGAATTTCTTACCATGAACTTCATCGCGCAACTTCAGGATTTTCTCCAGAAAACTTGATTGGTTCAGGAAATTTTGGAGCTGTCTACAAAGGAAGGCTAGAAAAACATGGCAACAAGCTTGTAGCAGTCAAAGTTCTTGATCTTCAAAAGAATGGGGCTTCCAAAAGTTTTAAAGCCGAGTGCAAAATATTGAGAAATATTCGCCATATAAACCTCGTCTCTATCATGAGTTATTGCTCCAGTATTGATTCCAAGGGTGTTGAATTCAAAGCTCTAGTCTATGAGTTTATGGAAAATGGAAATCTTGACCTGTGGCTGCATCCTGAGACAGCTGATCAAGCAACAAGCTCAAGAAGCCTTAGTCTTTCTCAGAAGCTGAATATTGCAATTGATGTGGCTTCAGCATTGCAGTATCTTCACAATCATTGTGAAGCAGAGATTGTTCATTGTGATCTAAAACCAAGTAACATTCTTCTTGACAATGATCTTGTTGCACATGTGGGTGATTTTGGATTGGCAAGGCTTCTCCCGAAACCCATCAACATATCTTCCGAGCAAGGAACCAGCAGTACTATTGCTATCAATGGAACAATCGGCTACGCAGCCCCAGGTAAATACAAACTTTTATGGTCAAGATGTCACTTAAATTGTGCACAAACTATTAAGGTTTAGACATAAAAAATAGGCCAAATTATATTTTACCCCCTATGGTTTAGTATTTTTTGTACATAACCCCTATGGTTTCAAAAGCTATACATAACCCCCGCATAATTTGGATTAAAGTGTTAAGGTAACGGAAATGATCATTCGCAACGAAACCTTTAAAAATATCGAAATTACCCTTGTTTAAAAATTAAAATGGCTGAAATGATTAAAATATATAAACATAATACACTTGACGCACTAATCCGTATGATTTTATGTTTTACTATATAACCTTCTTATGGTTTAATGTTTAACCCTATAACCCCCTTATGGTTTTCGAAATATACACATAATCCCTTTGTGATTAATAAATAATTTTCAACTTTACATAAGGGTATTTTTGACATTTTAGGGATTCCGTTATGAATTGACACTTTAATCCAAATCATGAGGGGGTTATGTATAATTTCTAAAATTATAGGAGGATTAAGTACAAAAAATACTAAACCATAGGGGGAATAAAGTGTAATTTGCCCTAAAAAATAGAGTACCATTATTTGGCTCTTTAACTCATTCTTTATTTCATTGTGAAGCGGAGTAAAGAACTTTGGGAGATATAATAGCTGATTCTCTTTATTTTATTTTTTTTCCTTCTCAATTTTGTCATGTCACACTTTCTCTCTTCTCATCTCGTTTAGCATATTTAGAATAACTTTTTAAAATCACTTTTATCTCATTCTTTGATTGTTTTAATATGTATATATACGTGTATATATATATATATTATTTGTTTGTCATTATCATCTATCACATCATTTGATAATTCCATGAATAATCAAACTCGCAGAGTATAGGATAACAAATATATTCACATGGAGATAGCCGTACTGTTGCAATTTTTTTTTTTTTGGGATGATGCTATTTCGTTCCTTAAGATTCTTGTTCAGAGATTTAAAAGGAGAAAAATTTAAAACTCTTTCTCCCAAGTTCTATGGTCTGTTGATCTCATTTTTCTATAGGATAACACAAAGAATATACATAGAGCTTTAATGTTAAAGTACATTTTGAGCTAACAAACCAGATTAATAATTCAATACTTCAAAATCCAAATTGAAACTAATATGAACTAACAATAGGGTAAAACAAGAAGGATAAAGTTTGTATACATTGACACAAGCGATGTTGGATGTATGGTAAAATTGAATGTTATGTTTTACATATGTGGCATGCATCTAATTTCACTTGTGTATACGCTGTCAGTGAATATAAAATTTATCCAAACAAGAAAAATATATATATTATTGAAACAAGTGGCAAGAAAATAGTGGCATGTCTACTATGGAGAAGAAAATAAAAAAGCAAACAAAAATGAAAAATAAAAAAAAGATGACAAATAGCAAATAAATTCATGTCCTTAGTTTAAAAAAGGGTTAAAAACAAAAAAAAAAAACCCCCGTGGTTTCAAAACATACAAAATGACACCTCATGTTTTGAACTAAATTGTAAACTAACAGAATTCGTTAAACTTAATGAAAATGATGATCTCGGCTGTTAAACTTACCGGAATCCGTTAAATTTACCGTTAAGTTTATCGAATTCCGTTAAGTTTTCCGTTAAATTTACCGGATTCTGTTAAATTTAATGAATTCTGTTAGTTTACAATTTAGTTCAAAACATGAGGTGTTGTTTTGTATGTTTTGAAAACCATCGGGGGTTTTTTCTGTATATTAGGTATACCATAGGGATTTTTTTTTGTTTTTAACCCTTTAAAAAAATTGTAAATGACTTTTTGTCAGGTTCTTGGATAATATATTTTGTATATTGACAGTTAGTTTTAAGGAGTAACTTATTGATAAAACGATTTTAGGGGACAATAAGCAATTGACCCAGGTTTGTAGTGATTCAATTTTAACAATTTCAGTTATGTCTCATTTTCGAACTAGTACTTAGTAGCTATATTTAATTTACCCCAATCTAACAATTGATTCAGTTTCAGTCCCTTACATAATTTTCCCTATTATCTTTAGTTTTTCTTGTACAACGTAACAATAATATAGCTTAAAACAAAAATACAGAATACGGAATGGGTGTTGTGGCATCAACTCTGGGGGATGTCTACAGCTATGGAATTCTTTTGCTAGAGATGATCACAAGGAAAAGGCCAACAGATGATATGTTCATGGACGAGCTTGATCTACATAATTTTGTTAATAGGGCCTTGCCTGGACATGTTTATGAGATCGTGGACTCTTTGCTTCTTTCTAAAGCAGGTGATGAAAACAAAAGAATGACTCTTGGAGGGGATGAAATTGATGGTGGAAGGGAGATGGATTGTGTTATTTCCCTGTTGAAAATCGGGCTCAAATGCTCAGAGAAATCGCCAAATGATCGGATGCACATGAATGAAGTTGTCGGAAAATTGCATCATATGAAGGATGTTTTTCTTGGTGTCAGGGCATATCAAAAATCTTGAAGCCTAATAGCCACAGGTACATACAAGAATTTAATACGGTTCACAAGTTGGAAGTTCATTTCTTCTATATTTTAGATAAATAATTTCATTCTTGATATAGTCTTATAAGCTAACTCATTCTTTTATTGAGGATCTATTTTAGCCAAAAGCAAAAAGAAAAGGAAACAAAAGTTATGTTTTGTGCTCAGTAGAGTGGAAAAAGGATGTCTTCTTGGAGGTACTAAAGCATAAAATCTTGATTTGCAGCTGTTTGTTTGTTGGTCTGAATCTCCGAGCTGAAGTTGGTAGTCTGATGAGTTGATAACGAAGACACCTTTGGCTTTTTATTTGGAAAAATAAATGGATGACTGGAACATATATCTATAGTCCTCTTCTTTTTTTTTTCCCCATATATATATAGGAATTGGATGTTTTGAAAGGCAGCCAATTCGCTCAATCCTGTTTTCACATCATTATGCTTTCGTATTATGTTTGGGTCTTATGCTTCCGTAATGTACATTAGAATATAATAAATTGTACTACATCATTACAAGGCATGCGCTTGCTTCTATTATTAAGTATGCCCTCCTCTGAATGTTGATTTTGCTGCCATATGAAATCTTACTTGTGATGAGAACAACACCAAGGGATAGAAGGTGGGAATCAATTGTAGGAAAATTACCCTCGGATCCTTGTTAACGGTTAAAATTCTTTAAAATTGTTTCGGCACCTTTTTATGATTCGAGTGGCTGTTTTGCCACCAAATGATGCCACAACTTCACAATGTTTCTTATCACTTACACTTCTTATGTAAACACCTATTCACATGAAACAAAACTTTGAAGAATTGTTAATTCTTGAATCATAATAATTCTAACTGTGCAAGATCACATAAAGGATTGATTTATTGCAGAAAATCATTCTTCATATTTTAAAATATTCTAAAATTACGCTCTATTGTTCTAACCGGTTCGTCATATTAGTGTCTGTTATAAACAAATAAATTTTGTCTTATACTAAAAGATATTTACCCATCAAAAAAAGTGAAGTGGACATTAATAGTGACAAATAGCGTCAAGAAAAGATACTTATCCATCAAAACTTTGTCTTATCCTAAACATTAATAGTGACAAATATAGTGTATTACTGTAATTTATGATTTGAAACCTTTTCTATCTTTGTCCATCTCCCTAGTATTTATACCAAGAGATTAAAGTCTTCTGGTCCTTGCAGAGTAGACGTGCAGTGTACTAAAATGCAAGCTTAAAATTATAGACTTAAAAAGTAAGTCAACAGCAACTGTTTGGTCCTTCCTACCAAGTGGTTGAGTGAAGTGGACAAGTCATTTAGCAGACTCACTGTCATAGACAAGAAAGAATAATGAATTGTGGTCCGCCAATGTAGAAATTGTGAGAGTATTCAGATTGGTCAATATTGACGACCTAAATGAGAAGTTAGAAAAACTTTGAGAAAAGTCTAAGACAGCGTCTAGTTTCGAGAGTTTTAACTTTTTTTAGGCGTTGAGGGTCTGAAAATTGAATAATCTTCGTATGCTCAAAAATTGTTGGTAGAGAAATTTCTTTGCTGCTTCTCTCAAACACATTGAGATTCTTAACTGAAGTAGAAAGGGAGACGAAAGACCAAAACAAAGCAAAACGGACAAGGTCATCTCAAAGTATTTGTCAGAGTGTAATTTATTTCAACAAAATCCAGTGCCTTGTTCAAGTCATGCTCATGGCATGCAAGGAAGAACAAAATTATATAAAATGAAATAACAAAAGTACCAACTCTCTCTAAATAGAGTCCACCTACAAAAAACGATTCTAAATTATGACATTCTTAAATAATAGATACAAACACGAAAATTTCTAAAATCAAATAGATGGGTTATCTATTAATTTGTTTCTGTTGATTAAATCATTGTCGTTTAGTATTGGATTTGGCCTCTAAATATATCATGAGTGTTGGATAATTTACAGTGTTAAAAAGGCTAGACTATTATCCTTTCAATTAACTCAATTCATTTTAGGAAGAATTTAAATCCACAACCCTTTCATGCTAAATTCACACTTTATACATGTGTTAGACACTTATGTCCTTAGCTTTTAAACATCAAATCAAAACTTTTTATAGTAATGTCTTTTCTAAAGAAAAATATTCACACCCTAATCTTTATTGTGACTTTTATATAGAAATTCCTATTTTTTTAACATATCTTTTATATAGAAAACAATTTCTTATACTACAGGGGCGAGGGGAAAGACCAATGAATGATACGATAACAGGTGATTATCACTTCTCGTGTAAGAAACTTGTGAAAATTTGTTCATTAGCTTGCCAAGTTACTTTTCGGGTCATGCTACTGATTTAAATCTCAATCGTGATCAACAGAAGCAAAATTCACACGAGGGGATTTCAGGAATGATCAGTTACACATGCAAAAATCATCATTTCCTTGGAATCAAATCTTTGCTATGGTTTAGCTACAGTTCTTCTACAGGTCGGTATCTACTTTTTTTTTTTTTAAGAAAAAGTTTTGATAAGTTTGACTCCGATCACCACCGCGGGTCAAGGCAGGTCCTCTGAACCATAGTTCATTTACAGAGATATTTATAGATCGTCCACCAGCACAACTCTCACATCGATAGCGAAAACACCTGACCTTTTGTGAGAAAGTGGCTCGTTATTGCCAACTGATCCAACTTGCGTTGGCATGGTATCTATCGCTGCTGCTAAAGCATGTATCTTGCTAGAAATGTCATGCAAATTCACAAGGCTTGACGGGTTCTCCCACTGCACAAGTTCTTTAATAGCCTTCTCAATCTCTCTAGTCTCCCTTACAAGGCTGCTCATGCAGAAACCAATACAGCTCAAAATCAATGCAATGCGGCTCTTGAGCCCCTTCTCACCTTTATCAGCGTGAATAGCCTCAAGAAATTCGTTGCAATGCTGAATATAATAGCTTAGAGTTTTCTCAATGGCCACTTCTTCTTCTGAGCCTGGTAATTTCATCATAGAAGGGATTTTTGGTGATTTACCTGATTCAAGATCAAGGGAAATGTTTTTCCTTTCCATCTCTTTGTCCAATAACACGAGTGATTTTACCAGACTGACCTCCTCAAAACACTTTATTGAAGAGTCAACTATTTCCTTGAAAATCTTGAGATCAGCATTTATCTTGCTCATACTGTCCTTCCACAAATTGGTGTCCATTCTTCCTGATTCTTGATGGAGAAATTGAATTGCATGAGTGATGAAATGCAGGAACTCCACCATATCTGACAAGGACGCGGAGAGCTTACTGTAACAAGCACTGTAAAAAGGCAAAATCCAAAAATTGGGTTCCACGTCAGCTTCGCCAATGAATTTTCCTAGTTCATTCACTTGGAGTTTAAGCTCTTTCAGGCTTTCCTCCAAGTTGGCCTCGCTGGCAGTGAGACTAATCGCACCAATAGAATTTCGCATCACTTCAAAATTCTTGGAGAGCTGAACTTTCGCTAGAGCAAAAGCTCTTGTGGGCTGTAAAACAAGTTCTACCACGATTGAACAAGATATTCCAATGAAAGTTTCTGTGATTCTTGCTATTGCAAATTCACTTGGGGGACCAAAATCTTTCCTTCCTAATAATAGTACTGCCCCTATAACTGCTGAAATTCCTCCTGCCTGGCCATACATACGGCTGCGCCGTAAAAAGCTGCAGAAAATGAACCATGGAAGAAGGGATAGAAGCTGTATCGGAACATATTTTCCGAAAATAAAGCAACCGAATACGCCATACACCATTCCTAATACTGTCCCCTGAGCCTTAACATTTGCAACTTTAAATGTTGGTTCTCTGGCGGATGCGAGGCTTATGGCAACTGGCAATCCCGCCCAAAATCCGTTTTCCTTGCTGTATAATGATCCAAAGAACACAGCTAGGCCTAATGAAAGTGAGCATTTGAAAGCTGGCATAAGCCTGCTTTTGTTGATGTTGATGGATAAGCTTCTCCATATCCTTATGAAGAACCATTTCTCCTGTTTTCCTGGATCAGTTGATCCTTCTTTGATAGAACTGATTGCTGAGCTGGTAACTAGTTTTGCTTGCAGCAGCTTCAAGCAAAAAAGGAAGAAAATAGAGGGTAATTGTCTATGGTCTGTTGGGACGGTTCGAAGAGTTTGGAGGGACTCAGCAACGTTTTCTGCATTTGCTTCGGGGACAGTAAGGGGCATGCTTTCAATATGACGCGAAATAAGCTCCTCAATTCCTGCTAGATCATCTTTGCGCTCTGGAAATGGTACGGTACCATTGGACAAAGCAATTTCCATCCCTCTTAAAGGAGTCTCAATTTCTTGCAATATCTGTCCTGGATTCGTGCAGTAAGGTTTCAAAAATTTGACTGGAACCCTTCCCCATAGCATACTTTCCTGTTTCACAAGGGAAAGAAAAAAATCATCGTAAATAGTTAGTGCCTATGGTCCAATGCCTATAACAGAAGTTGTAGCCCCATTAGGGTAAGGATACAGCTTTTCAAGTGAGCTTACCTGCTTGGATTTGATGCTCCTAAGCAATTTGGTCCCCGTGCGAGCCAAGGACTTGGATTGCAAAATCAGTGCTTGTGCTGATGGTTTGTCTTGTGCAGAGAACGCCTTCATAAGGACCCCAACCCTCTCCGAAGCATTCTTAGTGTAAAGCTTGAATTTCTTCTTTACCTGTCTTACCAAAAATAAATAAATAAAAAAGGAATAATTCTCGTTATGGAGCATGTACTTGAAGTACGGTTCAATATATTTTTGACGTCACATGAGACAAGAATGGTATCCTCCACCATCTAAACTAATAAAATATTTGGTGGACTGTATTTACAAACTCACTTATAAATCATTTGATATATACTTTGAGAGCTTGAGTACGTGCATTTTCTTACGTCATTATGCATTACGTATGTATTTCTTACAGCATCTTATATTATTAGGTCTTTTTTATAATGGACCCGATGTATGAATACATCAAGTGACAAATACGTGAGTCCTCCATTCACACGTGAGAGTCTGTATATTTGTGTCTGGGCATACCCATGAACTCGGTCTATAACTGACCTTCTCATGGTCTACTCGAGAATTTCCACTAGACTATACAGTATTATACAACGATACGAGACGTTACAATAAGAATATGCTTCCAAAAAAAAAAATGGGGTAATTATGTTTACAGAATTTCAGGAAATTACCTCGTAACAAGCCAAGCTTGGGTAAGGAAGCAACAAGGCCAAAACACAAGCCACGGCTCCAACAGCCGTACTGGCTAAGACGTGAATGGGGTGCAAAATAGGGTCAGTTTTGGGACCATTGATGAAAGCTAAAACGTAGACAACAACGATCTGGCCGAGTGCTATACGCTTTGATATCAGGTGGCTGTTTTCAGGCAGCACCACCACAAATGCGCTAAGCGCCACCGCAATGGCGGTGGTGCTAATGGTTAATAGCTGGGCTGGCCCCATTAACCATAAGCTAAGGATGGCAGGACAGACGCCAAAGACGGAAGCATGCAAGGCATGCCAACAGCCACGGAAGCTGTCCTCCACCGTGGCATCTGTGACAAGAAGAATTGCTGTGAAGTAGGAAAAAGAGGGAAATGCTATTTGATGCTTAAATGAAGGCGGGTCAAAGAGGGTGATGCAACCAATAATTGTGCAAGCTAAGGCTGTTCGGCAGGCTGAAGCTATGCATGATCTCCATGCTGCTCCAGCATGATCCGATTGAAATCGTAGGATTGACATTATTATTAACTTTTGAGGAATAGGAATATGCAGTTCTTGTTTATTCTGCTCCTCAAGTTCTCCTGACCGGCAAATGCAGAAGAATGGAAGAGAATTCAATTCATACGAGAGGGTAGGTACATTGTGGGGCGGGTGCATGGAGATTCTCTCTTTTGTAGGGGAAGCAAATGGATCGCTTGAGTGGCTTTGTGGACACTGGACTGGGACCCTCCTGGCGGCTGGGTCACTAGTCGATTTTGCAAATGTATTGTATGGTATAGTGTGGTTCATAATCATACTAGTGATGCTGATGCAGTAATATCACTCCTGTTATCGTCTAATATTATTCATAATAATCATACATGCATGTATCGTTGACTATTCCAACAGCATTTGTAAGCAATCATCATTGACTATTCCAACCAAACATTTAATGTCTTGTGCGCTAATGGTACATAACCAGTACTTGAAACGCAATTCGTACTGCTAATGTACTCGATCGGAACGTAAATTGTATTTCTTATGTTCCATGGCGGGCGGGGTTAGAAGCTAGGCTTGAGACTCTACATCTACAAGTTGGGTTGTGTCCAAGGGGAACAACGACAAGAAAAAAGACACATAGGTCAAATTTGGCAAAAGTTATCCGCTAATTATCTCCCTCACACGTACAACACACACTCACTTCAACCATTCCTGTACTACTCATACAGCAGAAAGATTTGTCGTCAAAATTGAACAAATAATTCAACAAATCCAAAGTCTGCCCGAAGATATGAACGTGCTCCTAAGAGCTGAATGTTCATCATGCATGCGACCATATTAATTTTTTTTTAAGTGTAAATGAAAGAGTTTGAATTTAGAACTTCTCACACAAACTTCCTATGTCTTAGCCTGTCAATGGGGCTATTTGAGCCGGGTTTTAAGAAACCCAAACTCATTTCATATAGTTAGTACCAATCTTAGATTTCGGGTTATAAGTTTCGAATTCATAAATGTGAAACTTATAATTGACTCAAAAAATTTGGGTCGTGAGTCTAATTTGGGTTTAGTTTATGCTTACTTATTGCTCCTTAATTTCCTCAATATAAGTATTCTAACTATTAAGTTCTAAAACTAATTTAACATCCGCAGTACCACAGCATTAAAACTATATACAAACCAGTAACAGATAACGGCCCCGTTTGGCAAGTGAGTTTTTTTGGTGTTTGTCTAAAACTTTACTGTAGAGGTTTTTTAAAAAATTTTTGAAGTGTGTTTTTTTTAATTTTTTGAAGTGTATAGTTTAAAAATTTTGAGAAGTTTTTTGAGATTACTATAACTAAAGTTTTTAAAAAACTTGTAGCAGACAAACTTGGCAAAAACTTGTTTGTCCAACAAGGCCAACAACTCATTAAAAAGTATATAAACCAAGAATTTTTCAATGATAATAATATATCCAATTAGTTTGAAGTACATGAAAAACAGTAATAAAACATGAACAACCGTCAATGCATCTTCAAAGGTTCTCAATTTACTCATACTAAGATTTGTCTTTTTGAATCTGTAGACATAATTTTGTATCCTTAATATTTCTTATATATATTAATATATTTTGACACATAATGTATAAAGCATTATTATTATATATTTAGATATACAATTATATATTTATATCAAGTTATAATTTTATTGGGTCAATATCAGATTTGAATCTAATAAGGCCCAAGTTAGGCCCATCTTTAATTCGAGTCTAATATTTAGATCCAAAAGCATCTATCTTAATGAAAGATTAGGTTCATTGGACTTTTTTTCAAGTCTAGTAGGCCAAGCTCAACTTAATCCAATTTCATTGACAATTCTACCTTTCCTAACCACCTAACTCATCCCTCCACCACATTAAGTTATTCCATCAACTAGAAGCAAAAATCCAAAACAAGCCATCAAAGAAACGTCGGAATAGATATATTAGAAGTCTGCGAATTGGCATTGAGTTTATGAGTGCTGATGTGTACATTGATGTCTCTATAATGACATGACATCCATACGTCATAATGGGCCGTATCGTCTGATTTACTTTTCGTCCCAAGAAGGAACACCTTCTGGTCATCCACGTTGAGCATTAGTTCTGCTAGTGTGCCCAATATGCAAGGCCAGAAAATTAAATTGCTGCTGCCTTTAATTGAACCCCGCAATTAGTTAGCAAAATTATGAGTAAAGACATGACCATAGACAAGTGGATTACCACATTGACTTCCACCAAAAGGGATTTGTATGAGAAAGTAATGGGTTTTGGTGGATGAATTTCTCTGTGAATTTCTCCTTCTGAAGTTTGCCATTTTCTTGAGACAGAAATGAAGGATGAGAATGTGTATTCTATCTCATTCCTTAGGACATAGATTTCAAGCCTGTCAAAGAACTGGACATGATGTTCTGTTCTTCTTAGGAAACAGTAGAAAGCTTCCCGTACGAGGCTTTGTTTGTCAATCTGGCACTCAGTAGCCATGAACTCCTAGTTTTTGTTGTTCCTTGCATGCCCTGAGCATGACTTGAACGAGGCGCTGGATTTTGTTGAAGTAAATTACACTCTGACAAATAGTTTGGGATGACATTGTCCGTTTTGCTTTGTTTTGGTCTTTCGCCTCCCTTTCTACTTCAGCTAAGAATCTCAATGTGATTGGAAGAGGCAACAAAGAAATTTGTCTATCCACAAATTTTGAGCATACGGAGATTTTTCTTAGGTCGTCAATATTAACCATTCTGAATACTGTCACAATTTCTATATTCGTGGACCACAATTTATTATTCTTTAATGTCTATGACAATCTGTCTGCTAAATGACTTGTCCACTTAACTCAATTACTTTCCAGGAAGGACCAAACAGTTGCTATTGACGGACTTTTTAAGTCTATAATTTTAAGTCAACTACTCTCACCTGCATTCCATGGTTCCAAGAGTTCAGCACTCCAAGCGGGTCATCGTATATCTGATTCTTGAATTCAAGCGGATCAAGTCGATCAGTCTCATTTCGAAATAGTTTTGCAGCTGAAGCATGGTTTACTGAAAAGCTCATGGCAACTAAGAGTAGGAGAAAAATTTTTACTGATGTTGATGAGCGAAATCCATCCCGACTTTCAATGAGCTGTGAAGGCAAAGGTGGATTAATTGGCAACAAACTGATGATTGAATGATAAAAGTTTCTTTGGATTGGGAACATGTTTGAGCTGTTACAGATTCTTGTAGTTTTGCAGCTTTTGCTTATATAGCCCAAACAATTGGAACTAATGGGACTTGATTTTCTTGGTATATTTTTGAGGAAAATGAGATAAACTTCGTTGTCAGAACTTAATAAAGAAATTGTACAACCCAAAAAAGATAGGAGATAAATTTCATAGAAATCATGTCTATAGGGAGGTAATTTACACACATAAGAGTATGTATGGGAGAAAAAAAAATAATACCAACAACAATATATTAAACACACATCATAATAACAAGACTATCAAATTTTCCTCCTTAACTAATAATAATAATAAGACTCCCTATTTGTAGACTAGATAATTTAGTAAATAAGTCTTACAATCACAAAAAATCTTCTAATAAAATACTAATTCCTTAATAATAAAACTACGATAACTTGACTTAAATAGAGTTACTAAGACCTTAACTTGAAAAAACTATTAAATAATAATGTAGAAATTTTTATTTTTCAACCTTGATTTAATATGCCAACCGAAATGGTCAGTAAGCTTCCACCAGCTTACAGTTTACGCATATCGACCACGACCCAAGTATTGATACCAATACTTTTCAAACAGTGAAAGCTGGGATTAAAAAGTGATAGCTCAGTAATGAAGAAATTATACGATCCATGACAATGAGCTTATAAAGGAGACCAGGGACGAAATAGGTTTATGAATATCTACTCTATCTATTGTGATCTTTTGCATTATGGGAAGGCACAATTAGAAGTTAAATTCCTATTGTTTTGCATTATGTATCATTCATTTGACTAATTAATTTTCACCTCAGCTTCATTAACAAAAAGTCATAATCAAAGCAGGAGTTATCTTCATCCAATCAATCATTGATAGTTCATTAAGCCAGTTTAAAGGTTTTCTTACCATGTCAAAAAAGATGTATTGTGCAATGTCTTAAATCTTAATGACTATGGGCCTGCTTGCTATGGGGGCAGGGGTAGGGGTGCAAACGAATCGGCTCGCGAGCGGCTCGATTCGATCGAGCTCGAGTCGAGCTCGAGTTGGCCAAGTCAAAGTCGAGTTCGAATTCGAGTTCAAAATATTCGCGAGCTCGAGTATATATATTTTTTCATTTTTTATTTTAATAATAAAATTACATAAATATCCTTAATATTTTATTATTTATTAAGAAAAAAATGTTATTTTATTTATTTTTTTAAAAATAAAATAATTATTTTTATTTGTTCGAACTCGAACTTGAGTTCGAACTCGAGCCTCAAAATGGTTAGCTCGTCGAGTTCGAGTTCAATAAAATTAAGTCAAGCTCAGCTCGATTAGGCCAAAACTCGACTCGACTCGGCTCGTTTGCAGCCCTAGGCAGGGGGTGAGAGGGGGTTTTGACAACGTGGTGAAGTTCCCTGTCCGAAGTCCCGTTGTCATTCCTAAAAATATAAAAATACCTGTTGTTGTCTCCACCTCCAAATATTTAACTGTTGTCTCCACCTCCAAATATTTAACTGTAAATGTTGTTTATTTTGATTTTTTTATGTTTATAATTGTCAAGTGCCTATTGTATCTTTTATGCAAAAACTTAATAAATTATAAAATTTGAGCCTGAAATCAAGCTTAATTCAAGATTCACAAATTATCAAGCATATCCAAGTCGACTAGCTACCTTGAATAAACTATTATTTTCATCGAATCAAGCTCTTGCACGAGTTTTAGAATTCTAGCTTGAGTTCATGTTCAAGCATTTTAACTTGAATCGCGAGGTATAGGTAAATATATATCTATTACATTGTGAGATATTTAATTTTTCACACCCTTTTTACTTCATTAGACCATAGTAATTAAATCTAACTGTGCAAGGTGACGGGATTCTACCATGCACCAAAATTTAATAAAACCTAAATATTCCCTTTTTTGTAAATATATAGATCGTTTATCAAATACAAGGAATATTATATGTTGATCCCACATGCAAAATTATCAATTACCGATAGTTTTCGAATTCCTTTAGTATTTAGACTATTACAAACGCAAGAGATTAAATCTATAGTACAAACATGAAATAAAAAATAACAATAGAAAGCTCCTAGGGCTATGGAATTCTTCACTATTCTTGCTAGTGAAATTACCGATTAATTGAATGTTATTAGCTTGACTAGCTATGGTGTGATTTTTTAATGTATGTGAAACCTACTCTCGTTGTAAATCAACTATACTTGTAGTTACGTCATACCTATTCTTGGGGTTATGAAATTAACTAAAAACTCATTTCTTGTATACTTCATAAGTTTAACACTTCCTTGAACTAGTGTTAAATTTCAATTCTCATTGCAAACTTAACACCTTAAAATTATCACAATTAATGACCAGTTAATCATGATTAGAAAAGTAAAGTGATAAATAACTTGATCAAAATAATATCATCAAATAACTAATTATACATCATTAACAAAATATAGGAAGTTCATCCATAACTCTAAACATAAACTTTAGTAACACATGATAAAATCCAAACTTGTATTATAACTAAACATGAAATCAAATATAAAAGAGAAAGTGATAGGAGAGAGGTCACTCTTGTCCATCTTAACTCCTCAATTCTTCATCTAAATCTAGTCACAAGTACAAGATAGATAAATTATACTAACTATGTTATACTAATGAACTAAGAAAAACTAGTAAAGACTACATTTTGGTAGTGTCTCTAACCTTCTAAAGTTATGAAAAAATGTCCTCCAGGCCCCTATTTATGGAGGAATTCAAGTTACGAATGAGTTGTTAAAATTGATATGAAATGCATCTTGAGATTTCCAAAATATGCTTCCACAAGTCTTCACACTTCTTTACAGTTACAACCGAAATTCCGAATCGGAGATAACTTGTAAAAGTTGTGTGTATGCAGAACAACTTAAGGTGCAAGTTGCAGCTTCGTTTGAAGAATACACGAGTATGAGGTTACGTATTACCTCACGTTTTGCCTTATTGCAGGTTTTCTCATTTCTGGTCAGTCTTCAATCTTGTTCTGTTTTTGCATCAACTTCAACCGATATTTTCTCAATGATGAAGGCTGAACTAGCTCTTGTACAAAACATGAAAGTTATAGTCCTTTCATTTAGATTTCCAATTTTCAAGAATCATCTAATTTGGAGTTTTGTAAACTAAAAAATAACCAAAATATTTTTGACTAGTCAAAACTCTGTTTTAGTTTTTGACAACAAAAATGGCCAACAGTATTTTGATATTTTGACTAGGAAAACTCATGAAATGGATTTCGATATCTGCATAAGAAATGTAGAGCTATGTGTTAGTTTCAAAATGGCTTAAGAATCACCTCAATCCAATGCTTGTAGCTCAAGATATAGTCGAAATACCAACATGTGTTAAAACTATCAAACTTCTCTTTTATAGAGCTTAATTGCATTTCATCTTTTGAACATTTTGCACTTCATATTCTCTTTAAAACACTTCAAATCATCACAATCATCTAAATATATTCTCAATTCATTCCATTTGATGATTGAATCATTGAAACCTACAAAACATGAAGTTTTCACCACTTTCATCCATTGAAATGCAATATTTCTCACTTAAACCACAAAATGTAAATTTCACTAGAAACCTAGTTAATTAACTATAAAAGTAAATAAAACATATAAAAACTAAATAATAAAACACATTTAAATCACTCAAAATGCAAGCTTATCACAAGGCACCCAACAAAGGGACCAAGTGGGTAGATCATTAGTCCAAGTGGTGGATAATTGATTGAATTTACGGGTCACTGGCATAATATTGATAAATACATGTAGTATATGAGTTATATATACGTAGTGTATATATATAGTATATATATAATTTGTTAATAAAGCGCTTTGTTATATTAATTACTATATTTAGAAACATATATTATGAATATATGAAAACATTAATGGAAGACTCAATTTCATTTTCTTTTTATGCTTTATAGGTATAGATCATGTTGTCACAAACAAAACAAAATTATTCTATTTAATAAAAGAACAATCCCTAAAGGAAATAGGGTTAATTTTTTATTAATATTTTGTCTAAAAATTACCGCTTCAATATTAACTATTATTAATTATCATAACGTCTTCAATTTGAAACTTAAAGTGATTAATTATATTTAAAAAGTTAAACAGATATAAGAAAACTATAAGAAAAATCAAACAATTGTGGAAAATTAACAAAAAAAGAAACAGAAAAGGAAAGAAAGAGGATAAACAGATTCTTATATATATATATATATACCCTGGAAAATCTCCAACAAAGACCTAGCATAACTCTGCTGATGGAGTCCACATTCATTGATCAACTGGAAGTTTTAAAAATCCTATTGAAGTAAAATTTGATGGCAAGAAACAAAGAAGTAGTAGTGGTGGTGGTAGTGTTTAGTAAAACATGGCAAAAGATTCCTTTGGATTGAGTATTGGCATTTCAGTTGAGTTCATAATTAATCGTGAAGTAGTAGCAATTCTCATCGTACAAGTTGAAGAAGTTGTGTGATAAGTAAACAATACCAGTTTGAATAATAATAATAACTGGTGATTGGGGCACACTTGATGTGTGTGCACTTTGAAAAACATATGATGCTTTAAGAAATATGAACAATGTGTAAATATGAAAGGAGAAAAAAACATAAAAATTTGTAAAAAAAATAAATAAACAGGATTATTCAAGTAAAATGATATCATGGTTATTTATCAATGGTGAAGGGAGAAGTGCAGTAGTAGATATATAGTAGTTTCAGAGTATTTCAAATATCATCAGATAAATAAATATGGAGGTTTAGACAAACATGGAGAAATCAAATCAGAGCAACTACATTAACGTGGGAAAAGGAAGATACGGTTTTAAGTTTTTTATTGTGACCATTTTGCCCTTAATACTAAGGGTAAAATTAACAATTCAATATATATATATATATAGAAAGATTGTGTGTATTTGTTTACAAAGTACTGTGGTATTAAGTTTCGGTCAATTGAATATGCACACACAAAAAATAAAAGGAAAACATGGTTTACAATAAAATAAGAGTTTTGATGATAGACGCTGTAATTTTAAAAATTACAAACACATACAAATCTCTTTTAATCGTTTTTTTCACATGCCAGATATTTTAAAGATTCACTTGTTTAAAAAAAAATCGGTTAAAAAATGTCTATAACTTAATATTTGTCACTTGGAAACTTTCCTACTTTTTTTTTATTGTATATGAGGAATTTTATCGTGACAACATGTATAACAGTTATAGTTATACACTCTAGACTGGAAACTTCCATAGATATTTATTGTTTGAAACTTCCATAGATATTTGTTTGAAACTTTCATAGTTGTTGCGTTTCCAAGGGGTAATGAGTGGGGAATGAAACTTTCGTATCTACATTTTGTTTTGATTGGTTGTTTGAGTTTCCAATAGGTAATAAGTCAAGTTCCGTTTCCAACTTCACAACTCACAAGCCAGATGCCTCTTAACCTCCTTTTCTGCCTAATTCCTAACCAATATGGTTAGTCGTGAACATCTACACTATTTCTATACATTAAGAAAGGGCTCAATTAGAGGGACTAATCACTAAAGGGACAACTCAACTAGGCCAATGGGATTTAAAAGGAGAGCAACCCACTTCTACACATTATTTAGATTTAACTGCAAGTGCAAGAGTTTAAACCTCTAACTTGAAATCAGGATTACATCTCTATGTATTACCTAGTGGCTAACTCTCCTAAGGCGAGTTGATTAGTACGGCACATAAGCTTTCCTAGGTGACTATGTTTAATTGCCTTTCTGATGCGTTTGTGCTGCTAACAATGTCCTTAATAAGTTCCTTTATGGTTTCATTAGTTTTGGCTGATTAATTGCTTAGTGCCCCTTCACTTAAGGGAAGCACTTGCGTCAAGTAAAACTCAGTAAAAGTACCTGATGAATTTTGGACAAAAAAAGACCAAAAAAAGAAAAAGAAAAAAAAAGTTATGACACTCATTCTCAAACTCTTTTTTGATGTTAATGATGCTGTAAATTCAATGCGAGTTGAAAAGGATACTAAACATTGCTAAATACGAGGCATTACTTTTTAGCATAAAAGACCATTTATACATCATACAAGAGCATTTCCAACATTTCTTCAACATGAGGTAACTTGTACAAGTGTTCTGGAGAAACAAGACAAATGTCTACGAAAGAAAATCGAGAACTTTCATCTCAGTTAAGTGGTGAGAATTGTTATTGGTAGTGATTTTTATTGGTGATAGGCGGCAACTCTGACAACCTGCTTACCCACATTTTTTCCAGAAAACAAGCCAACAAAAGCTGCAGGACCACTTTCTAGTCCTTCATGTATGTCCTCTATATAAACGATCTTCCCTTGCTTGTAGAAACTGAAGACATTTTCCAGAAAACGAGGAAATAGGTGTAGGTAATCACTTTGCAAGAAACCCTGCATTCTTATGCGTCTTGATATCAGGGCAAATAAATTATGTTGTCCTCCTGGGCTAGAAATGCTATGCTGAGACACCATCCCACAGAGCAATTCGACCACGAAAATTACCCTGCAGCATTGCCAGATTATCGGATGCCTATGAATGAGATAGTAAGAAAATTGCACCTACTCAAAGATCTGGCATTTGCTTCAAATCCGATCTCGGGCCAGATCCTATTCTGATAAGTAAGGAAAATTTTCCTTAACTAAGTTTGACGTTGGATATGATTTGTTTCAAGCTGGATCTCAGGACCGAACTCACTTTTGAGAATTAAGAAGTATCTTTTGATTTGGGATCCAAGGTCGGATCCTTGTTAAAGGTTAAAAGTCCTTGTTTTGGCACGTTTTTACAATGAAAGTGGCTATTTTACCACCAAATGGTGCCTTTAACTTCAGAGAATGTTTCCGGTCACTCGGGCTTCTTATGTAAAACACCTATTCGGATGAAACAAAACTTGGAAGAGTAGTTCGATCATTGACTACAAGATACAATTCCTGAATCACAACAATTCTAACTATACAAGATTATGTAGTGGATTGATTTACCGTAGAAAATCATTCTTCACATTTTAGAATACCATAAAATTACACTTTATTGTTCTAATTGATTTGACACGTTAATATATATTGTAGACAAACAAATTTTGTCTTATATTAAAAGATATTTATCCTTTGTATTGGACACATTAATAGTGAACAAATTACTTGTCTAAAGGAAAGTGATTATAATTTATTATTTGAAATCTATTCTTTCTTTGTTCATCTTCCTAGTATTTACACCATCAGACTGAAGTCTTCTAATCCGTGCAGAGTAGACATGCAGTGTACCAAAATACCAGCTTAAAATTATAGACTTGAACAGTAAGTCAGCAGCAACTTTTTGGTCTTTCCTAGCAAGTGGTTGAGTGAAGTGGATATATAGAGACTTAACAGCAAGTCACCATCGATATTTTGGTCCTTCCCACTTATCACAGACAAGTCATTTATTTATTGATGTGAAAGAATAATAAATTGTGGATCACGGATATAGAAATTTTCAGAGTATTCAGATTGGCCAATATTGACGGCCGAAATGAGGGGTTAGCAAAACTTTGAGAAGCGTCTAAGAGGGTCTCTCTAATTTCAATATTTTAACTTTTTTTTAGGGGAGGAGGACCTGAAAATTGAATCATCTCTGTTTGCTCAAAAATTGTTGGTAGAGAATTTTCTTTGTTGCTTCTCCCATGCACATTAATGAGATTCTTAACAGTTTTGATTGCAGACTGAACTCGAAAGGTAGGCGACTGACCAAAACAAAGCAAAAAGGACAATACCATCCCAAAGTACTTTTCACACTGTAATTTACTTCAACAAAATCCAGTGCCTTGTTCTAGTTCAAGTCATGCTAAGGGTATGCAAGGAACAACAAAATAAAATAAAACGAAATAATAAAAATACCAACTCTCTCTAAGTATATCATGAGTCTTGGATGATTTAGATCATTAACAAGCTTAGACTACTATCCTCTCGGACCTCTCAATTAATTCAATTTATTTTAGGAAGGGGCTAACACTACAAGAAATTTGGCCTTTTGTGACAACAAAATGTCGTCACTAAAACAAAAAAGTCGTCATTATACGAGTACAGTGACGACTTTTTCCATTGTCACATGGTTGTCACTGATTCTGTGTCATAAATAGATCCCTGTGATAATCCTTTGAAAGTCGTCACAAAATCTTATTATTCAATGACGAGGACAAAGTCGTCACTAATTGTTATCATTTTGTGACGACTTTTCTTGTCACTGTTTCATATATTTTTTTGTCATAAATGTAGCAAAAGTCGTCACAAATTTGAAGTCTACAATGATGACTTGGGCTCGTCACTACTAGTCCTAGTATTCAGTGACAATAATAGTCGTCACTTAATGAACTTGCATGTTAGTGACAACCTTCATGTCACTGAGTTTTGTCTTAAAGAGCTGCAATTGATCATTAGAAGAAAAGGACATCAACAGTACATTTGTATTTCATATTAACTCTTCCTACACATACACATTTACGCCGACTTTCGCCACATCAACCAATGTAAGATACAAAACAAAAAATCTGCTATAAGTCCAATATATTACATAAAAATGTATCAGAACGTTGGAAGTTCTAATACCACAACTTGTCTCTTATATTGCTTCTCCTGTAACAGGAAACAGGAATTTAACGGCAAGGATCCATCAAAGTAGTTGACAGTTTCTCTCATACAATCTCATACTTTCCATCTGCAGTACCATGACAAGAATTAGAATAACCTCATTGATGGTGCATTTACTAGTCAATTTAAGTAAATCTATTTCTTGCAAGCTGAAGGGGCTGGTAGCAAATTCCAAAGACTACAGTAATTTAGTTAGTAGCACCAAATTATCAGTTTCTGGCCATACTAGTGTAGTTCTATGCTTTGAGAAGGTGATTACACATTTTGATATTGTCTACTCCATATCTTAGTACATAAAAAGGGTCTAGAAATTCTTTGTAACTTCATAAACAGTTGCATCCAATACAACGAACCCACCAAAGAAAATTGCGCTACTGACAAATTTATTGACAAATAAGAAAAGGCTTTCAAGAGAGCCCGTTAATTCTCTAGACAGCATGAAAACAATTAACAAACACATAACTGATACTCGGATAAACGAAAATTAAATCAGAAGTTATGCTTTGAGATAGAACTCACCATTTACAGCATGAACATATCCCACTTGAACAGTTAAACAGCATATAGGCATACAACTTGATCTATCTTCGCATGACAAACAGGGCAACCCCATTTTTTTGCTTTAATTTCACTTAGACAAGACATGCAGCCAGCCATATGGCCACAAGGTATACATGCTCCTTCAATAGGCGTATCCAAGCATATCACACAAGAGGAAGAAACACCTGTATCTTTTCTTTCCTTTGGTTTAGCATCTACCCTCTCCACAGGAGGTGAAGAGATCAAGAGGACTAGCGTCAATTGATGGATAGTGAATTGGGCCATCATCTACAGCTGAATCTGCAAGAGGTGGAGCTGATGGAATGGAGGCTGGCACAGAGTTCTGCACCATTGATTGGACACCAAAGGAGTCACTCTGTATCTGGCTGTGATGAATCACAACTCCATTAGCACTGGTTTCCTGGTCTTTATATCCAAGCTTTTCTTCCTTCTGCAGAGGAGCTGTCCTAGAAATGGAGCTTCTACAATTAGCGGTGATGCATTCAGAATTAGTCCTACTTGTGGATGCATCTGCTCCAGATACTAGGTGAGGACCCAGATGTGGATGCATAGCAGACTGTAGGAAGGCATCAATTGCCATAGCTAATTCCACATCTTCCGGAGGGGCAGTTCCTGGAGCAACATTAACTTGAGTATTGAAAGGAAATGATGGATGAACAACCTGAAATTTCAATTTCCAATCCACTGGACAAAGGCAAGAAGCTAAGAACTATTAAAAAGAAAGTCACTTTCTGCATACAATGCAAAAGCATTAATGTGCAGTTGATGGGTAGAATTTATCTATTGGCCGAGAATGAAGATCAGAATTGGAACAAGTTTCTAATTAGATTATGTGTTTGTTAACAGCAACTAATTGACTTTTCCATAATCAACAAGGGAAAAAGCAGAAGCCATCTAGAAAAAGCTCACGTTTAATAATGAAAAACAATATATTAAAGTATAGTTTAAAGAAGTTACCTAACAAGTAATGAAAAATCAGAAGAACAGAGGTATAAATGCCCCTAATTGTCTCGAGTCTAGTGTAAAGCAGCTGCAACAAAGGCAATGTTGGTTCTTAGAGACACGTCAATGAATCAAAACAAAAACCAAAGAAATCATTCAAGAAACCAGTATAGAACCTACAAGTATACTTGGAAATAGTGCAATGAGAACGTATGAATTAAAGCATATAGCAGAGACAATAGCCAGTCCAGCAACCTGCACCAGAAGCAGGGACAATAGCTAGTTCATCAAAAGCAGCCATTAACAAATAAAAACATTAGAAGCAGCCATTCATGGTTTAAAGACATAATTTTGATGTTTACCACAGGAAAAGAAGCAGAGATAAGAGCAATATATCACTTCAGCTCAGCTGTTCTGCACACTTTAACATCAACTGTGGCAAATGAGAGCAATATATCCCAGAATAAAGTAAAGCTCAGATGAAAAGGCTAAATATTTCTTCAGCTCTTACATCAAAATCACATAAATCTCATGGTCATACAACAAAAACTAAAACGGTAAACCAAACTACAAGCATTAGTAACATTCAAGAAAAGCTCATAACTTTGGCTTTTTTATTTGGGAATTTATCCATCACATCCGCTGCATTCAGAATTTTTTGCATCTTTGACGGAGATATTCAAAGCTATCATATTTACAAGGAGTATAGTTGCTTTTTCACCTATGACCAAAGCACATCGAAAAGCAAAAAAAGTTAAAGTGCCCTATCCTGCCTTGATTTTCATATTTATAAGGAATATACTTATATTTTCGTTTATGGGTTTAGCACTGTGAGCAGAAAAAATGCCAGAATGGGTATCCTCCTTTGCTTTTCATGATTTATTTGATTCCCTAGTGGACACCTAGAATAACATGTGGAGGAAATATGGAGTATTTTGAACTGCCCCTCTGTAACAAACCTTCTAACATTCATGCATACAACAGACATTTAGGCTCTTTAGAGCAATATAAACTTGTAGTCTTAAAAGTAATCACTCTAATCAATTGGCCGAAATGTAATTGGAGTATAAAACAAAGTAAGGCAGCAGGCCTACGCGGCCTTATGATCATCTTGCTAAATGCTAAATCTCATATTTCAACAGAAACCAAACATCCTGAAAAAGCGGATTAGCATGGTTTGGTCCCCAGACAGATAAGCATCTTCTGATGCTGTTATTACTATGCTCTAATGCAGAAGTAATATGTAATATGAGACGTGCCTGAGTGTTAAATCACGACTCAAGGCTAGTTCTATGTTTCGTGTGAAATGGTTGATAAACTCCGCAGCAGTTGCAATAGCACTACCTGCAATGCCATCCATCACAATCTTGTCTTTGTTCTTGTTACTAGCTGCCGATATTAAAGCTCACGTTAATGCACCCCCAATCATTGCATTCTTCTGCAAATGGACAAAGGAAACAAGCAAAATAGCTTAAAATGACCTTATAAACAGAACAAATTCACTATACAGAAAGAGCTTATAAGAAAGAATGATTTGACCGTGAAATCCAGCCAAATCAAAACAATACATGTCAATGCAGACAAGAACTAGAGACCCTCTCTTCCAATATTCAGCTCAAGATTCAGCTCACAACACACCCTTCCACTTCATTTCACTCTCACAACTCAACATTTAGCTCACACGACCTACATTGGATAGAAAATATCGAAAATAGATGGAACATATTGAGATTATTTACCTCAAATTATGCCGTGATAACCTTAGGTCTTCTTTTCCTTAAGATTTAGTCTTTGAACTCTGGCTTTTCCCCAAAATTCATGGTCATTTTTCTGTGCTCTTGCCAGCAAGCAAGTGCTGCTCCAAACTAGGGATTTTTGCTATCTGCTACTCTACTAAAGTTGCCCAAATCTTTTGGGTAGCACAATTTAGGGATGGAAATGGTAACTTAAAGTGATTTTCTCGGTAATTTCAGCAAGATGATAGTGGAGAGAAGGAGAAGATGACAGTGTCCGAAGGCAAAGAGAGGGAAATGAAGTTTTGTCTGAAATTTGGCAAAGTGTTGTTGGCGTGTTTTTCTTCCAACTCTAAGATAGACGACGTCGTTTTTACTTCTTTTAGAATCCCGCCTCTACTCCTCCAATTTTTAGCTTTCCGCTTCCACTATTGCTAAGACAAAAGTAATGCCTTCTCTGTCTACATTGTTAAACCTTTCTTTATAAAAATAACGCCTTCTCTCTCTTTTTCTTTTCCCAATCTTTGTGAAATTAAGATTGTTTATTATTTTAAGATTTTTAGCTCACAAGTTGTATTAAAACTTTTTTTTGTTGTATTAAAACTTTGGAATATGAAAATAGTGTTTTTGGATTTTTTTTTTTACTAACATAGGTTTTTTAGGATCTCTACAAAACAAATGTTCAAAAACTAAAAGGTTTATTAAAAATATGTTTATGATACAAAAAAAGATCTTTTAATGCAAATATTTTTTGTATCAATTTAATAATTTTATCAATTATGCATGAATTGTGGTCTGCCAAGATCTAACAATCTATTTAGTTGATCAAATAACCAAAATAGTTTGCTAATACATGCATGAAACACTACATGTATTTGGTACAAATACCGATTCATAAACCATAACAAATTTGACTATTGTAAATTGTAATTAATAATAAACTCTAGTCATGCAATTGTCAAGATTTTTACTTAATTTCATATTAAATTTTATTATTCTTTTCCATTATTTTCACACTATGTTAATTAGAAATTTCCTATATGTTGTCAAGAGAACTAAATAAAGAATCTGTGATATTTTTAACTTTATAACAAGTTATTAGCTAAGAACAATTAAAAAATATGTGTATATTTTTATTACAATACCTTCCTCATTTTGCCCCTAATAAACACAGCATAAAGTGTAAAGCATAGAGTACCATAATAGAATTAATGAAATCGGTTTATCACATACGAAGCTAAATTGCAAAAGATAAGGTGTTATGGTAGAGTTAATGAGATTAGTTTACCACATACAGGGCTAAAATATAAAAGTTAGGATGTCATAACATAATTAATAAAATTTATTTACAAGATATGGACCTTATTAAAAAAATTAGGGTGGCATATGGGGCTAAAATGTAAAAGTTAGGGTGTCATACCATAATTAATAAAATTTATTTGGGCTAAAATATAAAAATTAGGGTGTCATAATATAATTAATAAATTTTATTTACAACATATGGGCCATATTAAAAAATTAAGGTGACATATGGGGTTAAAATGTAAAAGTTATGGTGTCATAATATGATTGATAAAATTTATTTACAATATATGGGTCATATTGAAAAAATTAGGGTGGCATAGTAAAATTAATGAAAGTGGGTTAGGAACAAGCACTTTAGATAGTGACAACTAATTGTTGTCACTAATTCTAAACCAGCAACCCTATTGCGACAAAATTGTAAGTTGTCACTGTATGGCCTATTTCAGTGATAACATTTTCCCAAGTCATCACAATACGAACCTAAATTGCAAAAAATAAGGTGTCTGGTAGAGTTAATGAAATTAGTTACCACATAGGGGATTCAATTTTAAAAGTTAGGATGTCATAGTAGAATTAATAAAATTTATTTACAACATATGGGTCATATTGAAAAAATTAGGGTGACATGGTAGAATCAGTGAAAGTGAGTTAGAAACAAACACTTTGAACAGTGACAACTAGTTGTTGTCATTAATTCTGAGCAAGCAACTATGTTGTGATGACATTTTAAGTTGTTACTATAGGATATATTTCAGTGACAACCTATTTTCCAGTCGTCACAATGGTGATCTCCCGCCACACCGGCTAGTTGCGCGCCATCCATATTGTGACGACTTATCCGGTGTTGTCACTGTTGACGAGTGTACCCACAGTCAACTATGACGACATCAAAAGTCGTCACGGAATCTTCTCAATTGTGACTAGTTTCTTTGTTGTCACTAAGAATGTTGTCACAAAAGACCAAATTTCTTGTAGTGTAAATCCACACCCGTTCATACTAAATTTACAACTTATACATGTGTTAAACTCTTATGCGCTTAGATTTTAAATATCAAATTGAAACTTTTTATGGTAATATCTTTTTTAAAGGAAAATATTCACTCCCTAATCTTTATTGTGAGTTTTATATAGAAATTCTTATTTTTTTCAACATTTATTTTTTCTCAAGAGCTCCTTTATAATTTTCCTCTTTTCTGTTATGATCTACCACATTTATTTTTTTAAACTCTTTTTTAACACTTACACATAATCAAATGTAACCAAATGAAGACGTTTGTTTTAAGTCAATATAATTGCATATTCCACCTTGAAATCTGTTTAGGTTTTAATTTTGTAGAATTAAAAATATAGACACTGCTATTTACATCGTTATTAGTAATTGAAATGTTCTGGATTGATAAATTGATATTAAATTAGAAATTGATATTCTTATGCACTTGTAAAATGTTTGAAAATATCCTCTACTGCAATGCAGACATTTGTTTTTCCTATTTTTTGTTACGTAAATATATGTTTTTTTAAATTATAAAAAGTATCAAATAAACTGAAAAGCTAAGGTCATTGTTGTCCAATAAATTCATAGGGTGTGGATTTAACATAGACTCTGTGGATTTTGCCCCTCCCTTCATTTTACTGCATTTCAAACAATAAGCTATATGAATTAATATCAATAATGGTAAAGGCTACAAAAATAAAACATCGTTTGAGTCATGGTGACAAATAACTAAGATAACAATCTCCATTATAATACTAAGTTACTAACAACTAGTTGACAGCGGGCCTCACACAAGGCGTTAGGCTGCCTAGGTTTTACCATTCACAACATCATTGTCATTGGGAAGGAGTCACATGCAGTACATGGCCTTGACTCTAAGGGATAAGCTCTTGTCCGGACCTATATCTCCTCATGTCGGAAATCTAAGCTTCGTGAGGTTCATCCAAGTTGGGGAGAATCAATTCCATGGTGAGATTCCCCAGGAATTCAGTCGCCTCTTCAGGCTAAGAGTCTTGAACCTGTCAATAATGCACTCGGAGGAAAAATCCCAGCAAACCTGAGCCACTGCTCGGAGATTATAAATATTAGCCTACATCACAACAAGCTAAAAGGGAAAATTTCAATCGATCAGCTAAGCAGTCTGAAGAAGCTTGAAAGACTTGTTCTTTTAGTAAACAATCTGACAAGAGAGATTCCCTCCTCCATTGGTAAATTATCAGCGCTGACTACACTCACTTTCGACTTCAACAATCTGGAGGGAAATCTGCCCATAGAGATGGGGCTCTCAAAAAGGTTTGCCGGATTAGGAGCTGCAGAAAATAATCTATCCGGTATAATCCCTGCCTCTATCTTTAATAGGTCAGCTGTTGTTGTGATTTCAGTAGGTGGCAATTCCTTTCGTGGCAGTCTCCCAACCAATATAGGCCTCACCCTACCAAATCTACAAATGTTGTATGTTGGGGGAGAACAACTTGTATGGAATCTTTCCAACTTCAATCACTAATGCTTCTGGGCTTGAGATACTTGATCTTCTCTATAATAAGTTCACAGGCCGAATTCCAACTAATTTAGGAGATCTGACACAACTCAAAAGAGTTAATCTTTATCACAATCTCTTCGGCAATAATTCTACCGGAGACTTGGACTTTAGTGCATCACTGACCAACTGCAGTAATCTAAGAATTCTTTCCTTGAGTTACAATAATTTTGGAGGTAATATACCTAGAGTCATGGCCAATCTCTCAAATCAACTCACAAAACTATTCCTGGGGGGATATCAACTGTCAGGAACTATTCCAGAGGGGTTTGGAAATTTTGTCAACCTATATCTCCTTGGCCTTGAAGAAACTCTCTTTCAGGGGTCATTCCAAGAGGTTTTGGCAAATTACAAAATTTGCAACATCTGCGTTTTGACAATAATCAATTTTCAGAACAGATAGTCTCTACCCAACCGCGAAACCGTCATTCAACTGGTTGATAGATAGTACTAAATTCTATTCGATAACAATAAACCACAAAGCAAAAAAAAAAGAAAACCAAAACTAACTTCTCCAAACTAAACAGCCCACGCTTTTATAGCAGCAATAAAAAAAACAAAAACTAATTAATATCCATTTTGGCATAACAAACCTAATACAATTAATTATCTCTCCTGTAAGTATGTTTACTCCAGATTCAATGACAGATATATCATTATTATAGACAAATATTCACACCACATGCACATGAATTTCCATTTGGAAACCAGTACATGCATTGCATTATAAATAGAACCCTAAATTATACATGCTAAGCTTAAACCTGGGCATTGCCACGCCTTTGCGTGGCACCCGAAAACTAGTATGCTACAATAAATAATGTTAGTCTTCATCAATTATTTTTTCGTTTCAAAAATCTTAGGGCCACCAAAATTCAGCAAAGAAGCCTCTGGATAACAAATATATGATGCAGAGGGAGTGCCAGCTAGGGCTTCATAATGTTAGGGGTCATTGACCTATTACTTGGTTGCACTGCCCTTGATGGTTGATCGAGCAGCTACAGACCATTGTGTCACCAGGCAGCCTTAGTCAACCATATATGCTGCAATAAATAATGTTAGTCTTCATCAATTATTTTTCCGTTTCAAAAATGTTAGGACCACCAAACCAGGGCTTCATAACAAATCTTAGGATAACAATATGATGTAGAGAGGCTGCCAGCTAGGGCTTCATAATGTTAGCGGTCATAGACTCATTACTTGGCTGCGCTGCCCTTGATGGTTGATCGAGCAGCTGTAGACCATTGTATCACCAAGCAGCCTTAGTCAACCATATATGCTACAACAAATAATGTTTGTCTTCATCAATTATTTTTCCGTTTCAAAAATGTTAGGACCTCCAAAATTCAGCAAAGAAGCCTCTTGATAACAAATATATGATATGCAGAGGGGTGCCAGCCAAGGTTTCATAATGTTAGGGGTCATTGACTCTTGGCTGCGCTGCCCTTGATGGTTAGAGTCCTCAATGCCAGATCAACGTGTTTGCCATTTGTATTGAAAAAAAAATTTGTCTGCCAGATCAACGCGCTGCTCTTCATCAACGTATCTCTCATATATTGAAAAAAAAAAAACCTTTTTTGTCTCTCACACATTCTAAAAATGAAGCAAAATAGTTTCAGGATAACAATTTAATATAGATTTTAGGGATAAAATTGGAACATTTCTTTAATTTTTTCTAAATCTAGCAACACCTGATTTGAAGCCCCCCCCCCGGGTTCTTGAGTAGTTGCATTAGTGCAAAACAGTGAAGAGCTTTTGAAGCGGTAATGACAAAGTGCAACAAGAAGTTGGATAAAATGTGTATTGTTGTTGGGTAGTGTTTTTCAATGTGTTGTGATTTTTTAGGCACAAAATACATAAATGTTTTGATCATTGGCAACCTTTACAAACGAGAATTCTCTTGCGGTATGGTAACTGACAAGCTGAAGTATTTGGTTAATATTTGAATCGGAGCGTTCCTTTTCTATCTGTTTTACCTGTTGTAAAAGCAGTACTAAATTTTCTTCTGCGATAACTAGATTTAAAAGTTAATTGTCAAAAGGTATTGGGCTGATTATCTTGTGAATTACAGCTTCTCCACAATACAAACATGTGAAGAACTTGTGACCAAATACTACCATGTTTGGCTTCATTGCAGGGTTATTACTATCATCATCATCATCGTCAGTGGGGAAAAGGGTCATAACCTTTAAAAAAATACATCAAAATTCGGAAGAAAAACCTCTCTAGCAGTGATACGTTACTTGGAAAGAATTTCTGCTTTGAAATAGTAGGATTTAAAATAGTAGGATTTTGCCTACAAACTGACCCTCTCTTTATTGATGAACAACAAAAAAGA
Organism: Coffea humblotiana; assembly: GCA_023065735.1. Lineage (NCBI taxonomy): Eukaryota > Viridiplantae > Streptophyta > Magnoliopsida > Gentianales > Rubiaceae > Coffea > Coffea humblotiana. Next base: position 21,373,422 of record CM041215.1, on the reverse strand, counting down.
AAATGAAAAGAACTTTGTTATTAATTCTAAGTTTTACATGGCTTCATGGACTTTATTGTTCAATTAAAAGGAAAAAATAAAAAATGAACTACAAAGAAAAAACGTAAATGGATAAGTAAATGCACAGGCAGAAGAAAAAGCAGCGTGAACGAGTGATTCAAGACTTGGTCTCATTGCTAAGTGTTGAGTTTGTTTTTATATCTCACATCCAGGAATTTTATAAAAAAAATCTCTCCTCTTAGTAGTTATAAATATAGTGTGTTTAAATTAATTTAAATGTGTTAAGGATAACAACCCAAGTGCAGTATGCACCAAACCAAGAGAGTTTTACGGGATCTACGCCCCAGTCTAAGAGAGGTTTTGGTTAGGCATAAAATCAAAATAACAAGTTATAGGCCTTTGAGCCGTTAAGCATTTACTGCTAGTCAGACTCTTTTTGTGTTTTCAGTTTTAGATGCCTTTCAAGCCTAAAAATTAGTTTTTAGGATTTTGTACTCTCTCTTTTATATTCTCTTTATATTATAGTAAATCTGCTATCCTTTCGAACCCTATTATTCTTGTTGGTCAATTCTCTGGAATCAGACCTTATAAATTGGTATAAGAGATTCAGGTTTTGAGTTCTTGATGACAATAACAGATTTTGGGCACTAAAGAAAGTGAGAAAAAAATTTTCATTGGAGTTCAATTGGATTTTCACGAAGAGCTATTTGACCCATTGGAACTCGTTGAGGGTTTTGTAAAGAATGTGGAGTAAGATTACTATGTTCATGATTTTTAGTTTGTTGGATTCTGTTGAACCTTTTGTGAGTTTTGACCCATTGGAATCCATTGAGTCTTTTGCATCTTGATTCGTTGGCGGCCAGTTGGGGTCTGTTGGAACTTTGGTGGTTCGTTGAGATCCGTTGGGACTTTTATGGAGAATGTAGAGTTTATTTGCTATTTGTTTGCAATTTACTGATGTTGGCTATACGGCAAGATAAAGATTTGTTGAATTTGTTTTTGTATCTCATATCAAAAAATTTTACAGAGAAATCTCTCCTCTTGGTAGTAATAAATATAATGGATTTAAATGAGTTTAACTGTGCTAAAGGTATGCATCAACTCAAAAGAGTTTTGAGGGGCCACAATCCAATCTAAGAGAGATTTTGTTTAGGCATCAAATCAAAAGAGCAACTTATAGGCCTTTGGACCGTTAAACATTTAATGTTAGTTAGGTTCTTTTGTGTTTTCAATTTTAGGTGCCTTTCGAGTTTGGAAATTATATTCTAGAATTTTGTATTCTCTCTTTTGTACTTTCTTTATGTTTTAGTAAATTTGCTATCCCTTCACTCATGAACGTAGATCAATTTGACCGAACCACGTAAAATTTTGTTTCTTTCTATTTGATTTATTTGTTTTGTTATTATAATTACTGAGTTGTCAAAATCGTTATTATTCTTGTTGGTCAAGTTTTTGGGACCTGACCTAACACTAAGCCAAGGTTCCTAGTCTCCGTGAAGACTGAAATGTAATTTGGAAAAATTAGGCTTTTAATCTCCATCATCTCAAGATCGATTTCTTTAAAAAAATGAAAAGGAAAAAAAATGATCCCATTTGTAAAAAAACATGTTAGATTTATGATCTGATTTCCAAATTCATGTCTGTCATCATTCGTAAACACTTTTTTTTTTTAAATTGGCGATGTGTAAAGAACCCATAACCACTTTCCTTTCTTCCAGTACCATGGTTTGAACAGAACTCGAGTAAGCCAACTGACAGATTCTAGCATATCAACATTCTTGTGGTTTGTGTTAATTGGCAAGATCAAGTATTGCACACAAAAGAAGGCTTCCTGTTAATCATCATCTCTAGTAGATGGTCACAATAAACAGCAGGACGACTGCGGGGTTCACTTGCACAGTCTTTTAAGATTTAAGACATTGCACAGTACATCGTTTTTTACCTGGTACAAGCAGGTCTAAATGACAGGCTGTCGAGACCTGTGCAATAATAAAAATAAACCTAATTGCCAATTAAAGTAACCAAAACCCGATTCCAAGTACTGGAGTAAGAACTTTAGATGTGCAATGGGTTACTTGATTTACCCTGTTTTCGAAGAGTTTGCTTGATCCGATATTTCCGAATGGGGTGACTTTTTCACAAATAATTATTAATTTGTGAACAGGACAAGTAAGGTCGTATCCTCAGGGATTGGGGATATTTGTCTCTTTTGAAATCCAAAGTAACACGGGGGATGTTTTTGTATAAAGGATGACAATTAAAGCAATTCAACTAAAAATAAAATAGCCAACTAAAAATTAAATGACAATTCACTAAAATCAAAGTAATAATAATTAAAGGTCTAGCCAAGAAATAACTTCAGCAGTGGTTCACCTAATTGATCCTCGATGCAACGACAATTCCAATTATTTACTAATAAATAGGTTATAACTGTTAAACAAGTGATGACAGTTAACCCCTCCATACTGCGTCGGTGATTAAGGTTCGCCCGTTAATCACTGCTTTAATTGAGAAATAATCTTAGATACGCCCGTAAGATTTAATTCCGCAATTGCCTTACGTATTAGAGGAGCCCTATTCTAACCAAATAACGCACTACCAGGGTTATTTTAGATTAGTCCGCGTATTCCCCTGATACAAACCCAATTATGCCAGTTGTCACTATTTCAAGACAATTAAACAATTACGGATTTAATGCCCTAATTAACAATAAGTTACTAAATCAATTCACTATTAGGATCCAAGACAATCAATTAATTAAATAACCATAAGCACTACAATCGGAGAATATGCAAATATCAATAAATAAGAGAAAAAGATAAAATTAAATCGATTTCACAATTTTAGGCGACCCAAAGCATTGTTTCTTGACTAGAAAAGGGATTTACTTCATCCCTGATGTGAAAAACCCACACACAATTGAAGCAATAGTCACGGCCATCAATTGGGTAGATTTAACTCGTTCGAATTACCAAGGAAAAACAAGCTACAGGAGGTAAAATCTGGTCTTCGCTTTTCCTACGCATACAGAAGAAGAAAAGCAACTAGAAGCCGAAAAGAAAAGTCAAAGTTCTCCAATTTGCTCCTGACATGCGTAAGAATGAAACCACAAAATGATGAAAAAGGGAAAAGTCCCAAGCTAATCTAAAAGGAAGTCCCTGATGTTTGCTCAATTTTTCTATCTAAAACAATGCTTCCTTCTTTTATGCGGCGGCCCCCAAGGAAAAGAAGACTGAGCCGTCCTCCCCTCCTGGTCCTCGGTTCAGCAGTTGCCAAAAAAGGGGAAAAGTTTTTCTTTTCCAAAAATGCCCCTGGAATAAAGGCTTCTACCCAAACTGTCAAATTGGCACTTGTTTTGGGTATTTTTGCTCTACTCCCTGTAATAAATGCAAATTTTCAAAAGTGAGTAGAATCTAACAATTAATCTACATCGGGTCAGCTAATAAGGGAAATTAATTATAAAATAAATGATAAAATTGCAACCTATTAATTCCCCCCACACCTAAATCATACTTGTCCTCAAGCATGAGAACAACAAACAAACACCAATATTTGACAATGACTATTGCTCTATCTACCATATTGCTGAGGTACCAAGAAAAGCATAAATCAAGCATCAGTGATCAAGATCCAAGAAACATCCACCTGGTTAGCTTCTAAACCACAAACTCCTTCAATTCTAGATTAACTAATCTAAGAAAAAGGAATGGCGCACAACATTTATCAGCAAATGGTCCACTATTAACCAAAATCTCAACATTAAATCCATAAATCGGCAAGTTGACTTATATCACACACTAACACAACCTTCATCTTTTTTTTTCACGTTTTCTATTTTCTCTTCGTTTTTTTCTTTTTTTTTCAATAGTAACACAAGACTTAGTCTCTATCCATTGGAGCCTTTTGATGCAAATTCCAACATTTGTCAGATAGACGAGCCCGGTTACTCAGCTCCTATCGCTATACGACCACGTACTCATAGAAATTACTACTTTTTGACGCGAGAATCGACACTTTAGGTGAAGTTCCCTGATTACTCAGTAGTAACAAATAGCGGAGTACAGTCAACCTTATTCACAACCAAATAACCAAATAACTGAAAATAACACCGCAAAAAAACAAAAAAAATAGTAGCAGCTAGCCCCATTTTTTCCAAACATGGAGAACTAAAGTTAATATTGGATCAATTCACATAAGAATGCCAACAATCATTCCCTATGCCTAGAAAAGTTAACAAATATCTCAAAAGAGTCAAGCAATCACCGATATTCACCAAAGAGATGTTTTTGGATTCAACCACATTAACTAGATATACTTTTATTATTAAAATTTGACAATAGTAGAATTAGAGTCAACAATCCAACATCAAACTTTGGTATTCACATAAGAGTTAAGCACTAAAAAGAAAGAAAGAGAATGAACGAAAGATAGACAAATAACAAATTAGAAATAAAGGAAAAACACCTAAAAACTAAAAACACCTAAAAACTAGAAACAGTAGCACCCCATCTATTCCGCCCCCCCCCCACACTTAAACGATACATTGCCCTCAATGTAGCAAATAAACAACAAAAGCCAGAAGGAGGGCAATGGGACTTCCCTGAAGGCAGGGTCACAGTGGCGGGTTAGGCGGGAATTGAGCAGCAAGACTCGCATGGTGCATAAACGCTGCCAAATTCTACGCCATGAAATGCACGTTGTTATCAATATTGACCATCCGAACCTCCAGATTCTGAACCTACGTCCGGAGTTGGTGTCATTCAGCAGCCCCTGGGGTGGAGGAGGCGGAGCAGAGGTAGACGGGTCGGGATCATCGCCAGCAGGGGATGAACGGGCAAACGAGGATCGAGAGAGGGCGTGAGGCGGTCCCGAGAGAGTGAACCGGTAGGAACCATCGATGTACTCAAGAACTCCCATCCTCTCCAAGCATTCGACATTCAGGAATTCCATATCAAATGCCAAATGAAGGTCGTGATCTTGTAGATTAAGAGCCCCCAACTGTACTGCCAAGTGTGTGATATAGGACCCGAAGATCAGGGGTTTGTTCTTTTTTGGCAAAACAGTCTTGAATTGTGTTGCCAACTAACACCCCAAGTTGACTTTGATATTGTTTTTCATACTCCAGATGAAGAAGAACTCGGGTCGAGAGAGTATACCAGAGTTGTCCTTGCGACCCGAATAGCTGTAGGCTAAGAGGCGCTGAACATATCAGGCACTAAGGTCCTTAAGAAAGGAGCTCCTAAATCTAGAAGGGTCATAGCGGTGCCTGTCGATAGACATGTCTCTCCACACATCGTGGTAAGAAGATAGAAATGACTCTACGTAATCACAGGCACTCTTAGCGTATTCCCTAATCTCAACATACTCCGGAGTAATGAAACCAAATGCCAGATTAAATTGGGTAATGGAGAAATTGAACTCCTGACCCATTAACCGAAAATGAATGACATTTGACGTATCAACAATATACCGTGTAGGCAACTTAAACTCAAACGTGGAGTAAAATTCCCTAATTAACTCAACAAAAGCAGGACGGAAGATAGCGAGATAAGGGTGCCATCTAATGGTGGTAAACATGCGCTTAACCTCCTCCTGGATCCCCAGAACACCCATAGTCAGCTCGTCAGAGCATTTAAACGGGATGATACGCCGCTCACAAACCTTGGCATATCTCTACTGATCGGCTGGTCTAGTGAAATTTAAATGCCCCTCAAGTGAGCGGGGGCATTCACATGAGCACCCCTACCCCTTCCCAAGCGGGTTCGAACACTAGAAGAGGAGGGTTGGTTGGTAGGTACATTCACTGGAATGGAGGGTTGGGGTAGGGACTAAGATTGAGAGACTCGAGACCTAGAAGATGATTTAGATCTCACCATGGCCGCTAATAGTCACTCCAAGCAACCAGAGACAAGAATAACTAGCAAATGCCAATTTAGTCAACCAGAAAATGTACAATTGAGTCATCCACAATCTATACCAATTTCCTAACAATGCAAACAATTGCACTCAATAACCACAGGATGCCCAACTATTACCAACAACCAGCAACTGGCAAAAGCAATTCAATAAACACAGGGACTACCCAATTCAGGCAGCCAACAAGCAAACTTTGTCCATCCACAATCTCAACAAATGCACTCTAAAATATATACAAATGCCCCCACCAGTCAAACCGTAACAATTGCCCCAATAATATGGCAAAACCACAAACCTTGGCATATCTCTACTGATTGGCTGGTCTAGTGAAATTTAAATGCCCCTCAAAGTGAGCGGGGGCATTCATATGAGCACCCCTACCCCTACCCAAGCGGGTTCGAACACTAGAAGAGGAGGGTTGGTTGGTAGGTAAATTCACTGGAATGGAGGGTTGGGGTAGGGACTAAGATTGAGAGACTCGAGACCTAGAAGATGATTTAGATCTCACCATGGCCGCTAATAGTCACTCCAAGCAACCAGAGACAAGAATAACTAGCAAATGCCAATTTAGTCAACCAGAAAATGTACAATTGAGTCACCCACAATCTATACCAATTTCCTAACAATGCAAACAATTGCACTCAATAACCACAGGATGCCCAACTATTACCAACAACCAGCAACTGGCAAAAGCAATTCAATAAACACAGGGACTACCCAATTCAGGCAGCCAACAAGCAAACTTTGTCCATCCACAATCTCAACAAATGCACTCTAAAATATATACAAATGCCCCCACCAGTCAAACCGTAACAATTGCCCAAATAATATGGCAAAACCACAAACCTTGGCATATCTCTACTGATCGGCGGGTCTAGTGAAATTTAAATGCCCCTCAAAGTGAGCGGGGGCATTCACATGAGCACCCCTACCCCTACCCAAGCGGGTTTGAACACTAGAAGAGGAGGGTTGGTTGGTAGGTACATTCACTGGAATGGAGGGTTGGGGTAGGAACTAAGATTGAGAGACTCGAGACCTAGAAGATGATTTAGATCTCACTATGGCCGCTAATAGTCACTCCAAGCAACCAGAGACAAGAATAACTAGCAAATGCCAATTTAGTCAACCAGAAAATGTACAATTGAGTCACCCACAATCTATACCAATTTCCTAACAATGCAAACAATTGCACTCAATAACCACAGGATGCCCAACTATTACCAACAACCAGCAACTGGCAAAAGCAATTCAATAAGCACAGGGACTACCCAATTCAGGCAGCCAACAAGCAAACTTTGTCCATCCACAATCTCAACAAATGCACTCTAAAATTTATACAAATGCCCCCACCAGTCAAACCGTAACAATTGCCCCAACAATATGGCAAAACCAGCAAGAGTAGTTCAGAAATTTAAGAACAACAACTCAATCCCAACCCATTAGCAGGCAACTAGGTATTCAACCGAATGGGGTTAACAAATGATAGGCAAAATATCCGAACCAGTACCGCTGGTGCACCACACAATTGAAGAGATATTGCATACGATCAACACCAAGCCACTGATAAACCCAAACAATACCTAATACTGCCAAGAATCGGGGATTGAAATACAAATACCTCCACTGGTCTTCGAAGGAAGAAGTGGGAGTGGTGGCGCGCTGACGGAGGCGTAGGCGAGCGAAAATGATGGCGATGCGCGGCCTGTGATGGCGGTTAGGCCGGAGAGAGAGAGACGAGAGGAGAGAGAGAGAGAGAGTTGGGCCGGTGTGCGTGGGAGAGACGGTGGAGTGACCGAGGCTGAGGTCGTGCGCGTGAAGGTGGCCATCCATGGGCTACGGGCGGCAGATGAGGAGGCGGTTGTTGGCGAGCAACATGGATGAGGAGGCGGTCGGCTGGCGAGCGATGCGCGTGTGGGTAGCGCGCGGTGAAGGTTGCGCGCGAGATGGGGAGGAGCGGAACTAGGGAGATGGGTGTGAGGCGTGGAGCAGCGCCCGGCGTGGGCTGCTGGGCTGCAGCGTGCGGCTGCGTGGGGGGAATTGTGATGGAGTGAGGCGCGCGGACAGGGGAGGACGGTGCGCGTGCGAGCGAGGTGGGGGAGTGGAGGAGGTGGCGATGGCTGCGAGACGAGAAGAGGGAGTGGCGGCTTGCCAAAGGAAGAAGGAATCGGAGAAGTAGAAAGAAAGAAAAGAGGAAGAAAGAAAGAAAAAGAAAGAAAAGAAAGAAAAAAAAAGAAAAAAATATTTTTTGTTTTATTTTAAATTTAAAAATTTTGTGATTTGAAAATCAAAAGCTCAAACGAAAAGTCTTTTTTATTGTATTAATTAATTTAATTTTTTTTAGATTATTAATTTTTTCTTAATAAAATGTATTTTCGAAATTCAAAATTAGAGATTAACAGAAAATCGAAAACTGTTCTCGAAATTTGAATACTTACTTTTCCCGCGAACGTGACGTGGGCACGTCAAGAAGGCAGGAACTCTTCTGACGATGAGCTCTCCATATGACTTGACGCGAGCATGTCAAAAAGGCAAGAACCCTTCTAACCAAGTACCAGGAAGTCGTATTGTGCCACACGCCCAGTTGATGCGAGCGCGTCAAGTCATAGAGACACCTACGAATCATCAAACACGAAAATTAAAGCCAAAACGCAGTCAAACTCAAGGAAAACATATTTAAACTATCAAACAAAATCGAACAAACAACTAAAAGAAATTAGATTGCCTCCTACTGAGTGCCTTTCTTTAATGTCTTTGACTAGACATAGCAAGGTGTCATGAAGTGGTATACGGCGGTGCATCTAGACTTATCGTCCACTTCTTCACTTGGAAAGCCTTCGCAATAATCTTTGAGACGGTGTCCATTCACCACAAATTTATTGTCTGTCTTAGCGCTTTGAATTTCTACTGCACCATAGGGAAAGACGTGAGTAACAATAAAAGGTCCAATCCAACGGGAGTGTAGCTTACTTGGGAATAGTTTGAACCTGGATTAGTATAGGAGAACCTTTTGACCAACTACATAAGTCTTCCTAGAAATTTGTTGGTCATGAAACGCCCTACTCCTCTCCTTGTAAATTGATGTGTTCTCATATGTTTCGTTTCGAATCTCCTCTAATTCTTGCAAGTCCCAACTTCCGTTGGGCACCGGCCTCTTCTATATTCATGTTATACTGTTTAATCGCCCAGAAAACTTTATGCTCAAACTCCACTGGAAAGTGACACGGCTTCCCAAATGCCAATATGTAGGGTGACATCTTTATGGGGGTCTTGTATGCCGTCCGATAGGTCCAAAGTGTATCTTCTAACATTTGACTCTAGTCTTTTCTATCGGGTCGCACCATTTTTTTCAAGATGGACTTAATTTTCCGATTCGATACCTCCGCTTGACCATTGGTCTGAGGGTGGTACGACATTGAGACCTTGTGGAGGATACCGTACTTGCGAAACAGCGCGGCTATGGTCTTGTTGTAGAAGTGCGTCTTCCTGTCACTAACAATGGCTCTCGGCATCCCAAACGCACAAAATATTAGATTTAATGAAATTTGCAACCACTTTCGAATCATTAGTTCGGGTGGTTTTAACTTCCACCCATTTAGACATATAATTGACTGCCACAAAATATATACAAAACCAAACGACGCAGGAAATGGCCCCATAAAATCTATACCCAAACATAAAAAAATTTCTACAAAAATCAACGGGACTTGGGACATATGATCTCTACGGGTTATATTACCTACCCGTTGACATCGATCACAAGATTTACGAAACACATATGCATATTTAAACAAAGAAGACCAGTAAAACCCACTCTCCAATACCTTATGTGCAGTTCATTTTGGTCCAAAATGACCTTCACAGGCTAAAGTCTGACAGAAAATTAAAATTGATTGAAATTTAGCTTCACTTACGCATCGCCTCATCACCTGGTCAACACATCTCTTCCACAAGTACGGATTATCCCAAATGAAGTACTTGGCGTCGCTCTTCAACTTGTTCTGTCTTGTTTTTGGCCAACCTGCAGGAAATTTATCAGTTACGAGATAGTTTACTAGATCTGCATACCAAGACAATTGAGAATTCAAAAAAAATAAATGTTCTTCACAGAATTCATCCTTCAATGGCTCGTTCTCCTCTCTAACTAGTATGCGATTCAAATGATCGACTACTAGATTTTCTGACCCTCTTTTATCCATTATTTTCAGGTCAAATTCTTGCAGGAACAATATCCATTTTATGAGTCTCGATTTTGCATCCTTCTTAGTCATTAGGTATCTTAACGCTGAATAATCAGAAAATACAATAACTTTAGCACTTAACAAATATGACCTAAACTTTTATAAGGTAAAAATAACCGCCAGAAGCTTCTTCTCAATAGTGGAGTAATTCAGTTGGGTCCCATTCAAAACTCGGGATGCATAGTAGATGACGTGAGTTGCCTTTCCTACTCTTTGCCCCAACATAGCCCCTACAGCATGATCACTGGCGTCGCACATGATCTCAAAGGATAAACTCCAGTCAGGGGGTTGACTGATTGGTGGCGAGATCAATAGTTCTTTCAACTTGTCGAATGTTGTCTCACACTTATTATCGAATTTCAAAGCCATATCTTTTTGTAAAAATTGGAATAACGGGGATCCAATTTTTGAAAAATTCTTGATGAACTTTCGATAAAAACCTGCATGTTCAAGAAAAGAGCGCACCTCCCACACACTAGTGGGGTAAGGCAAAATAGATATAATGTCTATTTTAGTCTTATCAACTTCAATATTTTTTACAAGACATAACCTGACCTAAGACTATCCCATGTTCAACCATAAATTGACATTTTTTTTCAATTAAGCACAAGATTAATCTCTATACACCTCAACAAGATCAATTTCAAGTTATCTAAAAAAGTATCAAAACTATCACCATACACACTGAAATCGTCTATGAAAATTTCAATAATTTTCTCTACATATTCTGAAAAGATGCTTATCATACATCTCTGGAATGTTGTAGGCGCATTGCACAACACAAATGGCATCCGTCTATATGCAAAGGTCTCAAACGGACATGTGAAGGTCGTCTTCTCTTGATCCTCTGGTGTGATTGTTATCTGAAAATACCCTGAAAATTCATCCAAAAAATAATAAAAAATCTAACAAGCTAAACGCTCGATCATTTGGTCAATGAAAGGAAGAGAAAAATGGTTATTTTTTGTGATAGCGTTCAGTCTACGGTAGTCTATGCACTGCTTCCATCCGGTGGATTTGCGCACTGGTACAAATTCACCTGTTTGGTTGGTCTCCACTATCACTCCTACTTTCTTTGGAACTATCTGGACTGGATTCACCAATGAGCTATCTGATATCACGAATATGATCCCCACATCTAACAATTTCAATATCTTTTTTTTCACCACTTCCATCATGAAGGGATTGAGCCTCCTTTGAGTTTGCCGTACAGGTTTGGCATCCTCCTCTAGTCTTATTTGGTGCATATAGATGGAGGAGTTGATCCCCTTAATGTCGGCGATAGTTCACCCTATCGCCTCTTTATGCTCTCTAAAGATCCGGATTAGTTTCTCCTCCTGGGTTTCTGAGAGTGCAACTGAGATAATTACCGGGAGTGTTTCGTTGTCACTCAGATACGCATATTTCAAGTGCTTCTGTAGCGGTTTCAACTCCAACACAGGTGCCTGCACCACAGATAGTAGTATCCTCTGGTGAGATTTGGAAATGAATATTGGTGAGACTTCATACCTTTTTGTTGTAGTTTGCAATAAGTGTAACACCCCTATTGTGCATTTCAACTCTTCACTCCACTCCACCTCAGGAGCTGTCTCCAACTCTAGGTGTTTGGTTAAACCAACTTCCAACTCATCCCTGCCAATAATTTCAAACACTTCCTGCACCGCAGGGTCAATAGCACTTACAGAGAAAATAGAGCTAAAATTAGAGTTGAGGGGTATTCATAGTATCAAAGATATTAAAATGAATAATTTTTCCATCAAATTTCATGGACAATGTACCTTTATTAATATCAATTTTTGTCTGTGCTGTACTCAAAAAGAGTTTACCTAGTAGTAAAGGTGAAGGATCGGAGGAATGATCATCATCTATGTCAACTACATAAAAGTTAGATAGGAATACCAAATCATTAATGTTGACCAACACATCCTCAACCAATCCATCAGGGTATGCATTAGTTCGGTCAGTTAGTTGAATGATTATCCCAGTTTCTTTTAATGGACTTGGGTTTAGAGAAGTATAGATAGATTTTGGCATCACATTGATCGATCCTTCTAGGTCTAACATGGTCTTTCCAATTTGAGTGTTACCTATCCTATAGGAAATAGTAAACATACTTAGGTCCCTACATTTCAGTGGGAGTTTCCTCTGTAGGACCGCCGATATATTCTCCCCCACGATGACTCTTTCATCTTCTCTGTCTCATTAGATTGACGCACAGGTCTCTCAGAAATTTCGAGTATTTTGGCACTTGTTTGATTGCGTCTAACAGGGGAATATTAATCTCTACCTTGCGAAACACATCTAAGATCTCCTTCTTCTTATCCTGCTTCTTCAGTTTCTCCAACCTGTTAAGGAAGGGAGGCTGATGAGTTTTGACCTCAACGATCGGGTCAGGGAGTACCACTGGATTTTTGTTGTCTCTGTCCTCCTCTTCCAACTCTTTCTCAATTTGTTCCTCATCCTTGTCCTTAGGAATAAAGGTTCGGGTCCTTGGACTTCCTTGCCACTCCTCAAGATCATTACACTTACATTTTTCGGATTCAACTCAGACTGAGATGACAACTTCCCTTGGATCTGGGACTCTAAATGATTAATCGTTATGGCCATTTGATTTATTTGACTTTGCATGGATTGCATTTGACTCATTTGATTTCTTATGTTCAGCAGTTCGGAGTCCGTCTTTTGTTGATGTTCCGCGGTAGTAGCCATTAGCTGTTTCATTATCTCCTCCAAAGATAGACTAGAGCCTGGTGGAGGAGGTGGTGGTCGAGGTTGGTACTACTGCTGGTACTCTTGTTGTCTATTCGACACAAAATTAGACTGCCTGTTCCCTCCATAGTTGAGGTTGGGATGGTCCATCCAACCAGGGTTGTAGGTACTTGAATATGGATCGTAGTGCTTTCTTGGTCCGGGCGCGTGACCAGCCATGTTTACGTGTTTTGTATTTTCTTCTTGAACTAGCGGACCACGTCTTCGTAGCATGACCCAAGGCAGCGCATACCCCACATATTTTGGCTTGTGAAGCATTTTCCATAGCTAGTTGTCGCACGAAGGATATCAATTCAGAGAGTTGCTGTTGGATAGAGGAGGTTTCTACCTCATTCACCTTACGCGTCGGGATATCCTCTCTCGAACCAAACTGCTGTGAATTCTCAGCCATCCCTTCAATCAACTCCCATGCTTCTCGAGGAGTCTTGTTCACCAATGTTCCTCCACTTGCGGCATCGATTATGTTTCTGTCCCTGAAGAGTAACCCCTCATAGAAATATTGGATGAGCAGTTGCTCACTTATCTGATGCTGAGGGTATTTGATGCACAACTTTTTGAACCTTTTCCAGTACTCATAGAGGGACTCGCCTGGGTGTTGCTTGATGTCGCATATCTCTTTTCTTAAACTGGCTGCCCGAGACACTGAAAAGTATTTGTCTAAAAATTTTTTCTTCAACTGGTCCCACGTGGTGATACTACCTGATGGTAGGTAGTACACCCAACCTTTTGCAGAGTCTTTTAAGAAGAAGGGGAAGACCCTCATTTTTATCTGCTCTTCTATAATTCCCGGAGGTTTTATATTGTTGCAAACGATATCGAACTTTTACAAGTGCTTGTAGGGCTCCTCACCTAGTAAATCATGAAAAAAATGGCAAGAGATGAATTAGATCAGATTTTAACTCAAATGGAGTGTTATCATTCAAATTTGGGAAAATAATGCATAACAGCTGCTGATTTAAATTAGGAGCAGCCAACTCCTTTAGTGTTCGTGCATTTACCATGGTGATTTTCTCTTGGTCTGAATCACTTGAAGTATCACTAAGTAAATCCGTTAGTTCAACTTTTGATTCAGGTCTCTGAGATGCAGCACTGGAGTGCTCTTCTCTGAGTTGTCTGGTCTCTTTTTTGTTCTACGTGCAGTTTTCTCTACTTCGAAGTCGAAAAATTAATTCATTTGTATGAGAAAAACGAGACATACACTTGAAAAGTATCAGAAAATTAGAACAAAAGTGCACCTAAAAAGAAACAAATAACCAACGTCAGTCCCCAGCAACAGCGCCAAAAATTGACAAGTTGTCGAAATCTGTGCAATAATAAAAATAAATTAATTGCCAATGAAAATAACCAAAACCCGATTCCAAGTACTGGAGCAGGAACTCTAGGTGTGCAATGGGTTACTTGATTCACCCTATTCTCGAAGAATTTGATTGATCCGATATACTCGAATGTGATGACTTTTTCACAAATAATTCTTAATTTGTAAATAGGGCAAGTAGGGTCGTATTCTCAGGGATTGGGGATATTTGTCATTTTTGAAATCCAAAATAACACGGGAAATGCTTTTGTATAAAGGATAACAATTAAAGCAATTCAACTAAAAATAAAATAGCCAACTAAAAATTAAATGACAATTCACTAAAATCAGAGTAATAATAATTAAAGGTCTAGTCAAGAAATAATTTCAGCAGTGGTTCACCTAATTGATCCTCGATGCAAAGACAATTTCAATTATTTACTAATAAATAGGTTATAACTGTCAAACAAGTGATGACAGTCAACCCCTCTTTACTGCGTCGGTGATTAAGGTACGCCCGTTAATCACTACTCTAATTGAAAAATAATTTTAGGTACGCCCCGTAAGATTTAATTCCCCAATTGTTTTACATATTAGAGAAACCCTATTCTAATCAAATAACGCACTATCAGAGTTATTTTAGATTAGTCCGCGTATTCTCCTGACACAAATCCAATCATACCAGTTGTCACTATTTCAAGACAATTAAACAATTACAAATTTAATGCCCTAATTAATAATAGGTTACTAAATCAATTCACTATCCGGATCCAAGACAATTAATTAATTAAATAACCATAAGTACTGTAATCGGAGAATATGCAAATATCAATAAATCAGAGGAAAAGATAAAAATAAATCGATTTCACAATTTTAGGCGACCTAAAGCATCCGTTGTTTCTTGACTAGAAAAAGGGATTTACTTCATCCCTGATGCGAAAAACCCACATACAATTAAAGTAATAGTCACGGCCATCAATTGGGTAGATTCAACTCGTTCGAATTACCAAGGAAAAACAAGTTACAGGAGGTAAAATCTGGTCTTCGCTTTTCCTACGCATACAGGAGAAGAAAAGCAACTAGAAGCCGAAACGAAAAGTCAAAATTCTCCAATTTGCTCCTGACATGCGTAAGAATGAAACCACAAAAAGATGAAAAAGGGAAAAGTCCCAAGCTAATCTAAAAGGAAGTCCCTGATGTCTGCTCAATTTTTCTATCTAAAACAATGCTTCCTTCTTCCATGCGGTGGCCCCCAAGGAAAAGAAGACTGAGCCGTCCTCCCTCCTGGTCCTCGGTTCAGCAGTTGCCAAAAACAGGGAAGAGTTTTCCTTTTCCAAAAATGCCCCTGAATAAAGGCTACTATCCGAAACTGTCGAATTGGCACTTGTTTTGGATATTTTTGCACTACTTTCTGTAATAAATACAAAATTTTTAAAAGTGAGTAGAATCTAACAATTAATCCACATCGGATCAGATAATAGGTGAAATTAATTATAAAATAAATGATAAAATTATAATCTATCACTAAACCAAGTCTAAACAATGGCCCATAGTCTTTAAGATTTAAGACCTTGCACAGTACATGAAATTTGGATTAATTTGATCTAGGAATTAATCAAGGGCCCTCATCCCTTGCATCTTTCAGACTGCCAGAGGAAACTTTTTGCACGCAGAGCCAGGTAAGTGAACAGCAACAAGTGTTGCAGGATTAACGGGGTGTAGAGCAGAAGACTTTGGACTACAAATGTCAATCACCTTCTGACGCATTCAAGGCAGATAAGAACCTTCGCAAGTTTCCCGAACCATCTCTATCATCACGGGTTTGTTTTCAACCAATGAAAATAAATCACACAACACCACCACCGTGTTTGGATTGCTATATTTAGAATTCTTTTTTGTAAAAAAATATTATAGTGATTTAATATATATAAGGTAAAAAGATAATTAAAAAATATATTCATAAAAAATGTAAAAAATTTTTGACAGAAAATGACAGTTCAAATAATTTAATTTAGTTAGATAAAATATTTTTTATATTTACTAAATTATTTTTAATTCGTAAACGGGTTATCGAGTCATCCACGAATTGATCCGGATTCGAAATTTTTTCTTTTCGGATTTATCGGGTTTGACTCAATTCTGACCCGAACCTGCGAAGTCTCAATCCAAACTCATTAATTTCGTATTAAGTTCGTTATCGTGTCGAAATTGTGTCGAAAATTGCCACCCTTAACATAAAACCCATTTTTTTAATTGGCGTATGTGAAGAACCAATAACCATTTTCCCTTCTTCCAGTACCATGTTTTGAACAGAACTCGCATAAGCCAATCGACAGATTCTAGCATATCACCATTCTTGTGGTTTGTTGTTAATTGGGAAGATCAAGTATTGCACACAAAAGAAGGGTTCCTGTCAATCATCATCTCCGGAGATGATTACGGAGTTCACTTCTTGTACAAGCAGGTCTAAACAATGGCCTATAGTCATTAAGATTTAAGACATTGCACAGTACACCTCTTTTGGCTTGGTAAGAAGACCTTCAAACTGGCACTTCATATTGATCCCATTGGAAAGCGCATAATCCGCGAAATGCCCTTTTTTTTTTTTTTGGATAAATCGCAGCTATCCACTTCGATAAAATTTTACAGAGATGCACTTATTTTGGCTCAATAAAGTAGCAATGATAGATTGGCTGAAGACAACTTTTAATTTGATTATAATTTTTTGGTTAATGAAGCGGAGGTGAAAATTAATTAGTCAAATGAATGATCCATAATGCAAAAACATTAGGAATTTCACTTCTAATTGTGCCTTTCCATAATGCAGAAGATCACAGTAGATAGACTAGATTGTGTGGGCTATATAAGCAGAACCGCAAGAATCTGTAACAGCTCAACCACGTTCCCAATACGCAGAAACTTTTAGTATCCAATCATCAGCTTGTTGGCAAATTATTCCATCTTCGCATCCAATAGCTCATTGAAGTTCCCAATACCATGTGGGGATTTCGCTCATTATCAACATTAGCAAACATATTTCTCCTTCTCTCAGTTTGCCATGAACCTTTCAGTAAGCCATGTTTCAGCTTCTAAACAATTTCAAAATGAGACTGATCGTCTTGCTCTGCTTGAATTCAAGAATCAGATATACGATGACCCATTTGGAGTGCTAAAGTCCTGGAACCATTCACAACACCATTGTCATTGGGAAGGAGTCACATGCGGTACCCGACATCGAAGGGTCATGGCCCTGACTCTAAGGGATAAGCACTTGTCTGGAACCATATCTCCTCATGTCGGAAATCTAAGCTTCATGAGGTTCATCCAACTTCCGGGGAATCAATTCCATGGTGAGATTCCCCAAGAATTCGGTCGCCTCTTCAGGCTGAGAGTCTTGGACCTGTCAAGTAACGCAATCAGTGGAAAAATCCCAGCAAACTTGAACTACTGCTCAGAGTTGGTAACTATTAGCCTAATCGAGAAACAAGCTAGAAGGGAAAATTCCGATTGATCAGCTGAGCAATTTGAAGAAGCTTGAAAATTTTTATCTTCGCACAAACAATTTGACCGGAGAGATTCCCTCTGCAATTGGGAACTTATCATCATTGATCCAGATCAGATTCGAGTTCAACAACCTGGAGGGAAATTTGCCCATGGAAATAGGGCTCTTAAAAAGGTTATTCTTTATTTTCAGCAGCAGAAAATAAACTATCTGGTATAATCCTGCCTCCATCTTTATAGTTCAGCCATTAATGTCATTTCAGTGGCCGGCAATTCGTTTCATGGCAATCTCCCAACCAACATAGGTCTCACCCTACCAAATCTGGAAGCATTAGGTGTTTCGGGAAACAAGTTCTATGGAAACTTTCCATCTTCAATCACCCAATGCTTCTGGGCTTGACGTACTCGATCTTTCCGGCAATAAGTTTGCCGGCCAAATTCCAACTAATTTAGGAGATCTGACACAACTTAAATTATTAAATCTTGGTGCTAATTTCTTCGGCAATAATTCTACAGGAGATTTGGATTTTATTGCATCACTGACCAACTGCAGTAATCTAAGAATTCTTTCCTTGAGTGGCAATAAATTTGGAGGTAATATACCTAGAGTAATAGCCAATCTCTCAAATCGACTCGCAGCATTGTACTTGGGGGCAAATCAACTGTCAGGAACTATTCCAGAAGGGTTTGGAAATTTTTTCAATCTATTTGTACTTGGCCTTGAAGAAAACCATCTTTCAGGGGTCATTCCAAGAGATTTTGGCAAATTACAAGATTTGCAAAGATTGCGTCTGGACCAAAATGAGTTGTCAGGACAGATAGTCTCTACCCTATGCAATGCCACAGGTCTATACCATCTGAACTATCACTTAACCAGTTTGAAGGGGGCAATATATTTGACAATGTTCTTATGAGCTGTCAAAATTTGCAATATCTAGATATATCTCATAACAACTTCACTGGAATTATATCACCACAATTTTTGCAGATGCACTCATCACTGATGTACATCAAAATAGGTGAAAATTCGTTTAGTGGTTCTCTGCCTCCTGAAGTTGGAAAGCTTATACATTTGGTGGATTTCAATGTTTCCCACAACCAATTTGCTGGACATATACCCATATCACTTGCTGATTGTTCAAATCTGGCGAATCTTTCCATGCAGGCCAATTTTTTCCAAGGAACAATTCCACCAAATTTGGCTTCTTGGAAGAGCATCCAGCAATTAGACCTTTCAAGTAATAATTTGACTGCACCAATACCAAAAGAACTTGAGAAGCTTCAATATTTGAGGTACTTAAACCTTTCCTACAACGACATTGACATGCGTCTGCCTGTGCAATAATAAAAACCTGCTCAACTAAAGTTAATTTTTGTAAATAGTGGTAAGTAGGGTCGAATCCACAGGGACTGGGGGTATTTGTCTCTTTAGAAATCCAAATTAACACAGGGGGTGTTTTTGTATAAAGGGTGCCAATTAAAACAATTCAACTAAAAATAAAATGGCCAACTAAAAAGTAAATGACAATTCACTAAAATTAAAGTAACAATAATTAAAGATCTAGCCAAGGAATAACTTCAGCAGTGGTTCACTTAATTGATCATCGATGCACAAGCAATTCCGATTATTTATTAATAAATAGGTTATAACTGCCAAACAAGCGATGACAGTGAACCCCTCCTTACTCTGTCGGTGATTAAGGTACGCCCGTTAATCACTGCTCTAATTGAGAAATAATCCTAGATACGCCCATAAGATTTAATTCCTCAATTGCCTTATGTATTAAAGGAGCCCTATTCTAACCAAATAACGCACTACCAGAGTTATTTCAGATTAGCCTGCGTATCCCTCTGGCACAAAACTAATCGTGCCAGTTGTCACTATTTCAAGACAATTAAACAATTACGGATTTAAATACCTTAATTGACAATAGATTATCAGATTAACTAATTATCCGGATCCAAGACAATCAATTAATTCAGTAGTCATAAGCATTGCAATCAAGGAATATGCGAATACCAATAAATAAAAGAAAAAGATAAAATTAAATCGATCTCACAATTTTTGGGCAAATCAAAGCCTCCATTGTTCCTTGACTAGAAAAATGGATTTAGCTCATTGTTGATGAGAAAACCCCACACAAAGCTGATGCAACAGTAGCGGCCATCGTCAAATTCAATTCGGAGAAGTCAAGAAGAAAGACAAGCTATAGGAAGGAATTCAATGTTTCCACTTGGTCTTCACATACGAATGAGAGAAACCACAAGAAGACGAAACGGAAAAGTCAAAAGCTAAAAGCTAAAAGTAGTGCTTGTTCTCTGCTATCCTATTTTCTATCTAATACCTAGCTACTTCCATCCTTCAGATGTGCGGCGGCTCCCCCCCAGAAAAGAAAAGATTCGGCCGTCCTCTCCTCTTCAGCAATTATCAAAATGGGCAAAAGTTTTCCTTTGCCAATAATGCCCCTGGGATAAGCTTGTGACTTGGACTCTTTCCCTGTCAAATTAGTACTTGTTATCATATTTTCGTTCTACTCCCTGAAATAAGTGCCAAATACCAAAAGTGAGTAGAATCTAACAATTAATCCATATCGGGTCAGGTAATAGGGGAAATCAATAATAAAATAAATAATAAAATTGTAACCTATCAGACATCGAGGGCGAGATACCAAAAACAGGGATTTTCAGCAATGCAAGTCAAATATCATTGATTGGCAACAACAAACTCTGTGGAGGCATTCCAGAATTGGAGTTCCCACCTTGCCCAGTGATTAAGGGGAAAAAACAGAGGAAAGCTGAAGGTTGTCATATTGCTGTCCATTGTTTTACCGGCAACGCTTCTGGTTCTTGTTACAGTGTTGTTATATTTCTTGGTATATCGAAAAAGAGAAAGAAGACTGGTGGCCAGATTCTCTAGCATGCCTACAAGAGTCGATAAGCTCTTGCGAGTTTCTTACCATGAACTGCATCGCGCAACTTCAGGATTTTCTCCAGAAAACTTAATTGGTTCAGGACATTTTGGAGCTGTCTACAAAGGCACACTAGAAAAACATGGCAATAAGCTTGTCGCAGTCAAAGTTCTTGATCTTCAAAGGAATGGGGCTTCCAAAAGTTTTAAGGCCGAGTGCAAAACATTGAGAAACATTCGCCATAGAAACCTCATGTCTATGGTGAGTTATTGCTCCAGTATTGATTCCAAGGGTGATGAATTCAAAGCTCTAGTCTATGGGTTTTTGGAAAATGGGAATCTGGACTTGTGGTTGCATCCTGCAGAGACAACTGATCACTCAACAAGTCTTAATCTTCTTCAGAAGCTAAATATTGCAATTGATGTGGCTTCAGCATTGCAATATCTTCACGACCACTGCGAAGCAGAGATTGTTCATTGTGATCTAAAACCAAGTAACATTCTTCTTGACAATGATCTTTTGCCCATGTGGGTGATTTTGGATTGGCGAGGCTCCTCCCAAAACCCATCAACATATCTTCCGAGCAAGGAACCAGCAGTACTATTGCCATAAAAGGATCAATCGGTTACGCAGCTCCAGGTAATCACGAATGTTACTTAATTGTGCACAGACTATAAGGTTTAGATATATAAAACATAGTGAAGCAGAGATATAATCACTGGTTATCTTTATTCTCTTTATCAGAATTTCCATGAGATTTTTTTTTTTAACTTTTTATACTTCCTCTTGAATATAAAATTCCGTTAAAACAGTTATAGGAGAGCTCAACATAATCTCAAAGAACTAAATTGCGTTTTCCAATAATGTTGTTGAAACTCAACGCATGTAGTTCAAATCATCCTTTTCATTGCTCCCAGACTTTATGTTCATACGGTGATTTTTCAGCTTTGAGTTAGTACCATTAAATCCCTTTCTTCATCTTTTAATTTGAAATCAAATGTTGCGATGTAATCAGGTTAGAAAGATTGTTAGCCTATGTTTGCATTTACTATCTTTTAACCCTATTCACCATATTTGCCAATTGAAGAAGATTCAAAAGATAAATGGCTTCAATGAAATGAAATAATCTAAGTTTAAAACGGAATTAATAAAACCTTAGAGGTTCATGACATTACATGCCAAGGATCTGTCGGGGAAAAGTTGAATGTAAAATGCATTTTGTTTTTGTTAGGGTTAATTCAACAGTTTCCTCTTGTAATTAGGGGCAAGTTGCAATTTGTGCCCTTGATATTATTTAAATATCACTTTGCCCCAAAGCAAATGGTCACACAAGGCAAGAAAATACGGCATGTCCATATGGATAAGAAAAAAAAGATGAGGAATAGCAAATTAATTGCTGCACTTAATGTAAAAAGTTATAAATGACTTTTTGTCAAGTTCTTGAATGATATATCATGTATAATTGACATTAGTTTTAAGGAGATACTTATTGATAATAAAAGAATCGGGACATTAAGCAATTGACCTAAATGTATAGTGATTCATTTTAACAATTTCAATCAAGTCTTATTTACAAACTAGTATTTAAACATAGCAGCTATATTTAATTTACTCCCTTAGATTATATATATATATATATATATATATATATATATATATATGTAGTTTCTCCTTTGCAACATAACAATAATATATCTAGAAACAAAAATTCAGAGTATGGAATGGGTCATGCGGCATCAACTTCAGGGGATGTCTACAGCTTCGGCATTCTTTTGCTAGAGATGATCACAAAGAGGAGGCCAACAGATGATATGTTCATAGATGAGCTAAATATACATAACTATGTTAACAAAGCTTTGCATGAATAAGTCTCCGAGATCGTAGACCCGTTGCATCTTTCTGAAGGAAGAGATGAAAACAGTAGAATTACTCATGGAGAGGAAACTATTAATGGTGGAAGAGAGATTGATTGCATTATTTCCCTATTAAAAATTGGACTGAAGTGCTCTGCAAAATTGCCAAATGATCGGATGCATATGAATGAAGTTGTCAGAAAATTACATCTCATTAAGGATGTTTTACTTGGTCTGAGGGTACATCAAGAAAATCTTCAAGTTTGATAGCTCAGGTATAAAGCCCACAAGTTCAAGTTCATTTTTTTTTCCTATTTTAGATAAGTTCTTTTATTTTGGACGAAGTCTTATAAGCTAACTGGTTTCTATCATTCAGAATCCATTGTAGACCCAAAAAAAAAAAAAAAGGAAACAAGAGAAAAGTTATACTATATGTGTTGTGCCCACTAGCATGGAAAAGGATGTCTTCTCGTACTAATGCTTGAAATCTTGATTTGCAGCTGCTTACTGGTCTGAATCACCCAGATGAAGTTGCTAGTTCGATGAACTGATAAAGAAGACATCTATGGCTTTTTATTTGAAAAAATAAATGGATGATTCAAACGTATTCCCAGTCTTTCTTTACAAGAATTGTATATTTTGAAAGGTAGTCAATTGGCTCAATTCTGCTTGAGCATCTTTATGCTTCCATACTATGCTTGGATCTTATGCTTCCATTATATACATTATACAATAAGCGTATTTAATCCATGCTTAATATTGTCCCATAATGTAGAAACTTCAGTCAACTTTCCCTTCAAAGAAAAAAAAACGAAACTTTCAGTCAACGCTTAATTTACAAATCTATTCGAGCACTGTCTGAAACTTGATTTCATCTCAGATTAGTGAGGAGTAATTTTATATACTTGTTTATGCTTGTGGACGTAATATTCACTCACTTTAACGAAGCTAGTGTTAGAGCTTCATTCGTTTGACCAATTCTTTGTAATTGGAAAACAAATATGCCAATTTTGAAACTAAAAAACCAAGTCCACCTTTTACAGGATTTTAATAAATTGTGATAAGCAGACTCAACCAATTCTTGGTCCGATCTTTAAGTCAAGTTAGCATATGAACCTTCTTCGAGATCAATTTCATGCATTCTCCTATCATTCTCTGCACAAGTTAATCCCACAACTCATCAACAATCTCAACCAAAAACGAAGGGAAAAAAATCAAATGCTAACCGACCCAAAGAAAAAAAAAAGTAAACGACTTCAATTAATATTTGAAAGCATGATATCATATGCACCATCACCTACATTGTCACGACCCAAATTTAAGAGTTGGCCCAAGTAATTTTTTGAACCGAAATCCATTGGTCCAAAATAATTAACCCAAATTATAAAGTAACTAAGGGGCCAAGCTTTTAAACCATTTCCTTTCTTTTTTCGAAGTGGGATGTCTTATTCTCCCTACCTTTTGAACTTTGTATTCTCGCAAAGCCCGTCAGAATCCAAACTGTCCATTTAAGCTTCATTCAAACTCTAAAGGTGGCTCGTACGGATTTTAGAAGTGGCCCCCATCGAACGTGGCACTTAATTCTACACAGCAGTTAACTCCTTGCACTTCCTTGCGTAGTTGGAACCATAACTCGTTGGCACAATATCACCCCCCATAAAGACAGGCGAGATTCGCTCTGATATCAACTGTCACGATCCAAATCCGTTAGATTCAGATTGGCCATTTGATTGTGTTCGGACTCTAGAAGTGACTCATACAAGTTCTAGAAGTGGTCCCCGCCTGAAGTGGCATTAGTCCCGCACAACATTTAATTCCTTGCACTTCCTTTCGTAGTCAGAATTATAATCCGTTGGCACAAACTCATCTCGCACAAAGACCATGCCATGTTCGCTTCGATACTAGTTATCACGACCCGATCCGAGGTCTGGCCCAAATAATTTTTGAATCAAAATTCATTGACCTAAAATAATTGACCCAGATTTCAAAATAGCCAAGGGCCAAGCTCTTAAACCATTTCCTTTCCTCTTCCCCTTCCGATGCGGGATGTCTCCTACATAATCACTTCGTAGGTTGATAAAGAAAACGCAAGACATGCGAATAACGGCAATTAGAAAATCTCGTAGTCATTGACCCCAATTTTTTGGGTCTCCAATGGATTATCCAATAATAGTAAATATCTCATTTTAACCATTTTGTTCAATTTTATCTATTAATTAATCCAATGCTTAGTGCCCCACAACTAAGTTCATTATCTATTTGAAGGCATTTTTGTTGGTTTCCACTACTCAAATGCCCACGTATCATCAAATATGTCTCACTTCTATACGTAAATGGCTATACGGGTGAAGACAATAGACGAAAATTCTCTGGATAAAGGCAGAAATTAGATGAATGGGAAAAATGAGGTACTTAGGCTAGCTGAATAATTAATTCGAAATGACCAAAAAATTTTTTTGTGTGTGACCAAAATCGGACGTTTAAAAAGGCTCTCCAGTTTGCCCAATTAATCGAGTCTAGTGATTGGGCCCTGGGAAAGAGCCCAAGGCTCCATGTGGTTCGTAACATCCGTGTCACTTGTGAGGAAAATTTTCAGTTTCAACGCGCATGCTTATAAGCCCAGTCACCGATCCCAGTTACTCATCATCGCTCGGGAATGTATAGAGTCCAATTGAATTTTTGTAATATTTTCTTTCTTGAGAAAAGGAAAAGTTAATTTTGTTCTCCCCAAAATGTATTCATAACACATCCAACATGTAGAAGGGATTTCATTCAATTCTAAAAAAAAAATAATAGAGGATAACACCGTAAAACTCTAAAATTTTCTATAATACAATACATTTCTATGATTACAAGATCTGTGCATGCAGTAGATCTAGTATATACCAATTAAAAATTTCAAAACAAAGTTTAAAAACAGAGAAAATTCTCACTCTCACGAGAAAAATTCTATGTGTGAGGAAAAACTCTCGCATTTCACATTTATTTATCTACTAGATTCGAGCTCAAACTAATGGAGAGCGAGGGCCAGATTCTAAGACTTCATAGAATAGTGAAGTCGTTGAATGCCACACAACAACCATTCAAGCATAACTTAGCAAATGAGTGTAAGTTGTAACTAAGTTTGTGGTATATTTAGATGATGCTATTTTTGTTAAGAGATCCAACAAGACATGGATTTAAGTAGAAAAGTAGTCAGTTAACGGACTCAGCAAATTACGTACGTGCGAAATGGTTAACCACAAAAATATCAATTTGAGTCCATGAAATATCAACTAAACAGCTGAGTAGCTTTAACTCATGATCGTATTGTCGTTAACAATGGAGTGCAGGGGCGGATTTAAGGTGGGGGCAATGGGGGTCGGATTTAAGGTGGGGGCACTGGGGCCACGGGCCCCCATTGCCCCCCTTAAATTCCTATAATACTTATACAATTTTAATATAATTTTAAGCTTGTCCTAGAGATTTTTTAGAAAGGATGTGAAAGAATTACGTGATTTTTTAAATTAGTTTATAAATTAAAATTTTAAAAAGATACGTGGGGCACAAATTTCATTTGAAATAAATTAAAAAAAGCCTTTTCATTTCAACTAGCAAATACCAATCATATCATTCACTTTCTTTGGGCCCCACTCCCCAATTTCCCTTCCCTCCTCTGGTCCCTCATTTTTCCCCCACAATCGAGAGCCACTACCTTCCACAACCAAGCAGCTAGCTATTCTTTCT
This sequence comes from Coffea humblotiana, assembly GCA_023065735.1. Taxonomy (NCBI): domain Eukaryota; kingdom Viridiplantae; phylum Streptophyta; class Magnoliopsida; order Gentianales; family Rubiaceae; genus Coffea; species Coffea humblotiana. Next base: position 21,347,216 of record CM041215.1, on the reverse strand, counting down.
CTTGATTAATTCATCCATCGTATCATTCACTTTCTTTGTCCCCACTTCCCAATTTTCCCTTCCCTCCATTGGTTCCCCATTTTCCCTCCACGACCGAGAGCCATTCTTACTTCCACAATCAAATTAGTTATCAAAATATAAAAACTCGTAGTGAGCAACTGTAAATAGTTTAGTTTTTTTTTTATAAATAAAATTATTATTACATTAATAATTTTGAATTTGTCTTTTTATGTTTTTCATGGAATATATGCATCATTTGTACTTGTTGGTGATTTTTTTTTTTGCTTAAAAACTAGAAAAAGAATAGGTAAAAAATTTTAGTGTTGCTTTTACCCCCACTAAGAATTTTTTCTGGCTCTGCCCCTGATGGAGTGCGCCAGAAAGGAGAATAGAAGCTCCTACAAATGTCAAAAGCCAAAGCCTTTATTGTTATACTATTAAATGGCTGATCAGTATAAAATCAAACATTGAAGCTTCATGAACCAGTGGTTCAGGATCTTCTGTACCTAAAAATCATTCATAAACAGTATACAATGAATATTTGCACTAATCACAACCATAATGAATATTCTATGAAATTTTGAATTTTCAATTGTCTATGAGAAAGAATTAATTTTTGCATGAGGAAGAAAGATGATCGAGCAACTGCAGACGTGTGTCACAAGTAATTTTTGTCACTTTAATACTTTGGTCCAACCATAGGGGGGTTATGTCTAACTTTTATAACTATAGAAGAATTATGTGGAAATGCTCTAAAATGTAGGATGGTAAAACATAATTTACCCAAGAATAAATAAGAAGATACTTAATTGTGCACAAAACTTTGAACCAAATTTGATCTGTTGTACGATTTGTCCACTCTATCAATTTTATTCTTTAGCTTTTGTAAAAATTATGCCATAGAAAAAGTCTTGAGCTACGTACATGTAAATGTACACCTTTTACACTGGTCATCTAAAAAAACAAAAAAAACAGATGACAAAGCAACTAAAATTCTTATGAAAATTGACACAAGAATTGAAAATTGTACTAGTTTTGCAGCTGGTCATCTAACATAATGACAAGATTTTGAAGTTGCTAAAATTGTGATTAGTGTTTTGTAAAACACAAGAAGAAATGCGAGTTGATGGAAAGACATGAGGTTAGTTGTTAATTAGAAAATGAAGGGAGGGAGAGATGAGTTGGGTGATTCGAGAGGAGGGAGTGTAAATGAGAGAATTCGGGTTCAAATCCTTCTACTTGCACTAAAAGAAAAAAAAAAAAGAAGATGAGGGGGAAAAAATAAAAATAAGTAAGTCAAAGCCAGTACTTTTGTATTTTAGGTCAAGATAATAAAATACATTTTCTCCGATCTCAGATAAATTATTTGTGTAAATTGACAAAGATAATGAAGTATTAGAGTGACTCCAGCTCAGTTTCCTGTGTTTGTGAAGACTTAGAGCAGATCAAGTAATCTGCCTGCTACCAAGTCATGAATGGCAACACTCTGATTGGTTTCCTGTGTTCTACAAAAAAACAAAAGTGGGAAAACAATAGGATTAATTGCATTAAGCCCCCTAACAATTTGGTCCCAAAATCACTTTGTCCCCTGACGTATCATTTTACCCCATAGATTGTAACGTTCGGTGAATCAATGCACGCATCTTTAAGTTTATCAATTGTAGTTTATCATCGTTAATTATGATTATGGTTGCATCTAACCCTCCTAAAGATTTATTTACTCAACTTACCTCTAAATTCATGTTTAAGGAGGAACTAACCTTGATATTTTACTTATCTTCATTTTTCATATTTTCTTTTGTGCCTTTTTTCTCTTGCTTTTTCGTTTTTTATTGTTTGGATTAGTTTTTACCATTTTGTCTTGACACTACAAAGTGATATATTGTTGTTAGTTATTTGCTCAATCAAAAACATTAGCTTAAGTACTTGTGCTTATATAATTTAATTCTTGAATTATATATGCTTTGTAACACAATCAGCGTATATGTTATTGTACTGTAAAGTTTACTAGATATTAAATATATTTAAATACAAATATAAAATTTAGAGCTTGTGATTAACCAATTACTACTAGTGACAGAATAGACTTCATATAATGAGGGAATGCAGGAAAAAAAAAAATTAAAATTAAAACAAAAATTAAGAGAGAGAAAAGAAATTAAAGATTATAAGGAAAGCAAAAAAATACAAAAATAATTAAAATAGTCAGGGTAAATTGCCAATAAAGCTCTTTAGGGACATAGTCATAATTCATGGAGGCAAATGCAACGCTTTTTCCCCCCTTATGATTGAAAATTAGGGCAATCTTGAAAATCTGCACAAATTGGAGTCACGGTCGTCATAATTATCTTTCCAGCTATATCTGCATAATTAGTTTTTCATGAAATTTTTTCAATTTTTTCATCATAGAAAAAAGTGTAATTTAGTCTATTAGAAGTGAAAACTAAAATGGAATTGAGTGGCTCATAGACGGTGTAAATCATCAATTACAAGCGCCACAAATTCTTTTTCCATTGCCATGATGCTGCTGATCAGAATCAATATTTTCAGGGGCTAATATCAGAAAACTCCCATGAGGTTTCTCTTAATATCATCTGACACATCTAAAGTTTTAAAAATATCACTTATCTCCCTTACTTTTGTTATTTGTGTAACAAAATTTTTAAAAGCCCTAAACTACCCTTTCACTTGCTAAATAAAAATATTTTTAAACCACTTTGTTCACTTCAAGAAAACCATTACCTACAAAACAATCTGTTGTAGTACTACCATATTATAATGCTATACCCTACAAAAATATAAATTTAAAAAATAAAAAAGATATTTGAAAAGAAATACACTTGCACCAATTTTACTCTATATGCTTAAAACCGATTTCTTATGAACTTTATATATTTTTTCAACATCTTCTCAACCTTTGCCCAAACTATTAAATTGTACCAATCATTGTAAAAATTAATTCAAAATAAGCAAATAAATCATACCCCACTTTATCATAATCACCAAAAATAAAATATAAACCAAATTTAATTTATTATAATTTACAAATAAAATATCGCATAGTCATCCAAAAAATAAGTAAGAGAGAATGATGGAGAAAAGGGAAAGAGAAGAAAGTGACTTTCATTTCTTTTTTTTTAATTTTTGAGTTCCATTTATTTGATATGTGAATTATGTGTCAATAAGCGTTTATATAGTCTTTTTACAATTATTAGAGAAGATAAGTGATATTTCAAAAAAATTACGGGTACCAGGTGATATTAAGAGAAACCTCAAGGGAGGTTTCTGATATTATTCCTATTTGCAGAGTATGGATCGGAGCTGGAGGCATCAACTCGAGGGGATTTCTACAGTATTGGCATGCTTTTTTATTGGGCTCGATTTAAAAAATTAATTGTCCAAAGGTATTGGGCTGATAATCTTGTGATTTACAGCTGCTTGTGACCAAATAAAATTGGCACTTCACATGGTAGAATGAGTTAGGATAAGTCATAGTTTTCTTGTTTTCTTTTCTGAGTTAATTCAATTACAACGATATCCTCTTAAGTTTTTGTCTTAAAATCCAAGGTTTTCTCTGTGAACAAGATTGTTTTAGCTCTTAGTTATCTTCTTAAAAACGAGACAAAAAAGGAATTCAGTGAGATTTATGCAATGTTAATGTAAAGGAGAAGTCGACACGATTTCAATGAGCTCAACAGCAATTTGAGTAATTTTACTGTGGCTCAATGCAGGTAGAATTTAGGCCTTTTAATTTGTTCAACCCTTAGTTTTACTTTGTGAGTCAGATTTCTATTCTATATCATGCTTGATCAGAACTGTTCATTTTTGTTTATTTTTCATCAGAGGTTTTTTTTCATTCTAGAATACTGAACTACACAACTTAAACTTCTGTAACAAAATTCCAGAGTACGGAATGGGTGTTGCAGCATCGACTCAAGGTGATGTCTATAGCTATGGGATACTATTACTGGAGATGATTACAGGGCGGAGCCAACAGATGATATGTTTACTGATGGCTTGGATTTGTACAAATATGTCAATATGGCTATGCCTGAACAACTTTCCAAGATTGTGGATCCAGTGCTCATTGCAACAGGAGAAGAAAACAGAGAAATGGCTGCAGGAGAGGAAGTAAATAATGGTGGAAGACAGATGGAATGCCTTGCCTCACTGTTGAAAATTGGACTAAAGTGAGAAAATTACAACTCGTTAAAGATATCTTTCTTGGTGTCAGGATTTTTTGAAAATGAAAATCTTGACACTTAACAGGTAGAGTGGAATGCAGTGCCCAATGCCCATAGTTACTTTCTTAGTTTGTTCCCTCCCTCCCCTCTCCTCATCGGAAAAGACATCAGAATACTAACATGTTATAGAAGTTAGGCACTTCCTGGTTCAAAGTCTACTACCTTCTACCATTGAAGCTTGAATCTACTAGGATTATGTAACAGTTTATGAACTCTGGCATTTAAATGGATACTTCTGCTGCAAATTGGAAGTTGGAGTTATTAAATTGGCTTTATTCTACGGGAGCATGCAAAAGCTGCAAGGGGAATCATGCAATTCTCTGCTTCTTAATTACTATGCCAACACCCTCGTGACAGAAACATTTCTTTTCTATTATGAGTATTGATTTTGTTTAGTTATCATGTGCTATCTTAATTACAACCAGAATGAGAAAAAAGAGACAAAACAGTGAATTTTATATGACAAGTTCAAAGAACAAACAGTACGAGACAACTTTTTAGAAGTATTAAAAATTTGGAGAGATTTTATGATTTCTTTTGGGTATCATACCTATAATTTAGTAAAATTTACCGTTGGATGATGAAAGAAGTGTTATTGGCCCTTAGATTAAACATTATTAAATATTTAAAATTTAAACTATTATCTTTAGTGAGAAATGATAGTCGAGGAAATGATATCTAAAAGGAACCATAAAATTTTCCTAAATTTTGAAAGATTAGATTAATTAATATTCAGCTAGCCACCAATTTCGTCAAATGATAATTAACTAATGCCAAACTACTTGCACCTATAACTGACGGACCTCATTAGAATAAGCCTATGTCTACAGCTCACGTGGGATTCAGATCTTGGATGTTAATCCTGATTAGAAGACCTGATCAAATCATGGTGTCAATGTTCTACACAAAACAAAACCGGAAAAAGAATAAGGCTAATTGCATCAAGTCCCCCAACAGTTTGGTCTCAAAATTGTCCCCTGACGTAACGTATCACTGTACCCCATATATTGCAATTTGCTTTCCTAAAGACTTGTTAATTTACTCAATTTACCTTCCAAATTCACGTTTAGGGATGAAATTACCATTAATCTTTTACTTATTTCCATTTTCCATTTTTTCCATTTATTTCTTTTCTCTCTCGCTTTATTATTATTATTATTATTTCCCTTATTTTTTACCATTTTGTCTTGCCACTACTACGTAATATATTATTCTTAGTAATTTGATCAATCACAAACTTTAATTTGTATACATCTGTCTATCCATTTCTATTACTATATAATATAATAGTGTTTCTTCCTTTTTTTTTTGTGATACCTAATATACCTTCACTTATTTTTGAAGTTCTAAAACACCATTGATGCTAGAGTCCTACTTAATGATAGACATCCTCCTCCAAGTGAAGTAAAGTTTAGCTGTCTAATCTAAACTAACTGATGAAGTTACAAATACGAACTTTGAATTGGTTTCCTGTACGAACTTTGATTCCTCAAGAAAATTAAGGTAATATGTTTCAATATCAAATAACTTCTAAGGTAACGATTTTAGTGTTGACATTATATGAAGGGAAATATTATTTGCACTCCCATTTTTGTTAATCACACTCCCATTATCATTCTAATCATATAATTTTCATTTATAGACTATATGACAAACAAATTGTAGGAGTGCAAATAATATTTCCGTATATAAATGGTTTCAATTATCACAAATAAGGCAAGGCTAAAAAACAACATGACCTTACATATTGAGGATGTTATCAAAATATGAAATCTAACGCACTAATCCACTAATTCGAACTTGTGCTTTTAATATAGTATAGATGTATTTCTCAATAAAATAGAAAAATTCGATGCAAAATTTCCACCATCTCAAGGTGGATCTCTTTTTCTTTTTCTTTTTTCTTTTTTTTTTTTTAAAAAAAGGGTATGTGTGCCCAATGGGCACTTGTTAAGATATACTTAAGGAGTTAGATTTTTGAAAAGGTAAAATTAATTTAGTAAAGTATATAAATGCAAGGGAATATAATATTTGTTAGAATGTGTATATATATGATAGATTAGGTAGAATTTGGGTGTGTTAACGGTAATGGGCACCCGCTAGAAGAGCCCAAAAAAAAAAAAGGAAGTAAAAGAGAAGCAAACAAAGAAAGCAAACAGTCTCCCTTGAGCAGATTGGCTAAAAAAATGCATACTAGAAATAGAAACACATTAGATTTATTCTCTAAATTCCAAATTCTTGCCTGTCATCATTCGTAAAATCTTTCTTTTAGTCAGTGTACAGGCCATTCTCTAAATTAGTAGACATTGATACGTAAAGGACCAATAATCATTTTCCCTTCTTTCAAATGTGTTTTGTCAAGTTTATTAGTAGTCACAAGTAAAAACTCACATGCTTGACATGTGATTATATTGTCTCAAAAATTTTATATTTTTTGATACTAAAATATTTTGGCAAATACAAATTGTTAACATCATAAACTTTTTCTTTTCTTTGAAATTTATTTTTTTTGAAAATATCATTTACATTGAAATCATGAATCTTATATTTGTCAAAATGGTTTTTGAGCTTTTTGGATAATATTGATACCCATGGTGTCATTAGATAAAATCATAATATTATAAGCTATTATAAACAAAACAATATTGTTAAGCAAGGATCATACCTCAAGATATTAAAAGTTGGAGTAGTCAATAGAACTAATAAACATCTGTGAAATAAATAACAAAACTTTCAATTTCAAAAAGGTCATTAGAGTAAATAAATTGGCTTCTTTTATTTCTATTATTCTAGGATATGTTTTATGTTGTGCTTTCATCTCTAGTCTTGATCTCTTGATGAAATTATTTACCGGTCAAAATTTAGATATGTCTCGTCTGAATTAACATCAACGGCGGAAGTCCTAATGAAGTCATCTAATTTTAACAATTGAAAAGATGAGATTTGAACAGAAACTCAATGTTTTGACATAATTTCAATAAATTTTGATTCCTTCTTGTATATTTTTTTTCTTTGTCTAAAAAAATTGTATTAGTACAATGTTTTTGAAACTAGTATTAGTACAATTATAATAGGTTGTGTAATTTGAATGTAGGACCTATTAGTACCTATTATTTAATTGTACCAGTTTCCTTTGTTCAAAAATTTCAGTGAAATTAATTTTCATGCAAAGTAAAACTTAAGTCTTTGCATCCATATTGTTTACATGGTCTACTATGCCTATTTCACATATTATATGAATTGAATTTATTAGTCAAAATTGTTTAAAACGAAATGAGATACCATATTCTCTAATTAAATATCAATTCTTTGAATATAAACTTTCTGCATTCTTTTAAGTGTTGTGTTTGTTAATTTACGATGTAAATATTCCACCATAATTATTCCTAGTTTGCTGTTGATTTTTGTAGAGTAATTAAAATTTCATTAGCAAAGACGATGAGTTTACCCTTTTTTATTCCTTTCTTTTATTCTTGTTTGTAGCTTATTTTTTTTCTTTTTTTAATTTGATTTGTAGTTTTTATTCTTTTATTTTGATGTGTATTTTCTCGGTACATGTAATTATAATTCTATTTCAATAATATTAATATTTCTCAACAACCATAAGAAGGTGAAGAGTTTTGGTTAGAAGGTTTTTCATATTTATTACCATTATCATAGAAATATAATATTGGAATGTGGTTTTATATTAATAATTACCATAAATGAAATATAATAAATTACATAATAAAAGAAAGAGGGCATGATGGGAAGTGCAAAGATTAAGACAATATCGTACTTACACTCCAAAGCACCAATATTCACCATACTTTTATAAAAGTAATGATAATGATAATGTTAATGATAATGATGATTATGATGATATTGTGCAAAAATTACATCTCATGATATTGTGCAAAAATCCCCTGAGGTTTTTGAAAATTTCACTGAGCTCTCCTGAAGTTTGAAAAATTACATATACCTCCCTTGTCATTTAAAATGACAATTGTACTCTTAGATATTTTAATGAAATTCCCTTATTTTGTATGCTTATACTTAGAATGAGTTTTAAAATTATTTTTTCATTCTTTTTCCTTCCAATCCTTTTTTTTAATTTTTTGCCAATAAAATTGTAAAACTACCACTATTGCTCTGGTTTCTATTATAATCAAATAGTCAAAAATTATAAATTAGTTTGTAGGCGTAAATTAGTCTATTCATATTATATTATCAAGTGAGGGTAAGGTTATATAATTATGATAGTATAAATTTATATTATTTGTAAGGATAAGTTAGTCTAATATTTCATCATCCTATCTCCTAGTCATTCCAGGATGACTAATATCACCTCTTCCATGGGATTATTTTATCCCATATATAGGGGATTAATTCGGTTAATTGGGATGTGTCATCTTATGTGTAAAATGCAACCAAACACGGGATGGCACAGAATGATTAATTCAATCCTATATCATCCCATGAAACAAATGGACCCTTATAATTGGTTATCATTCCAAAAAAGAGGCCCTAGCTTGAAAATCCGTTGACCTAACCCCGAGCGTTAGCAGTCGAATCTAATTATTTAAGTTCCGTCCTCATTAGGACAAAATGAATGTCTCAATTTTAATTTGAACTCTTAAATTCCTATTTATATTCTAGTCTGACATGTCTTAACTTCATGGTGTGGGATTGAGCTATCACTTAGCTCTCCTATGGTTTTAAGAGTTGATTAGAAATATGGTTTCCTCACATTTTTCCTTTGTGGCAAAGTTGATTAAAATATTAGAATTATTCCAATGTCAAGGTGGAAATTATTTATTAACCACATGACGAGGGTTATACATAGATTAGAAAATTGTAAGAGGGTTATCTGAAAAAATGCTAAATTATAGGGGCTAAAGTGTAATGCATACTATATTTGTATATATTTTATCCATTCCAGTCATTTTAGATTTGAAACGACGGTAATCTTGACATTTCAGTTAATCCATTATAGGCATTTCCCAATTGTATAGGAACTTTTATACCAAAAACAATGTAGATCCGGCTTCGAATCCTCTGTTCCCAAAGTAGTCTCTATCCGCTGTTCCTTATTTGTACAACTGCTACATGTCTCAAGCCTTTTGTTAACCCAACTCAAATAAACCGATAATAATGAGTTTATAAGTTTACTCAAAATCAATTAAACAGATAACTCAAAACTTTTTTTTTTATTTTTATTTTAACAAAAAAGAGTCTTGTTGATCATAAATATAGAAATCAACTAAAACTCTTCTTTATTTTTTACCCCAAATCAACAAGACTCTTTTTTGTTAAAAAGAAAATTGAAAAGAGTTTTGAGTTATCTGTTTTAATTGATTTTGAGTAAACTTGTAAACTGATTATTATCGATTTATTTGAATTTGGGATAATAAAAAGTTAAAGACACGTGGCAGTTGTACAAATAAGGGACAAAGGGGACAGAGACTACTTTGGGGACAGAGGATTCGAAGCCGATCCGGCTTCGAATTACTTCCTAGGGTCTTTGTTTGAGGTGGGATTCTATAGTTTGAACGTTATCTCCTATCGCTTGACACTTTAGTTTAATCACGAAGGGATTATGTGGAAAGGCTCTGATACACAAGATGATAAAGTGTAACTTACCTAAGAATAAATAAGAAAGAAACTTAATCGTGCATAAAAGACTGAAGCAAAATAAGAAAGAAACTTAGTCATGCATTAAACTTTGAAGCAAATTTGACCTGTTGGACGATTTTTCCATTCTATTAATTTTCCTCTTTAGCTTTTGGAAATAATGTTTCTCATAGAAAAAGTTTCTGAGATACGAACATGCTAATGCAAACCTTTACACAGGTCACAGGGCAGAGCCAGAAATAATTTCTAGTGGAAGCAAAATTAATATTAATTTTCTTCTTATTTTTTTCTGAAAACCATAACAATAGCATTTGTATAACAAGTAAATGTAATACACGCATATCATGATTAATATAACCCAAAATGACATGCTAAAACTTACTAATAAAATGATCATTTTCTTTTAAAAGCATGCTAAACATTTTAAACTGCTCGTTTGCCTGTGATATTGTTAAGTATGCTGTATTGGAAAATATTACTCTCTCTTTATTTTTCATTTCACAAACGATTACTTAATTCTGTATTTATTTTATTGGAAAAAGCCCAAAGAAAGCATTTAACTAATGAGTAGTAAATTAAAATGACTTTCAAGGAAACTAAATGATTAGAGTAAAAAGCATTTGATTTTGAATTGTTTAGTATTCCAATTCCATCAAATTGCAAACCTAGTCATTTGATTTTGGAGCAGTGCATTCACTTTTGAGGAAAATTTATTGGGTGGCAAAGCTAAAAAATTACTAAAATTGAAGGCTATACTAATGGAATTCGGTTCTCCATGTCCCTACATATAAATCCGCCGCTGACTAGTCATCGCAAAAATTGTGGTTGACATCTCGTAAAACACACAAAGAAGTGTAAGTTGAGAGAAAACATTAGGTTGGTTGTCAATTATTTGTGCTCAGTTTTGTATGTTTGTGTAGACTAGTGCCAGAGCAACATTTGATTTCTATATATTCTCTGTCCAGGCCATTTTCCAAATTGATAGACGTTGATACGTAAATTGGGTTACTAAATTGTAAGTTGCTGGAAGGTCGCTGACCATTTCTGAATTAAGTTCTGATGACGAAGTTTAGCTCATTTTTGTCCAAAAATAAATATCAAGACAATTAAGGGCCCGTTTGGGTCGTGTTAAATTATTAAAAAGTATAGAATTTTTAATAAAAAAATACTTATTAACTGCTTAGTTACTTTTAAATATATTATTTGGGGATATAGTTCAATAAGTATTTATTGTATTGGATAACGTGTAATTTGAAAATATTTAAAAGTGTTTATCTCTTTATTTGATTCATAATATAGGATAAAATGATTTAATTTGATGTTTTATTTTTTTTTTAAATCACAAAGGTTACTCTAAAAGTATCAAATTTGAGCTTTTGCTAAGAGTGTTTTTATTATCAAAAACTCTACTCTTAATTTTATGGGATGATATTCACCAAACACTTTAAAAATACTTTTAACACCTAAAAGCTTTTTTTTTTTTTTACCAAAAGCACCGCAACCCCGAACAATGGTGCGTAAGTCCATTTGTTCCAGTTGTGTGGACTATATAAAGCAGAACTACAAGAATCTGTAACAGCTCAAACATTGTTCCCATTCCACATAACTTTTATCATTCAATCATCAGTTTGTTGCAAATTAATCCATCTTCGCATCCAACAGCTCATTGAAGTTCCCAATACCATGTGGGGATTTCGCTCATCATCAACATTAGCAAACATATTTCTTCTTCTCTTAGTTGCCATGAACCTTTCAGTAAGCTATGTTTCAGCTTCTAAACAATTTCAAAATGAGACTGATCGTCTTGCTCTGCTTGAATTCAAGAATCAGATATACGATGATCCGTCTGGAGTGCTAAAGTCCTGGAACCATTCACAACACCATTGCCAATGGGAAGGAGTCACATGCAGTGCCCGACATCAAAGGGTCATGGCCTTGACTCTAAGGGATAAGCACTTGTCTGGAACTATATCTCCTCATGTCGGAAATCTAAGCTTCATGAGGTTCATGGAACTTGGGGAGAATCAATTCCATGGTGAGATTCCCCAAGAATTCGGTTGCCTCTTCAGGCTGAGAGTCTTGAACCTGTCAAGTAACGCAATCAGTGGAAAAATCCCAGCAAACCTAAGCTACTGCTCAGAGTTGATAAATATTAGCCTAGCGGGGAACAATCTGGAAGGGAAAATTCCGATGGATCAGCTGAGCAATTTGAAGAAGCTTGAAAATTTTAATATTTATTCAAACAATTTGACAGGAGAGATTCCCTCCTCCATTGGGAACTTATCATCATCATTGATCGGACTCTGCCTGGGCTTCAACAATCTGGAGGGAAATTTGCCCATGGAGATGGGGCTCTTAAAAAAGGTTGCTGTGTGAACAGTTGGAGGAAATAAACTATCTGGTATAATTCCTGCCTGTGTCTTTAATAGTTCAGCCATTATTTCATTTTCAGTAGCCGCCAATTCCTTTCATGGCAATCTCCCAACCAACATAGGTCACACCCTACCAAATCTGGAACGATTATATGTGGGGGGAAACAAGTTCTATGGAAACTTTCCGACTTCAATCACCAATGCTTCTGGGCTTGAGCTAATTGCGATTCCTAGTAATGAGTTTAAAGGCCAAATTCCAACTAATTTAGGAGATCTGACAAATCTTCGATTTTTAAATCTTGAAAGAAACCTCTTCGGCAGTAATTCAACTGGAGACTTAGATTTTATTGCATCATTGACCAACTGCAGTGATCTAAGCGTTTTTTCGTTGAGTGGCAATAATTTTGGAGGTAATATACCTAAAGTCATGGCCAATCTCTCACATCAACTCTCTGAATTGTACATGGGGGGAAATCAACTGTCAGGAACTATTCCAGAAGGGTTTGGACATCTTGTCAATTTATATATCCTTACCCTTGAAGCAAACTCTCTTTCTGGCCACATTCCAAGAGATTTTGGAAAATTACAAAATTTGCAACTTCTGAGTCTAGCCCAAAATGAGTTCTCAGGACAGATAGGCCCCACCCTATGCAATGCCACTGCTCTATACCGTCTAGAGTTATCAACTAACCAGTTTGAAGGGGGTAATATATTTGACAACGTTCTTATGAACTGTCAAAATTTGCAATATCTGGATATATCTCAAAACAAATTTACTGGAATTATATCACCACAGTTTTTGCAGACGCACTCATCACTGATGTACATGAAAATGGGTGAAAATTCGATTAGCGGTTCTCTGCCTTCTGAAATTGGAAAGCTTATACATTTGGTGGATTTCAATGTTTCCCACAACCAACTTGCTGGAGATATACCCATATCACTTACTGATTGTTCAAATCTAGCGAATCTTTCCATACAAGCCAATTTTTTCCAAGGAACAATTCCACCAAATTTGGCTTCTTTGAAGAGCATCCAGCAAATAGACCTTTCGAGTAATAACTTGACTGGTCCAATACCCAGAGAACTTGAGAAGCTTCAGTTTTTGAGGTACCTAAACCTTTCCCATAACGACATCGAGGGAGAGGTACCAAACACAGGGATTTTCAGCAATGCAAGTCAAATATCATTGATTGGCAACAACAAACTCTGTGGAGGCATTCCAGAATTGGAGTTCCCACCTTGCAGAGTTATCAGAGGGAAAAACAGAGGAAAGCTGAAGGTTATCATATTGCTGTCCATTGTTTTACCGGCAACGCTTCTGGTTCTTGGTACAGTGTTGTTATATTTCTTGGTATATCAAAAAAGAGAAAGAAGACTGGTGGCCGGATTCTCTAGCATGCCTACAAGAGTCAATAAGCTCTTGCGAATTTCTTACCACGAACTTCATCGTGCAACTTCAGGATTTTCTCCAGAAAACTTAATTGATTCAGGACATTTTGGAGCTGTCTACAAAGGCACACTAGAAAAACATGGCAATAAGCTTGTAGCAGTTAAAGTTCTTGATCTTCAAAAGAACGGAGCTCAAAAAAGTTTTAAGGCTGAGTGTAAAACATTGAGAAATATTCGCCATAGAAACCTCGTTTCTATTGTGAGTTATTGCTCCAGTATTGATTCCAAGGGTGATGAATTCAAAGCTCTAGTCTATGAGTTCATGGAAAATGGAAATCTGGACTTGTGGCTGCATCCTGCAGAGACAACTGATCAAGCAACAAGCTCAAGAAGTCTTAATCTTTCTCAGAAGCTGAACATTGCAATTGATGTGGCTTCAGCATTGCAGTATCTTCACAACCACTGTGAAGCAGAGATTGTTCATTGTGATCTAAAACCAAGTAACATTCTTCTTGACAATGATCTTGTTGCCCATGTGGGTGATTTTGGATTGGCAAGGCTTCTCCCAAATCCCAACAACAGATCTTCCGAGCAGGGAACCAGCAGTACTATTGCTATAAAAGGAACAATCGGTTACGCAGCTCCAGGTAATTGTGCACAGACTACTGTTTGGCACTTAAAGTTGGCACTTTCACGGGTTATAATTGACATTAGTTTTAAGGAGATACTTGACCCAAATCTATAGTGATTCATTTTAACAATTTCAATCAAGTCTTATTTACAAACTAGTACTTAAAGATAGCAGCTATATTTAATTTACTCCCTTAGATTGTATATATATATATATATAGTTTCTCCTCTACAACATAACAATAATAAATCTAGAAACAAAAATTCAGAGTATGGAATGGGTCATGCGGCATCAACTCCAGGGGATGTCTACAGCTACGGCATTCTTTTGCTAGAGATGATCACAAAGAGGAGGCCAACAGATGATATATTCATGGATGAGTTAGATATACATAACTATGTTAACAGGGCTTTGCATGAACAAGTCTCTGAGATCGTGGACCCGTCGCTTCTTTCTGAAGGAAGAGATGAAAACAGTAGAATTACTCATGGAGAGGAAACTATTAATGGTGGAAAAGAGATGGAGTGCATTATTTCCCTACTGAAAATTGGACTTAAGTGCTCTGCAAGGTTACCAAATCATAGGATGCATATGAATGAAATTGTCAGAAAATTACATCTCATTAAGGATGTTTTCCTTGGTGTCAGGGCACAACAAGAAAATGTTCAAGCTTAATAGCCACAGGTATACTCGAGAATTTAACACAGCCCACAAGTTGAAGTTCATTTTTTTTTTCTAATTTAGGTGAATTCTTTTATTTTGGACAAAGTCTTGTAAGCTAACTGGTTTCTATCATTCAGAAAAAAAAAAAAAAACCGGAAACAAGAGAAAAGTTATACTATATGTGTTGTGCCCACCAGCATGGAAAGGATGTCTTCTCGTACTAATGCTTGAAATCTTGGACTTGCAGCTGCTTACTGGTCTGAATCACCCAGATGAAGTTGCTAGTTCGACGAACTGATAAAGAAGACATCTATGGATTTTTATTTGAAAAAAATGAATGGATGATTCAAACGTATTCCTAGTCTTTCTTTACAAGAATTGTATGTTTTGAAAGGTAGTCAATTGGCTCAATTCTGCTTGAGCATTCTTTATGCTTCCATACTATGCTTGGATTTTTGCTTCCATAATATACATTATACAATAAGCGTATTTAGTCCATGCTTAATATTGTCCCATAATGTAGAAACTTCAGTCAACTGTCCCTTCAAAGAAAAAAAAAACGAAACTTTCAGTCAACGCTTAATTTACAAATCTATTCGAGCACTGTCTGAAACTTGATTTCATCTCAGATTAGTGAGGAGTAATTTTATATACTTGTTTATGCTTGTGGACGTAATATTCACTCACTTTAACGAAGCTAGTGTTAGAGCTTCATTCGTTTGACCAATTGGAAAACAAATATGCCAATTTTGAAACTAAAAAACCAAGTCCACCTTTTAAAGGATTTTAATAAATTGTGATAAGCAGACTCAACCAATTCGTGGTCCGATCTTTAAGTCAAGTCAGCATATGAACCTTCTTCGAGATCAATTTCATGCATTCTCCTATCATCCTCTGCACAAGTTAATCCCACAACTCATCAACAATCTCAACCAAAAACGAAGGGAAAAAAAAATCAAATGCTAACCGACCCAAAGAAAAAAAAAAGTAAACGACTTCAATTAATATTTGAAAGCATGATATCATATGCACCATCACCTACATTGTCACGACCCAAATCTAAGAGTTGGCCCAAGTAATTTTTGAACCGAAAATATATTGGTCCAAAATAATTAACCCAAATTATAAAGTAGCTAAGGGGCAAAGCTTTTAAACCATTTCCTTTCTTCTTTCGAAGTGGGATGTCTTAGTCTCCCTGCCTTTTGAACTTTGTATTCTCGCAAAACCCGTCAGAATCCAAACTGTCCATTTAATTGTGTTCAAACTCTAAAGGTGGCTCGTACGAATTTTAGAAGTGGCCCCCATCGAACATGGCACTTAATTCTACATAGCAGTTAACTCCTTGCACTTCCTTGCGTAGTTGGAACCATAACTCGTTGGCACAATATCACCCCCAATAGAGACAGGCGAGATTCGCTCTGATACCAACTATCATGATCCAAATCCGTTAGATTTAGACTGCCCATTTGATTGTGTTCGGACTCTAGAAGTGACTCATACAAGTTCTAGAAGTGGTCCCCGCCTGAAGTGGCATTTAGTGACACACAACATTTAATTCCTTGCACTTCCTTTCATAGTCGGAATTATAATCCGTTAGCACAGACTCATCTCGCACAAAAGACCATGCCATGTTCGCTTCGATACTAGTTATCACGACCCGATCCGAGGTCTGGCCCAAATAATTTTTGAATCAAAATTCATTGACCCAAAATAATTGACCCAGATTTCAAAATGGCCAAGGGCCAAGCTCTTAAACCATTTCCTTTCCTCTTCCCCGTCCGATGCGGGATGTCTCCTACATAATCACTTCGTAGGTTGATAAAGAAAACGCAAGACATGCGAAATAACGGCAATTAGAAAATCTCGTAGTCATTGACCCCAATTTTTTGGGTCTCCAATGGATTATCCAATAATAGTAAATATCTCATTTTAAACCATTTTGTTCAATTTTATCTATTAATTAATCCAATGCTTAGTGCCCCACAACTAAGTTCATTATCTATTTGAAGGCATTTTTGTTGGTTTCCACTACTCAAATGCCCCACGTATCATCAAAATATGTCTCACTTGTATACGTAAATGGCTATACGGGTGAAGACAATAGACGAAAATTCTCTGGGTAAAGGCAGAAATTAGACGAATGGGAAAAATGAGGTACTTAGGCTAGCTGAATAATTAATTCGAAATGATCAAAAAAAATTTTTGTGTGTGACCAAAATCGGACATTTAAAAAAGGCTCTGTGGGCAGTTTGCCCAATTAATCGAGTCTACTGATTGGGCCTTGGGAAAGAGCCCAAGGCTCCATGTGGTTCGTAACATCCGTCTCATTTGTGAGGAAAATTTTGAGTTTCAACCGCCGTCCCAGTTGCTCATCGCTCGGGAATGTATAGAGTCCAATTTTATTTTTGTCAATTTTCTTTCTTGAGAAAAGGAAAAGTTAATTTTGTTCTCCCTAAAATGTATTCATAACACATCCAACATGTAGAAGGGATTTCCTTCAATTCTAAAAAAAAATAATAGAGGATAACACTGTAAAACTCTAAAATTTTCTATGATACAATACATTTCTATGATTACAAGATCTGTGCATGCAGTAGATCTTGTATATACCAATTAAAAATTTCAAAACAAAGTTTAAAAATAGAGAAAATTCTCACTCTCACGAGAAAATTTCTATGTGTGAGGAAACACTCTCGCATTTCACATTTATTTATCTACTAGATTCGAGCTCAAACTAATGGAGAGCGAGGGCCAGATTCTAAGACTTCATAGAATAGTGAAGTCGTTGAATGCCACACAACAACCATTCATGCATAACTTAGCAAATGAGTGTAAGTTGTAACTAAATTTGTGGTATAGTTAGATGATGCTACTTTTGTTAAGAGATCCAACAAGACATGGATTTAAGTAGAAAAGTAGTCAGTTAACGGACTCAGCAAATTACGTACATGCGAAATGGTTAACCACAAAAGTATCAACTCGAGTGCATGAAATATCAACTAAAGAGTTGAGTAGCTTTTAACTCATGATCGTATTGTCGTTAACAATGGAGTGTAGGGGCGGATTTAAGGTGGGGGCACTGGGGCCACGACCCCCACTGCCCCCTTAAATTCTTATAATACTTATATAATTTTAAGTGTGCCCCAGAGTTTTTTTAGAAAGATGTGAAAGAATTACGTGATTTTTTAAATTAGTTCATAAACTAAAATTCTAAAAAGATACGTGGGGTACAAATTCCATTTGAAATAAGTTAAAAAAAAAGTCTTTTCATTTCAACTAGCAAATACCAATCATATCATTCACTTTCTTTGGGTTCCACTCCCCAATTTCCTTTCCCTCCTCTGGTTCACCAATTTTTCTCCCACAACCGAGAGCCACTACCTTCTACAACCAAGAAGCTAGTTATTCTTTCTCTTAATTAATTCATCCAATCATATCATTCACTTCCTTTGTCCCCACTTCCTAATTTCCCTTCCCTCCATTGGTCCCCCATTTTCCCTCTACAACCGAGAGACATTCTTACATCCACAACCAAATTAGTTATCAAAATATAAAAACTCGCAGTGAGCAACTGTAAATAGTTTAGTTTGTTTTTGAAATAAAATTATTATTACATTAATAATTTTGAATTTGTCTTTTTATGTTTTTCATGGAATACATGCATCATTTGTACTTGTTGGTGATTTTTTTTTTGGCTTAAAAAACTAGAAAAAGAATAGATAAAAAATTTTAGTATTGCTTTTACCCCTACTAAGAATTTTTTCTGGCTCCGCCCCTGATGGAGTGTGCCAGAAAGGAGAATAGAAGCTCCTACAAATGTCAAAAGCCAAAGCCTTTATTGTTATACTATTAAATGGCTGATCAGTATAAAATCAAACATTGAAGCTTCATGAACCAGTGGCTCAGGATCTTCTGTACCTAAAAATCATTCATAAACAGTATACAATGAATATTTGCACTAATCACAACCATGATGAATATTCTATGAAATTTTGAATTTTCAATTGTCTATGAGAAAGAATTAATTTTTGCATGAGGAAGAAAGATGATCGAGCAGCTGCGGACCATTGTGTCCACAAGTAATTTTTGTCACTTTAATACTTTGGTCCAATCATAGGGGGGTTATGTCAAACTTTTATAACTATAGAAGGATTATGTGGAAATGCTCTAAACGTAGGATGGTAAAACATAATTTACCCAAGAATAAATAAGAAGATACTTAATTGTGCACAAAACTTTGAACCAAATTTGATCTGTTGTACGATTTGTCAGCTCTATCAATTTTATTCTTTAGCTTTTGTAAAAATTATGCCATAGAAAAAGTCTTGAGCTACATACATGTAAATGTACACCTTTTACACTGGTAATCTAAAAAAACAAAAATAACAGATGGCAAAGCAACTAAAATTCTTATGAAAATTGACACAAGAATTGAAAATTGTACTTGTTTTGCAGGTGGTCATCTAACATAATGACAAGATTTTGAAGTTGCTAAAATTGTGATTAGCGTTTCGTAAAACACAAGAAGAAATGTGAGTTGATGGAAAGACATGAGCTTAGTTGTTAATTAGAAAATGAAGGGAGGGAGAGATGAGTTGGGTGATTCGAGAGGAGGGAGTGTAAATGAGAGAATTCGGGTTCGAATCCTTCTACTTGCACTAAAAGAAAAAAAAAAAAGAGAAGATGAGGGGGAAAAATAAAAATAAAAATAAGTAAGTCAAAGCCAGTACTTTTGTATTTTAGGTCAAGATAATAAAATACATTTTCTCCAATCTCAGATAAATTATTTGTGTAAATTGACAAAGATAATGAAGTATTAGAGTGACTCCAGCTCAGTTTCCTGTGTTTGTGAAGACTTAGAGCAGATCAAGTAATCTGCCTGCTACCAAGTCATGAATGGCAACACTCTGATTGGTTTCCTGTGTTCTACAAAAAAACAAAAGTGGGAAAACAATAGGATTAATTGCATTAAGACCCCTAACAATTTGGTCCCAAAATCACTTTGTCCTCTGACGTATCATTTTACCCCATAGATTGTAACGTTCGGTGAATCAATGCACGTATCTTTAAGTTTATCAATTGTAGTTAATTATGATTATGGTTGCACCTAACCCTCCTACAGATTTATTTACTCAGTTTACCTCTAAATTCATGTTTAAGGAGGAACTAACCTTGATATTTTACTTATCTTCATTTTTCATATTTTCTTTTGTGCCTATTTTCTCTTGCTTTTTCGTTTTTTATTGTTTGGATTAGTTTTTACCATTTTGTCTTGACACTACAAAGTGATATATTGTTGTTAGTTATTTGCTCAATCAAAAACATTAGCTTATGTACTTGTGCTTATATAATTTAATTCTTGAATTATATATGCTTTGTAACACAATCAGCGTAAATGTTATTGTACTGTAAAGTTTACTAGATATTAAATATATTAGAAGTGAAAACTAAAATGGAATTGAGTGGCTCATAGACGGTGTAAATCATCAATTACAAGCGCCACAAATTCTTTTTCCATTGCCATGATGCTGCTGATCAGAATCAATATTTTCAGGGGCTAATATCAGAAAACTCCCATGAGGTTTCTCTTAATATCATCTGACACATCTAAAGTTTTAAAAATATCACTTATCTCCCTTACTTTTGTTATTTGTGTAACAAAATTTTTAAAAGCCCTAAACTACCCTTTCACTTGCTAAATAAAAATATTTTTAAACCACTTTGTTCACTTCAAGAAAACCATTACCTACAAAACAATCTGTTGTAGTACTACCATATTATAATGCTATACCCTACAAAAATATAAATTTAAAAAATAAAAAAGATATTTGAAAAGAAATACACTTGCACCAATTTTACTCTATATGCTTAAAACCGATTTCTTATGAACTTTATATATTTTTTTCAACATCTTCTCAACCTTTGCCCAAACTATTAAATTGTACCAATCATTGTAAAAATTAATTCAAAATAAGCAAATAAATCATACCCCACTTTATCATAATCACCAAAAATAAAATATAAACCAAATTTAATTTATTATAATTTACAAATAAAATATCGCATAGTCATCCAAAAAACAAGTAAGAGAGAATGATGGAGAAAAGGGAAGAAAGTGACTTTCATTTCTTTTTTTTTAAATTTTTGAGTTCCATTTATTTGATATGTGAATTATGTGTCAATGAGCATTTATATAGTCTTTTTACAATTATTAGAGAAGATAAGTGATATTTCAAAAAACTTAAGGGTACCAGGTGATATTAAGAGAAACCTCAAGGGAGGTTTCTGATATTATCCCTATTTTCAGAGTATGGATTGGAGCTGGAGGCATGGGGATTTCTACAGTCATGGCATGCTTTTTTATTGGGCTCGATTTAAAAAATTAATTGTCAAAAGGGTTGGGCTGATAATCTTGTGATTTACAGCTGCTCCACAATACAAACAGATGAAGAACTTGTGACCGAATACTACTGTGTTTGGCTTCATTGCAGGGTTATTACCATCATCATCATCATCATCGGGGAAAAGGGATAACCTTTAAAAAAAATACATGAAAATTCGGAAGAAAAACCTGTCTAGCAGTGATACGTTACTTGGAAAGAATTTCTACCTTGAATTTACAGCAGAATGCGGAGTTGTTTGCTAAATGAGAATGAGCTTATGATTTAGTGGATAATTAATGCATGTTTCAAGATTTAAAACAGTAGGATTTTGACTACAAACTGACCTTCTCTTTATTGATGAACAAAAAAAATGAAAATGAAAAGAACTTTGTTATTAATTCCAAGTTTTAACTGGCTTCATGGACTTTATTGTTCAATTAAAAGGAAAAAATAAAAAATGAACAAAAAAATAAAATAAATAGAGAAGTAAATGCATAGGCAGAAGAAATAGCAGCGTGAACAAGTGATTCAGCACTTGGTCTCGTTGCTAAGCCAAGGCCCCTTGTCACGGAGAAGATTGAAATGTAATTTGGAAAATTAGGCTTTTTACGTTTGCTCAATCATTTTAATTTCATTTATTTCTCAACAAACTGGAAGGATTATATGCAAAATCTCCACCATCTCAAGATGGACTTCTTGAAAAAAAAAAAAATGAACCCATTCGTAAAGAAACATGTTGGATTTATGATCTGATTTCCAAATTCATGTCTGTCATCAGTCGTAAAACCCATTTTTTTAATAGGCGTATAGGTCATTTTTCAAATTGATACGTAAAGAACCAATAACTATTTTCCCTTCTTCCAAGTTTGTTGTGTCAAGGTTTATAGCAGTCATATTGTGGGCTATTGTCCACCCCAACCCAACTACCTATACAAGCCAACGGACAGATTCTAGCATATCAAAATTCTTGGGTTCTGAGTTAATTGGGATTGCACACAAAAGAAGGCTTCCTGTTTATCATCTCACTTCTTGTACTAAACAATGGCCCATAGTCATTAAGATTTAAGACATTGCACAGTACATCTTTAAATCGCGAAATTCAGATTAATGCCATTGGAATGTGCATAATTCCTTTTCTTTTTTTTTTTTTTTTTAAAAAATCGCAACTATCCGCTTCGATAAAATTTTACAGAGATGCACTTACTTCGGCTCAACAAAGTATCAATGATAGATTGGCTGAAGACAACTTTTAATTTGATTATAATTTTTTGGTTAATGAAGCGGAGGTGAAAATTAATTAGTCCATAATGCAAAACATTAGGAATTTAACTTCTAATTGTGCCTTCCCATAATGCATTAAGATCACAATAGATGTCTCTGGACTCGTTTATAAGTTCATTGTCATGGATCGTATAAGTTCTTCATTACTGAGCTCAGCATTGCATTGTCTTCACAACCAAAGTGAAACAACTGTTGTTCATTGTAATCTAAAACCAAGTAAATTATTCTTAAAACCATTTCCTCACTGCTCATTGCAACAGGAGAAGAAAACAGAGAAATGGCTGCAGGAGAGGAAGTAAATAATGGTGGAAGACAGATGGAATGCCTTGCCTCACTGTTGAAAATTGGACTAAAGTGCTCTGCAAGATTACCTAATGACCGGATGCACATGAATGAAGTCGTGAGAAAAATTACAACTCGTTAAAGATATCTTTCTTGGTGTCAGGATTTTTGAAAATGAAAATTTGACACTTAACAGGTAGAGTGGAATGCAGTGCCCATAGTTACTTTCTTGGTTTGTTCCCTCCCTCCCCTCTCCTCATCGGAAAAGACATCAGAATACTAACATGTTGTAGAAGTTAGGCACTTCCTGGTTTCAAAGTCTACTCCCTTCTACCATTGAAGCTTGAATCTACTAGGATTATGTAACAGTTTATGAACTCTGGCATTTAAATGGATACTTCTGCTGCAAATTGGAAGTTCGAGTTATTAAATTGGCTTTATTCTACGGGAGCATGCAAAAGCTGCAAGGGGAATCATGCAATTCTCTGCTTCTGAGTTACTATGCCAACACCCTCGTGACAGAAACATTTCTTTTCTATTATGAGTATTGATTTTGTTTAGTTATCATGTGCTATCTTAATTACAACCAGAATGAGAAAAAAGAGACAAAACAGTGAATTTTATATGACAAGTTCAAAGAACAAACAGTACGAGACAACTTTTTAGAAGTATTAAAAATTTGGAGAGATTTTATGATTTCTTTTGGGTATCATACCTATAATTTAGTAAAATTTACCGTTGGATGGTGAAAGAAGTGTTATTGGCCCTTAAATTAAATATTATTAAATATTTAAAATTTAAACTACTATCTTTAGTGAGAAATACAAGTTGAGAAAATGATATCTAAAAGGAACCATAAAATTTTCCTAAATTTTGAAAGATTAGATTAATTAATATTCAGCTAGCCACCAATTTCGTCAAATGATAATTAACTAATGCCAAACTACTTGCACCTATAACTGACGGACCTCATTAGAATAAGCCTATGTCTACAGCTCACGTGGGATTCAGATCTTGGATGTTAATCCTGATTAGAAGACCTGATCAAATCATAGTGTCAATGTTCTACACAAAACAAAACCGGAAAAAGAATAAGGCTAATTGCATTAAGTCCCCCAACAGTTTGCTCTCAAAATTGTCCCCTGACGTAACGTATTACTTTACCCCAGATATTGCAATTTGCTTTCCTAAAGACTTGTTAATTTACTCAATTTACCTTCCGAATTCATGTTTAGGGATGAAATTACCATTAATCTTTTACTTATTTCCATTTTCCATTTTTTTCCATTTATTTCTTTTCTCTCTCACTTCTTTATTATTATTATTATTATTATTATTATTATTATTATTTCCCTTATTTTTTACCATTTTGTCTTGCCACTACTACGTAATATATTATTCTTAGTAATTTGATCAATCACAAACTTTAATTTGTATACATCTGTCTATCCATTTCTATTACTATATAATATAATAGTGTTTCTTCCTTTTTTTTTTGTGATACCTAATATACCTTCACTTATTTTTGAAGTTCTAAAACACCATTGATGCTAGAGTCCTACTTAATGATAGACATCCTCCTCCAAGTGAAGTAAAGTTTAGCTGTCTAATCTAAACTAACTGATGAAGTTACAAATTCGAACTTTGAATTGGTTTCCCGTACGAACTTTGATTCCTCAAGAAAATTAAGGTAATATGTAAAGGGAAATATAAGGGGAAATAGTGTTGACATTATATAAAGGGAAATATTATTTGCACTCCCATTTTTGTTAATCACACTTCCACTATCATTCTAATCATATAATTTTCATTTATAGACTATATGACAAACAAATGGTAGAAGTGCAAATAATATTTCCGTATATAAATGGTTTCAATTATCACAAATAAGGCAAGGCTAAAAAATAACATGAACTTACATATTGAGGATGTTATCAAATATGGAATCTAATGCACTAATCCACTAATTCGAACTTGTGCTTTTAATATAGTATAGATGTATTTCTCAATAAAATAGAAAAATTCTATGCAAAACTTCCACCATCTCAAGGTGGATCTCTTTTTCTCTTTTTCTTTTTTTTTTTTTGTTAAAAATGGTCTGTGTGCCCAATAGGCACTTGTTAAGATATACTTAAGGAGTTAGATTTTTGAAAAGGTAAAATTAATTAAGAAAAGTATATAAATACAAGGGAAGATAATATTTGTTATAATGTGTATATATATATATGGTAGATTAGATAGAATTTAGGTGTGTTGACAGTAATGGGCACCCGCTAGAAAAGCCCAAAAAAAAAGAAGTAAAAGAGAAACAAACAAAGAAAGCAAACAGTCTCCTTTGAGCAGATTGGCTAAAAAATGCATACTAGAAATAGAAACACATTAGATTTATTCTCCAAATTCCAAATTCTTGTCTGTCATCATTCGTAAAATCTTTCTTTAGTCAGTGTACAGGCCATTCTCTAAATTAGTAGACATTGATACGTAAAGGACCAATAATCATTTTCCCTTCTTTCAAATGTGTTTTGTCAAGTTTATTAGTAGTCACTAGTAAAAACTAACGTGCTTTACATGTGATTATATTGTCTCAAAAATTTTATATTTTTTGATACTAAAATATTTTGGCAAATACAAATTGTTAACATCATAAACTTTTTCTTTTCTTTGAAAGTTATTTTTTTGAAAATATCATTTACATTGAAATCATGAATCTTATATTTGTCAAAATGGTTTTTGAGCTTTTTGGATAATATTTATACCCATGGTGTCATTAGATAAAATCATAATATTATAAGCTATTATAAACAAAACAATATTGTTAAGCAAGGATCATACCTCAAGATATTAAAAGTTGGAGTAGTCAATAGAACTAATAAACATCTGTGAAATAAATAATAAAACTTTCAATTTCAAAAAGGGCATTAGAGTAAATAAATTGGCTTCTTTTATTTCTATTATTCTAGGATATGTTTTATGTTGTGCTTTCATCTCTAGTCTTGATCTCTTGATGAAATTATTTACCAGTCAAAATTTAGATATGTCTTGTCTGAATTAACATCAACGGCGGAGGTCCTAATGAAGTCATCTAATTTTAACAATTGAAAAGATGAGATTTGAACAGAAACTCAATGTTTTGACATAATTTCAATAAATTTTGATTCGTTCTTGTATATTTATTTTCTTTGTCTAAAAAAATTGTATTAGTACAATGTTTTTGAAACTAGTATTAGTACAATTATAATAGATTGTGTAATTTGAATGTAGGACCAATTTCTTTTTAGTACAATCATAATATGTTGATTATTAGTACAACTATAGTACCTATTAGTACAATTATACAAATTTTAATTGGTTGATTATTTATAACTCGAACGTAGGACCAGTTTTCTTTTTTCAAAAATTTCAGTGACATGAATTTTCATGCAAAGTAAAACTTAAGTCTTTGTATCCATATTGTTTACATGGTCTACCATGCCTGTTTCACAAATTACATGAATTGAATTTGTTAGTCAAAATTGTTTAAAACGAAATGAGATACCATATTCTCTAATTAAATATCAATTCTTTGAATATAAACTTTCTGCATTCTTTTAAGTGTTGTGTTTGTTAATTTAAGATGTAAATATTCCACCATAATTATTCCTAGTTTGCTGTTGATTTTTGTAGAGTAATTAAAATTTCATTAGCAAAGACGATGAGTTTACCCTTTTTTATTCCTTTCTTTTATTCTTGTTTGTAGCTTATTTTTTTTCTTTTTTTAATTTGATTTGTAGTTTTTATTCTTTTATTTTGATGTGTATTTTCTCGGTACATGTAATTATAATTCTATTTCAATAATATTAATATTTCTCAACAACCATAAGAAGGTGAAGAGTTTTGGTTAGAAGGTTTTTCATATTTATTACCATTATCATAGAAATATAATATTGGAATGTGGTTTTATATTAATAATTACCATAAATGAAATATAATAAATTACATAATAAAAGAAAGAGGGCATGATGGGAAGTGCAAAGATTAAGACAATATCGTACTTACACTCCAAAGCACCAATATTCACCATACTTTTATAAAAGTAATGATAATGATAATGATGATTATGATGATATTGTGCAAAAATTACATCTCATTATGGATGTGTTTCTTGGAATCAAGGTACATCAAGAAAAATCTTGAGGCTTGACGGGTACATTAGCATATAGCACCAGAAGGGTACAAGACAAGGCGCGCTTTTAATTTGACAGTCTTAATTCACTCCCTAGCATGGAAATGGATATCTTCTTGGTGGGAAGGGATAACGCGTGGTTTTCTTTGGATTTGCAGCTGTATGCAGATCTGAAGCTCCGAGGTGAAATTGCTAGCTGGTGCACTCATGAAGAGATACATACTTATGGATTTTTACTTGGAAAATAAATGTATGCATTAAACATTTTATTTTCTTGTTTTGTCGTGTTAGTCATGCTGATTTAAAAGTTGAAGTCAACCGGCTCAACTCTGCTTGAGCATTTGAAGATTGAGTTAAAGAAGTTTTTGAGCCACCAATATCTGGGAATATAATTCATCTTATTCCCCTGTTCCCCGTGCCTTTATTGCCCTCTTCCCTCATGTTTGAACATACGGGTAACTATATTTTTATTGAGATATTTTTGAATATTCATTTGTAGTGATTATTATGTGTAATTAGTTCCAATAATTGCATTCATTTGAAATAAATACACTTAAAAGTTTTACTAAACTTTTTTTTTTCCATTGAAACAGATTTTATATCTAGCATGAATTCGCTTTATCATAGGTACAACCACTTTATTACCATACAGTGGCATTTTGCTGTAATTTTTGTGATGGCACAAACGGTGATTTATCTAACTCTTTTCTATTTTGCTCCAAAAAAAGAGAAAAAAAAACTACAGTCTGTAGGGATTTATCGATGCCAACTCTTTTTTTAAATTTTTGCAAAGGATCGTTATCTCTATTTTAAGCATTTGTTCTTTTAATTTAATTGAATAATAAAACGTGTGCATTTAGTAGTGAGACGTCTACATTTAGCCCATCCATCTACTGAACTAAAATAATGGTAATTATTCAAAAAAAAAAGGCATAGATTTATATACAGTTGAGGGGACGATGAGCCATTTTACATCCAAATCATTTGATTTGTAAGCATAAAGGCTCCTACCTTATTACCCAATTTATTTGTTTTCGTGGCTTTAGGGTTTGTTTGGTTCACAGGTTGGATGAAATGGAATGACTCATCTTTGGATTATTAATCTTGGGTTAAGTCATCCTCAAATTAATAATCCAAATTATCTAGTGTTTGGTTGGTTCTAGGTTGAATATGATATATTGAAAAATAACTCTATCCTGTATTTGATTGGATATTAGATGAGATAAAATTACTATTTTAATGATCAAAGTACCCCTTAATTTGTAGGATTGTTTTAGTAAAATAATTTAATAATTTATAACTTTTATTAAAATAAAATAATTTGAAACTTTAGAATTATAAAATAAATCAAGAGTTTTGATATATAAAAATTTGTATTCACTCAAACTCAACCCATTCGGACCTTTAAAAATAGGTTTTAACCTAATTTTTGAATCTAAATTTGAAATTCAATTAAAAAATTGGCCAAGTTTTGGCTAAACTAGGTTTAGATTGAATAAAATCCAACCTTTAAGAGTTTTAAATCAAGGATAATTTCAGAAACCTCCCCTGAGGTTTCTGAAAATTTCACTGAGCTCTCCTGAAGTTTGAAAAATTACACATACCTCCCTTGTCATTTAAAATGACAATTGTACTCTTAGATATTTTAATGAAATTCCCTTATTTTGTATGCTTATATTTAGAATGAGTTTTTAAAATTATTTTTTCATTCTTTTTCCTTCCAATCCTTTTTTTTTAATTTTTTGCCAATAAAATTGTAAAACTACCACTATTGCTCTGGTTTCTATTATAATCAAATAGTCAAAAATTATAAATTAGTTTGTAGGCATAAATTAGTCTATTCATATTATATTATCAAGTGAGGGTAAGGTTATATAATTATGATAGTATAAATTTATATTATTTGTAAGGATAAGTTAGTCTAATATTTCATCATCCTATCTTTTAGTCATTCCAGGATGACTAATATCACCTCTTCCATGGGATTATTTTATCCCATATATAGGGGATTAATTCGGTTAATTGGGATGTGTCATCTTATGTGTAAAATGCAACCAAACACGGGATGGCACAGAATGATTAATTCAATCTAATATCATCCCATGAATCAAATGGATCCTTATAATTGGTTATCATTCCAAAAAAGAGGCCCTAGCTTGAAAATCCGTTGACCTAACCCCGAGCGTTAGCAGTTGAATCTAATTATTTAAGTTCCGTCCTCATTAGGACAAAATGAATGTCTCAATTTTAATTTGAACTCTTAAATTCCTATTTATATTCTAGTCTGACATGTCTTAACTTCATGGTGTGGGATTGAGCTATCACTTAGCTCTCCTATGGTTTTAAGAGTTGATTAGAAATATGGTTTCCTCACATTTTTCCTTTGTGGCAAAGTTGATTAAAATATTAGAATTATTCCAATGTCAAGGTGGAAATTATTTATTAACCACATGACGAGGGTTATACATAGATTAGAAAATTGTAAGAGGGTTATCTGAAAAAATGCTAAATTATAGGGGCTAAAGTGTAATGCATACTACATTTGTATATATTTTAGCCATTCCAGTCATTTTAGATTTGAAACGACGGTAATCTTGACATTTCAGTTAATCCATTATAGGCATTTCCAATTGTATAGGAACTTTTATACCAAAAACAATGGTAGATCCAATTACTTCCTAGGGTCTTTGTTTGAGGTGAGATTCTATAGTTTGAACGTTATCTCCTACCGCTTGACACTTTAGTTTAATCACGAAGGGATTATGTCGAAAGGCTCTGATACACAAGATGATAAAGTATAACTTAATCATGCATAAAACACTGAAGCAAATACGAATAAATAAGAAAGAAACTTAATCGTGCATAAAAGACTGAAGCAAAATAAGAAAGAAACTTAGTCATGCATTAAACTTTGAAGCAAATTTGACCTGTTGGACGATTTTTCCATTCTATTAATTTTCCTCTTTAGCTTTTGGAAATAATGTTTCTCATAGAAAAAGTTTTCTGAGATACGAACATGCTAATGCAAACCTTTACACAGGTCACAGGGCAGAGCCAGAAATAATTTCTAGTGGAAGCAAAATTAATATTAATTTTCTTCTTATTTTTTCTGAAAGCCATAACAATAGCATTTGTATAACAAGTAAATGTAATACACGCATATCATGATTAATATAACCCAAAATGACATGCTAAAACTTACTAATAAAATGATCATTTTCTTTTAAAAAGCATGCTAAACATTTTAAACTGCTCGTTTGCCTGTGATATTGTTAAGTATGCTGTATTGGAAAATATTACTCTCTCTTTATTTTTCATTTCACAAACGATTACTTAATTCTGTATTTATTTTATTGGAAAAAGCCCAAAGAAAGCATTTAACTATGAGTAGTAAATTAAAATGACTTTCAAGGAAACTAAATGATTAGAGTAAAAAGCATTTGATTTTGAATTGTTCAGTATTCCAATTCCATCAAATTGCAAACCTAGTCATTTGATTTTGGAGCAGTGCATTCACTTTTGAGAAAAATTTATTGGGGGACCAAAGCTAAAAATTACTAAAATTGAAGGCTATACTAATGGAATTCAGTGCTCCATGCCCCTACATACGAATCCGCCGCCGACTAGTCATCGCAAAAATTGTGGTTGACATCTCGTAAAACACACAAAGAAGTGTAAGTTGAGAGAAGGCATTAGGTTGGTTGTTAATTAGAAGATGAGGAAAAAGGAATAAAAACATAACTAAGTAAGACGAAGAAAATTATAAATTTTCTCCGACCTCAGATAAATTATTTGTGCTCAGTTTTGTATGTTTGTGTAGACTTAGAGCAGAGCAACTGACTGAAAAATGCACGCTAGAATTTAGAAATAGAGGCACATTTGATTTCTATATATTCTCTGTCCAGGCCATTTTCCAAACTGATAGACGTTGATACGTAAAGGACCAATAATCATCTTGCGTGTTTGTTTTATTAGGTTTCTAAATTGTAAGTTGCTGGAAGCTCGCTGACCATTTCTGAATTAAGTTCTGATGACGAAGTTTAGCTCATTTTTCTCCAAAAATAAATACCAAAACAATTAAGGCCCCGTTTGGGTCGTGTTAAATTATTAAAAAGTATAGAATTTTTAATAAAAAATACTTATTAACTGCTTAGTTACTTTTAAATATATTATTTGGGGATATAGTTCAATAAGTACTTATTGTATTGGATAACGTGTAATTTGAAAATATTTAAAAGTGTTTATCTCTTTATTTGATTCATAATATAGGATAAAATGATTTAATTTGATGTTTTATTTTTTTTTTAAATCACAAAGATTACTCTAAAAGTATCAAATTTGAGCTTTTGCTAAGAGTGTTTTTATTACCAAAAGCTCTACTCCTAATTTTATGGGATGATATTCACCAAACACTTTAAAAATACTTTTAACACCTAAAAGTTTTTTTTTTTTTTTTTACCAAAAGCACCGCAACCCCGAACAATGGTGCGTAAGTCCATTTGTTCCAGTTGTGTGGACTACATAAAGCAGAACTACAAGAATCTGTAACAGCTCAAACATTGTTCCCATTCCACATAACTTTTATCATTCAATCATCAGTTTGTTGCAAATTAATCCATCTTCGCATCCAACAGCTCATTGAAGTTCCCAATACCATGTGGGGATTTCGCTCATCATCAACATTAGCAAACATATTTCTTCTTCTCTTAGTTGCCATGAACCTTTCAGTAAGCTATGTTTCACCTTCTAAACAATTTCAAAATGAGACTGATCGTCTTGCTCTGCTTGAATTCAAGAATCAGATATACGATGATCCGTCTGGAGTGCTAAAGTCCTGGAACCATTCACAACACCATTGCCAATGGGAAGGAGTCACATGCAGTGCCCGGCATCAAAGGGTCATGGCCTTGACTCTCAGGGATAAGCACTTGTCTGGAACTATATCTCCTCATGTCGGAAATCTAAGCTTCATGAGGTTCATGGAACTTGGGGAGAATCAATTCCATGGTGAGATTCCCCAAGAATTCGGTCGCCTCTTCAGGCTGAGAGTCTTGAACCTGTCAAGTAACGCAATCAGTGGAAAAATCCCAGCAAACCTAAGCTACTGCTCAGAGTTGATAAATATTAGCCTAGCGGGGAACAATCTGGAAGGGAAAATTCCGATGGATCAGCTGAGCAATTTGAAGAAGCTTGAAAATTTTAATATTTATTCAAACAATTTGACAGGAGAGATTCCCTCCTCCATTGGGAACTTATCATCATCATTGATCGGACTCTGCCTGGGCTTCAACAATCTGGAGGGAAATTTGCCCATGGAGATGGGGCTCTTAAAAAAGGTTGCTGTGTTAACAGTTGGAGGAAATAAACTATCTGGTATAATTCCTGCCTGTGTCTTTAATAGTTCAGCCATTATTTCATTTTCAGTAGCCGCCAATTCCTTTCATGGCAATCTCCCAACCAACATAGGTCACACCCTACCAAATCTGGAACGATTATATGTGGGGGGAAACAAGTTCTATGGAAACTTTCCGACTTCAATCACCAATGCTTCTGGGCTTGAGCTAATTGCGATTCCTAGTAATGAGTTTAAAGGCCAAATTCCAACTAATTTAGGAGATCTGACAAATCTTCGATTTTTAAATCTTGAAAGAAACCTCTTCGGCAGTAATTCAACTGGAGACTTAGATTTTATTGCATCATTGACCAACTGCAGTGATCTAAGCGTTTTTTCATTGGAGTGGCAATAATTTTGGAGGTAATATACCTAAAGTCATGGCCAATTTCTCACATCAACTCACTGAATTGTACTGTCAGGAACTATTCCAGAAGGCTTTGGACATCTTGTCAATTTATATATCCTTACCCTTGAAGCAAACTCTCTTTCTGGCCACATTCCAAGAGATTTTGGAAAATTACAAAATTTGCAACTTCTGAGTCTAGCCCAAAATGAGTTCTTAGGACAGATAGGCCCCACCCTATGCAATGCCACTGCTCTATACCGTCTAGAGTTATCAACTAACCAGTTTGAAGGGGGTAATATATTTGACAACGTTCTTATGAACTGTCAAAATTTGCAATATCTGGATATATCTCAGAACAAATTTACTGGAATTATATCACCACAGTTTTGCAGACGCACTCATCACTGATGTACATGAAAATGGGTGAAAATTCGATTAGCGGTTCTCTGCCTTCTGAAATTGGAAAGCTTATACATTTGGTGGATTTCAATGTTTCCCACAACCAACTTGCTGGAGATATACCCATATCACTTACTGATTGTTCAAATCTAGCGAATCTTTCCATGCAAGCCAATTTTTTCCAAGGAACAATTCCGCCAAATTTGGCTTCTTTGAAGAGCATCCAGCAAATAGACCTTTCGAGTAATAACTTGACTGGTCCAATACCCAGAGAACTTGAGAAGCTTCAGTTTTTGAGGTACCTAAACCTTTCCTATAACGACATCGAGGGAGAGGTACCAAACACAGGGATTTTCAGCAATGCAAGTCAAATATCATTGATTGGCAACAACAAACTCTGTGGAGGCATTCCAGAATTGGAGTTCCCACCTTGCAGAGTTATCAGAGGGAAAAACAGAGGAAAGCTGAAGGTTATCATATTGCTGTCCATTGTTTTACCAGCAATGCTTCTGGTTCTCGGTGCATTGTTGTTATCTTTCTTGGTACATCGAAAAAGAGAAAGAAGAATGGTGGCCGGATTCTCTAGCATGCCCACAAGAATCGATGAGCTCTTACGGCTTTCTTACCATGAACTTCTTCGTGCAACTTCAGGATTTTCTCCAGAAAGCTTAATTGGTTCAGGAAATTTTGGAGCCGTCTACAAAGGCAGACTAGAAAAACATGGCAATAAGCTTGTAGCAGTTAAAGTTCTTGATCTTCAAAAGAACGGAGCTCAAAAAAGTTTTAAGGCTGAGTGTAAAACATTGAGAAATATTCGCCATAGAAACCTCGTTTCTATTGTGAGTTATTGCTCCAGTATTGATTCCAAGGGTGATGAAGTCAAAGCTCTAGTCTATGAGTTCATGGAAAATGGAAATCTGGACTTGTGGCTGCATCCTGCAGAGACAACTGATCAAGCAACAAGCTCAAGAAGTCTTAATCTTTCTCAGAAGCTGAACATTGCAATTGATGTGGCTTCAGCATTGCAGTATCTTCACAACCACTGTGAAGCAGAGATTGTTCATTGTGATCTAAAACCAAGTAACATTCTTCTTGACAATGATCTTGTTGCCCATGTGGGTGATTTTGGATTGGCAAGGCTTCTCCCAAATCCCAACAACAGATCTTCCCAGCAGGGAACCAGCAGTACTATTGCTATAAAAGGAACAATCGGTTACGCAGCTCCAGGTAATTGTGCACAGACTACTGTTTGGCACTTAAAGTTGGCACTTTCACGGGTTATAATTGACATTAGTTTTAAGGAGATACTTGACCCAAATCTATAGTGATTCATTTTAACAATTTCAATCAAGTCTTATTTACCAAAACTAGTACTTAAACATAGCAGCTATATTTAATTTACTTCCTTAGATTATATATATATATGTGTGTGTATATATATATAGCTTCTCCTTTGCAACATAACAATAATATATCTAGAAACAAAATTCAGAGTATGGAATGGGTCATGCGGGTATCAACTCTAGGGGATGTTTACAGCTACGGCATTCTTTTGCTAGAGATGATCACAAAGAGGAGGCCAACAGATGATATATTCATGGATGAGTTAGATATACATAACTATGTTAACAGGGCTTTGAATGAACAAGTCTCCGAGATCGTGGACCCGTTGCTTCTTTCTGAAGGAAGAGATGAAAACAGTAGAATTACTCATGGGGAGGAAACTATTAATGGTGGAAGAGAAATTGATTGCATTATTTCCCTATTGAAAATTGGACTGAAGTGCTCTGCAAAATTGCCGAATGATCGGATGCACATGGATGAAGTTGTCAGAAAATTACATCTCATTAAGGATGTTTTACTTCGTCTGAGGGTACATCAAGAAAATCTTCAAGTTTGATAGCCACAGGTATACTCGAGAATTTAATACAGCCCACAAGTTGAAGTTCATTATTTCTTTTCTATCTTAGCTAAGTTCTTTTATTTTGGACGAAGTCTTGTAAGCTAACTGGTTTCTATCATTCAGAATCCATTAGCATGGAAAAGTTATACTATATGTGTTGTGCCCACTAGCATGGAAAAGGATGTCTTCTCGTACTAATGCTTGAAATCTTGATTTGCAGCTGCTTACTGGTCTGAATCACCCAGATGAAGTTGCTAGTTCGATGAACTGATAAAGAAGACATCTATGGCTTTTTATTTGAAAAAATAAATGGATGATTCAAACATATTCCTAGTCTTTCTTTACAAGAATTGTATGTTTTGAAAGGTAGTCAATTGGCTCAATTTTGCTTGAGCATCTTTATGCTTCCATACTATGCTTGGATCTTATGCTTCCATAATATACTATTGGCCTGTAGAAACTTTCAGTCAACGCTTAATTTACAAATCTATTCCTCTTCTCTGAGAAAAAATGGATCTCCATAATTCCATTTCTTGTTGATACTAAAATCAATCTCCATAAGTATATGAAATTCCAGAACTGTCTGAAACTTGATTTCATCTCAGATTAGTGAGGAGTAATTTTCTATACTTGTCACTTTAACGAAGCTAGTGATAGAGCTTCATTCGTTTGACCAATTCTTTGTGTAATTGGAAAACAAATATGGCAATTTTGAAACTAAAAAACCAAGTCTACCTTTCAAGGATTTAATAAATTGTAATAGGCAGACTCAACCAATTCTTGGTCCAATCTTTAAGTCAGGTCAGCATATGAACCTTGTTCGAGATAAATTTCATGCATTCTCCTATCATTCTCTACACAAGTTAATCTTAAAGCTCAACACAACTCTTAACTGAAAACAAAGGAAAAAATTCAAATGCTGACTGACCTAGGAATAAAAAAAGCAAACGACTTCATTTAATATTAGAGGGCATGATATCATATGTATCATCACCTACACAATCACTTCGTATGTTTATAAAGAAAAAGCAAGACATGCTAACAACGGCAAATAGGCTCCGTTTGGGATTGCAGTGCTTTTGGTAAAAAAGTATTTTTATGTGCTAAAAATACTATTAAAGTGTTTGGTAAATATTATCTTATAAAACTAGGAGCAGAGCTTTTGGTATTAAAAGCACTTTTACTAAAATCTAAAATTTTGTACTTTTAGAGTAGCTTTTGTGATTTAAAAAATAAAACATCAAATTTAATCATCTTATCCTATATTATGAACTAAATAAAGAGATAAACACTTTTAAAAATTTTCAAATTATACATTATTCAATACAATAAGTATTTAATGAATTATGTCTCCAAACAATATATTTAAAAATATTTAAGCAGTTAATAAGTACTTTTATTAAAAGTTCTATTATGAAAGTACTTTTCAATAAGCAACTGCAACCCCAAACGGGCCTTAGAAAATCTTCCAGTCACTATGGACGCTTGTCGAAACCTCCAAAAAATAATACTAATTCCACAATCACAAATAAGAAATTTTTATAGTATGATAGTGAAAGTTAGGTCGAATCCAAGGGAAATTTAATTCTAAATATCCTATAGGAAACTGAAATTAGGGAAGAAAGGGGGATTTGAAATACGAATTGAATAAAAAAAATTCTAGAAACATTAAATGAACTAATCAATTAAAAATGATTCAGTTCAAAGGTTAAACATCCACTTCATAGACTTGGGATGATCATTGAAGTGCAAAAAATTATTCCTGTGATCCAAACAAAAAATTCGATTAGCCTTAAAAAAAGAAAAATCAAGACAATCAATAGTAAAATTGACTAGAAAAAGCTTCCAATTAATTCTTTATTCTTAAGTAAATTTAATATTGAAAAGTAATTCTCATTCGCCCAATAATAACATTAAAGCAAAGAATGTAAATTTATTCCAAGCAACCGTTCAAAAGTTTAAATGATTTAAACTTGTCTCTTTCACCCTAGCAAATTAACATGAAAAGGGCTAGACAATCAAGTTAATTCATTTTGCTTCTTGTTCTAATTCCTAACAATAATTACGGATTGAAAGGAACTAGAAAGCATGTATGCAATCATCAAAACTACTTCAACAAGCGAGAAATAGTAATAAATTGCATAACAATGGAACAAAGGAGAAATAAGTGCCTGATTATAAAGGAATTACAAATGATCAACATTACTTCTCACAACCTAATGATGAAGATGGAAGTTTTTTCCCTTGAACTGAACTAGAAAATTTAGCTACTCATCTTCTAGAGAAAATGCAGAGAAAATAGGATGCTCCTAGTGTCTTCTATTTCTCCCCATTTATAATAAAAGAACTACCCTTATCAAGGTTAAAATAAGAGATAATATATTTAAAAAATCTCTCAATTCCTACCAAACTTCTTTTTCAAAAAATTGGATTGTATTTGAGATCTCTTTTGGTCGACCAATGTGTAATCACTTGATAATATTTCCAAAATTTAAATGTCTAAGTGCTTCCAAGATACATCTTCCACCACACTGACAGGCTAGATTCTAAGACTTCGTAAAATAATGAAAAGTCGTTGAATGTCACGCAACAAACATTCATGTACAATTTAGCAGATGAGCGTAAGTTGTAACTAAATTTGTGATACTATTTAGACAATGCGTTTTGTAAAATCTCAGGATTGATGTTTATTATCCATCTTCTGTTAAATTTAATTTTAGTCGTGTGCCAACTGGGAAGATAATTGATCATCTCTGATACTTCATATCAAACAGCAGAATACCAGGGAAACCCTTTTTTTTTTGGGTAAAAATTTTTTTGGATGGATTGGGCTTTGGCTTCGGCTCTGGTCATCATTGCAGGTCAGAGCATGCATCGGGACCACAAATAGCTTACAGAGGTTCTTACAGATCATCCACTAACACCGATCTCACATTGACAGCGGGATTCAAATATACGATCTTTTGTGAAGAAGTGACCCATTCTTACCAATTGAGTCAACTTGTGTTAACAAAATAGTAGGGATTTGCCAACTGAACCAACTTGTACCGGCAGAATACCAGGGATTCGCAAGTAAATACCTCAACAAGTGGCCCTTAAGACTTTGACTTAATTGTTTCTGATATCCTTCACAAGTTCTCTTTCACGTTTTGAAAAGTATCAGTACCAGGACTCGGGTCATTTCTGCATTCGCCTAAATGCAAAGTTGGTGGAAGCTCACTGACCATTTTCTGCATTAAGTTTTGACAACGAAGTTCAGCTAATTTTCCTCGCAATTGTACCAATAAAATTAAATTCTTCCAGTTGTTTGGGCTTGTAATTGTAATCCACAACAAGAAGAATCTGTAACAGCTCAAACACGGTTCCCAATCCACCGAAACTTTTATCATTCAATCATCAGTTTGTTGCAAATTAATTCATCTTTGCCTTCATAGCTCATTGAAATTCAAAATACCATGTGGGAATTTCGCTCATCCACATTAGCAAACCTTTCTTTCATACTTTTAGTTGCCATCAGTTTTTCAGTAAGCCATGTTTCAGCTTCTAAACAACTTCAAAATGAGACTGATCGCCTTGCTCTGCTTGAATTCAAGCGTCAGATATATGATGACCCCTTTGCTGTGCTGAATTCCTGGAACCATTCACAACACCATTGCGAGTGGGAAGGAGTCACATGTAGTAGTCGACATAATCAGAGGGTCATGGCCTTGACTCTAAGGGATAAGCACTTGTCTGGAACTATATCACCTCATGTCGGAAATCTAAGCTTCATGAGGTTCATCCATCTTGAGGAGAATCAATTCCGTGGCGAGATTCCCCAAGAATTCGGTCGCCTCTTCAGGCTAAGAGTCTTGAACCTGTCAGGAAACGCACTCGGTGGAAAAATCCCAGCAAACCTGAGCTATTGCTCAGAGATGACTGCTATTAGCCTAATGAGCAAACAGGCTAGAAGGGAAAATTCCGATTGATCAGCTGAGCAATTTGAAGAAGCTTGAACTTCTTAATATTTATTCAAACAATTTGACAGGAGAGATTCCCTCCTCCATTGGGAACTTATCAGCACTGATCACACTCGTGCTTAGCTTCAACAATCTGGGCGGATATTTGCCCAAGGAGATGGGGCTCTTAAAAAAGCTTGCCATATTAAGAGTTGGAGGAAATAAACTGTCTGGTATAATCCCTGCCTCTATCTTTAATAGTTCAGCCATTATTTTATTTTCAGTAGCTGCCAATTCCTTTCATGGCAATCTCCCAACCAACATAGGTTTCACCCTACCAAATCTGGTAGTATTAGCTGTTGGGGAAAACAAGTTCCATGGAAAACTTCCAACTTCAATCACCAATGCTTCTGGGCTTGTGACACTTGATCTTTCCAGAAATAAGTTTCAAGGCCAAGTTCCAGCTAATTTAGGAGATCTGACAAACCTTCAAATAATAAATCTTTCTATTAATCTCTTCGGCAATAATTCTACCGGAGACTTGGATTTTGTTGCATCATTGACCAACTGCAGTAATCTAACATCTCTTTCCTTGAGTGGCAATAATTTTGGAGGTAAGTTTCCTAAAGTCATGGCCAATCTCTCAAATCAGCTCACTGAATTGTACTTGGGAGGAAATCAACTGTCAGGAACTATTCCAGAAGGGTTTGGAAATCTTGTCAATTTATATATGCTTACCCTTGAAGCAAACTCTCTTTTTCTGGCCACATTCCAAGAGATTTTGGCAAATTACAAAATTTGCAACTTCTGAGTCTAGCCCAAAATGAGTTGTCAGGACAGATAGTCTCTACCCTATGTAACGCCACTGCTCTATACCGTCTAGAGTTATCAACTAACCAGTTTGAAGGGGGTAATATATTTGACAACGTTCTTATGAACTGTAAAAATTTGCAATATCTGGATATATCTCAAAACAAATTTACTGGAATTATATCACCACATTTTCTGGAGACGCACTCATCACTGATGCATTTGATGTTAGGTGAAAATTCGTTTAGTGGTTCTCTGCCTCCTGAAGTAGGAAAGCTTATACATTTGGTGGATTTAGATGTTTCCCAAAACCAACTTGCTGGAGGTATACCCATATCACTTGCTGATTGTACAAATCTGGAGAATCTTTATATGCAATCCAATTTTTTCCAAGGAACAATTCCACCAAATTTGGCTTCTTTGAAGAGCATCCAGCAATTAGACCTTTCAAGTAATAACTTGACTGGACGAATACCAAAAGAACTTCAGAAGCTTCAGTTTTTGAGCTACTTAAATCTTTCCTACAACGACATTGAGGGCGAGATACCAAACACTGGAATTTTCAGTAATGCAAGTCAAATATCATTGACTGGCAACAACAAACTCTGTGGAGGCATTCCAGAATTGGAGTTCCCACCTTGCCCAGTGATCAAGGGGAAAACCAGAGGAAAGCTTAAGGTTATCATATTGCTGTCCATTGTTTTACCAGCAATGCTTCTGGTTCTCGGTGCATTGTTGTTATCTTTCTTGGTACATCGAAAAAGAGAAAGAAGAATGGTGGCCGGATTCTCTAGCATGCCCACAAGAATCGATGAGCTCTTACGGCTTTCTTACCATGAACTTCTTCGTGCAACTTCAGGATTTTCTCCAGAAAGCTTAATTGGTTCAGGAAATTTTGGAGCCGTCTACAAAGGCAGACTAGAAAAAACATGGCAATAAGCTTGTAGCAGTTAAAGTTCTTGATCTTCAAAAGAACGGAGCTCAAAAAAGTTTTAAGGCTGAGTGTAAAACATTGAGAAATATTCGCCATAGAAACCTCGTTTCTATTGTGAGTTATTGCTCCAGTATTGATTCCAAGGGTGATGAAGTCAAAGCTCTAGTCTATGAGTTCATGGAAAATGGAAATCTGGACTTGTGGCTGCATCCTGCAGAGACAACTGATCAAGCAACAAGCTCAAGAAGTCTTAATCTTTCTCAGAAGCTGAACATTGCAATTGATGTGGCTTCAGCATTGCAGTATCTTCACAACCACTGTGAAGCAGAGATTGTTCATTGTGATATAAAACCAAGTAACATTCTTCTTGACAATGATCTTGTTGCCCGTGTGGGTGATTTTGGATTGGCAAGACTTCTCCCAAAACCCAACAACAGATCTTCCGAGCAAGAAGGCAGCAGTACTATTGCTATAAAAGGAACAATCGGTTACGCACCCCCAGGTACCAACAAATTTTTATGGTCAAGATGTCACTTCAATTGTACACAAACTATTAAGGTTTAGGCATAAAAAAACATAGTGAAGCGATTTGGGAGATATATGATTCTCTTTATTTTATTATTTTCCTTCTCAATTTTGTCACGTCGCACTTTCTCTGCACTCATCTCGTTTATCATATTTTGGACTAACTTTTGAAGATCGCTTTTAACTCATTCTTTGATTTTTTTTAATATATATATTTATATATCGTTTGTTATTGTATCATTTGATGATTGCATAATTTGCATGAATAATCGAACTTACAAAGTATTCATATGGAATTAGCTGTACCGTTGCATCTTTTTTTTTTTTTTTTTTGATAATGCTATTTCGTTCCTTAAGATTCTTCTTCAGAGATTTAAAAAGAGAAAAATTTAAAACTCTTTCTCCCAAGGTCTATGATCTATTTATCTCATTTTCCTATGGGATAACACAGAAAATATACATAGAGCTTTTATGTTAAAGTACATGTTGAAGTAACAAACCACATTAAGCAACAATTTTTATTCAATACTCTAAAATGCTAATTGAAACTAATATTGAAGGATAAAGTTTTTATACATTGGTAATGTATATGTAAGCGAGGTTTGATGTATAAAACTAATTACAATTTGAAATTGAACATTATATTTTGCATATGTGACATGTATTAACCCCACTTGTGTATATGCTATCAATGTATATAAAATTTGTCCGAACAAGAAAAATATACATATTATTGAAACAAGCAGCAAGAAAATAGTGGCATGTCCACTATGGAGAAGAAAATAAAAAATCAAGCAAAATGAAAAACAAAAAGGATGAGAAATAGCAAATAAATTCGTGCCCTTAGTTTACAAAAATTATAATTGACTTTATGTCAGGTTCTTGGATGATATACCCTTTATGTTGACCGTTAGTTTTAAGGAGTAACTTATTGATAAAAAGATTTTAGGGAACAATAAGCAATTGACCCAAGCTTGTAGCGATTCACTTTTAACAATTTCAATTAAGTCTCATTTGCGAACTAGTACTTAGTAGCTATGTTTAAATTTACCCCAATCTAACAATTGATTCGGTTTCAGTCCCTTAGATAATTTTCCCTATTTTCTTTAGTTTTTCTTGTACAATGTAACAATAATATATCTAAAAACAAAAAATACAGAGTACGGAATGGGTGTTGCGGCATCAACTCTGGGGGATGTCTACAGCTATGGAATTCTTTTGCTAGAGATGATTACAAGGAAGAGGCCAATAGATGATATGTTTATGGATGAGCTAGATCTGCATAATTATGTTAATAGGGCCTTGCATGGACAAGTTTACGAGATCGTAGACCCCTTGCTGCTTTCTAAAGCAGGAGATGAAAACAAAAGAATGAATCTTGGAGAGGATAAAATTGATGGTGAAAGAGAGATGGAGTGTGTTATTTCCCTGGTGAAAATCGGGCTCAAATGCTCAGAAAAATCGCCAAATGATCGGATGCACATGAATGAAGTTGTCGGAAAATTACATCATATTAAGGATGTTTTTCTTGGTGTCAGTGCATATCGAAAAAATCTTGAAGCTTAATTGCCACAGGTGCATACAAGAATTTAATACCGTTCACAAAGTTGGATGTTCATTTCATTTCTTCTATATTTTAGATAAGCGATTTCATTCTTGATATAGTCTTATAAGCTAACTCATTCTTTTATTCAGAAGCTCTTTTAGCCAAAAGAAAAAGAAAACAAAACGAAAGTTACGTGTTGTGATCAGTAGCGTGGAAATGGATGTCTTCTTGCAGGTACTAATGCATAAAACCTTGATTTGCAGCTGTTTGTTTGTTGGCCTGAATCTCCGAGCTGAAGTTGCTAGTCTGATGAGTTGATGACGAAGACACCTTTGGCTTTTTATTTGAAAGGCAGCCAATTCACGGAATTCTGTTTGAACATCATTATCATGTTTGGATCTTATGTTTCCATAATGTGTACGTTATACAATAAATTGTATTTTATTACTAGGCATACTCTTGCTTCTATTAAGCATGCCCTTCTTTGAATGTTGATTTTGCTGCCATAATAAAATCTTACTTGTGATGAGAACGACACCAAGGGATAGAAGGCGGGAATCAATTGTACGAAAATTACCCTGCAGCATTGCCAGATGATCGGATGCCGATGAATGAGAAAGTAAGAAAATTACATCTATTCAAAGATCTGGCATTTGCCTCTAACCTGTTCTCGGGCCAGATCTTGTTCTAAGAAGTAAGGAAAATTTTCCTTGCTAAATTTGACGCTGGATGTGATTGTTTCCAGCCAAATCCTAGGACCGAACTCACTTTTGAGAATTGAGAAGATTCTTTTGATTTTATCTTGCTTTGGATCCGGATCGGATCCTTGTTCATGGTTTAAATTCTTCAAAATTGTTTTGGCACCTTTTTATGATTCAAGTGGCCATTTTGCCACCAAATGGTGCCTTAACTTTAGACAATGTTTCTGGTCGCTTATGCTTCTTATGTAAACACCTATTCGGATGAAACGAAACTTTGAAGAGTTGTTTGATCATTGACCATAAGATACAATTCCTGAATAACAACTTTTCCAACTATATAAGATCACGTCATGGAATTCTCTTTGAGGAGTCACACCAAGTGACTTTGGTAAATTTCAAAACTTGCAATATTTGGGTCTAGAACGAAAGAGGTCGTTAGCAGAAATTTTGTCAAGCACATGTAATACCAGACTAATCTTTGCAATATTTGGGTCTAGAACGAAAGAGGCC
Source organism: Coffea humblotiana (assembly GCA_023065735.1). Taxonomy (NCBI): domain Eukaryota; kingdom Viridiplantae; phylum Streptophyta; class Magnoliopsida; order Gentianales; family Rubiaceae; genus Coffea; species Coffea humblotiana. Next base: position 21,303,186 of record CM041215.1, on the reverse strand, counting down.
GTTAAGAGAAATTTTGTTGCAAGACTAATCTTTAGCTTGCATAAAAAGCCAAAAGAAGAAGTTCATTGCAAGGCTAATCATCTGTTGCAGAGCTTCTTTTAAAAGTCTTGTTCAAAATAAGATCCAAAGTTTTGAGAAGACAATTCAAAATCTTCAGCAAAAATGACAAGGAGGAGTGTTGAGATATGTCAACTTTTCTTACAGATTTTACTAGATTATATTTGGTATCAGAATAATTTAGTTAGAAGAAAAATAAGTATATTTGTTAACCAAAGATCATGTTAGTTTGTTAACAAATGCTTTAGCTAAGATTTGCAAGTAGAAGATTATGTTTGTTGAGAGTTTTTAGGATAATTGTTATTTGGAAATTTTGTTAGTTTGTTGCTTGTAATCACTATAAATAGTGAGTTAATGAATGAATAATATAAGTTTATTTCAGCTTCAAAAAAAAAAAACCAACAAAATCAAACATGGGGAACTATCCCAGAAGGACTTGGAAATCTTGTCAATCTAATTGTCTTTGACATGTCACGGAATTCTCCTTCAGGAGTCGTACCAAGTGACTTTGGTAAATTTCAAAACTTGTGATAGGTGTCAAGTCTGTGCAATAATAAATACTTACTCAAAAAGAAAATTACAATTTTTGCATATAGGGTGAGCAGGGGCGAATCCATAGGAATTGGGGATAATTCATTTCTTCTAAAGTCCAAGTTCGAGGGATTTTATATAATTAAGGGTATTAAACAATTCAGAAAATTAAATAAAATAAAAACCAAATGACAATTTAACAAAATTAAATCAATAATAAATAATCTCTAACCAAGAAATAACTTCGAAAATGGTTCACTCAATTGATCATGGATGCAATAATAATTTCATTCACTCACTGATAAACAAGTTATAACTGCCGAACACGCGATGATAATCAATTGCTCCTTATTGTATCGGTGATCAAGGGACGACTATTAATCACTTCCCTAATCAAGAAATAATCCTAGGTGCGTCCTTAGATTTCAATTTCCCAATGGGCTTGAGAATTAGAGAGACTCTGTTCTAACCAAATAACACGTCATGAGGGTTATTTTAAGTTAGCCTATACGTTTTCTTGACACAAACTCAATCATGTCAGTCACTACTAATTTAGAACAATTAAACAATTACAGATTTAATTGCTCTAATTAGTTTTAAGTTATTAGATTAAATTAAATATCGGGCGCCCTTAATATTTAGATAAATAATAACCATAAGCAATTGAATCAAAGAACATATGAAATACTGATAGGTTGCATTTTGTCATTAATTCTATGATTATTTTCCTCTTTTATTTACCAAATATTATATTAATTGATAGATTCTACTTATATTTGGTATTTGTACTAATTGTAGGAAGGTGGAGCAAAAAGCGACAAAAGATGTGATTTTTCAAGAGTTTCCCAATTCAAAATGGAGTCTACGTGGATTATTGGCGGAAGATTAGGAGGAAGTCTATTTGGTTTCAACAAACTAAAAATTAGGAAAATAATAGGAAGGCCGGCCCGTGTGATTAATACTCGAGGGAGTCAGCATTACGAGGACGGCAAAACTGGTTTTCATTTTGACTAGTAGTTGTTTTCTTAAACAATTCCTGAGCTTTCGAAATTAGGGGCGGCAGACTAGTAGTCATATTTTTTTTCCTTTTCCTTCTTTTTGGCCGCAAGAGACAAGGAGAAAACATCTCTTCTTCTCCATGGTGGAGAACTAATTTCATAATTCTAGTCGAGGGGGCAACTGATGATTTGGTTCGGCAATTACTGTGAGATCTAAACCGTTTTTAATTGTTTCTTTCATTTATTGGTATTTATATGTTTCCTGCTTTTAATTGTTATAACTATTGTGTATGATTGATTAGTGCGCAATAATTAATTATTCATATAGGCTATTTTGCTAATTTAGGGGTATTTGAATCCGTAATTGTTCGAGTATCTCTATCTTCAGTAGCAACTGGCGTAATTGGGTTTATGTCAGGGAAGCATACAATCTAATTTAAACAAACCTCGTAGCGTGTTTGTTAGTTAGGATTAGACCTTTCTAATTATTAATGCAATCTAGAAATTAAATCTTACGGTCGTACCTAGGGTTGTTTTCAGGTTAGAAAAATAGTTAAACGGTCGTACCTTAACTATCGAGAAATTAAGGAAGGGTTGGTTGTTTATCGCGTGCATGACAATTATAACCAATCTATTAATAAATGTTGGAATTATCTGGAAATCGATGATCAGTGCATGAACCATTTCTGAAGTGTAGTCCTTGGCTAGAGTTTTCCCCATTATTTCTTTTAATTAATTATTTTCTATATTTGATTTATTTAATTCATTAGCATTTTAATCCCAAACCCCCATTTATCTTGACTCGAAAGGAAATAAATTTCTCCTCAGTCCCTGAGTAGACGACCCTACTTGCCACTATCTACTAATTAGTGAATTTAGTCAGATAATTAATTCGGGTATATCGGGATTAAGCAAATTCTTCGGGAACAGGGTGAATCAAATAACCCATTGCACACCTAGAGTCCCTGCTCCAGTACCTAAAATTCATTATCGGTTACTTTTGGTGGTAGTTAGGTTTTTAATTTATTATTATTGCATAGGTTCGGCACCTGTCAATTTTTGGCGCCATTGCCGGGGATTGGTGCTGATTAATTTGTTTCTTTGAGTTCATCTTGTTTCATTTGTTTTATTTTTCTCTTATTTTTTTTATATATAGTTTATGGCTGCTAACAGTCCGTATTTTGGTGATAGACTGGATTCTATTTCTAGAAGGGGTTATGAGACTCGACTTTTTCTCTAATTGATCAATGGGCTGTTGCCAATTGTGAAACTTATTTTTGCCTCAGATCATTCAATCGACATATGCCCTACATTTCAAGATGGTCTGAGTGCTCCAATCGATACTTTTGGAGATTTTCCACCTCAAATATCAAACGTGGTATGACCCTTATTCAAACGAGTATGATCAAGGATGGTGGGATGATTTCAATTTTAATTATGAACAAAGGCCAATAGATTTTCAACAGCTAGAGTCTCAAGAACCGTCATCCATGTCAGGTATGTCTCTCGAAGAAATAGTTGAATTAATAGCTACTAACACATATCAATTTCAACAGGAGGCACATTCAATTTCAATAGGGAGACAATGGATTTTCATCAGGAGACACAAGCGAGCATGCGTAACCTGACAGATCAAATGGATCAATTGACATCTAGAATAACGCAATTGACTTCTCGAATGGAATGAAGAATTGCCCTCACAGACTATTATCAACCATGAGGAAGATGAGAATGCAATTATCCTGACAAATGATATAGTACTGCGAGAATCTCAAGAAGAATGATCTAAAGATGCAGTTGAAAAGAAAGTTGAAGTGCAAGAATGAGATCCCAATATCAAATTGTTCAAGTGAATGAATCCAGTGAACAATCTTCCAAATGCGGTGACATCTCCTCCATTCCTTAATCTATTTCCTCCTGACTCTTATTCTTCAATTCCTGTTAGTTGAAATTGATTTTATTATACCAGAAGATTTTGAGTTTCATGGCAGGAATAGGTTAAGAGTTGCGATGGCAAAATATCTTGAACCAGTAAGAACGCGTGATGGAGGAGTGAGTGAAGAATTAAAACGCTTGTTTACTTGTTTGGTGCCATCTACTAGTCCATGAAAGACCGTACCTTGTGGGTTCAAAGATTACTCTATTTACGAGGGATATCAGGACTACATAGAAAATGAAACACTGAAACGGAGCTACACGATTTTATCTTTCGTGAATAAACAGGGCAATGTCTAGCCAAAGACATTAAAGAAAGACGCTGCTTGGGAGGCAACCCAAGACTCTTTGTTTTAATTTTCTTATGTTTTTTGAATTTTTGTTAATTGTTATTTGCATTTAGTAATTTATTGCTTTTGGTGCAGGAAGCTGGTAGTTAGACATGCCCACGCTAAATGATCACGCTTAAGGAATGAAGTTTGGAATTGACGGACAGAAGACTCTCCAGTAGTTAGGCGTGCCCACGCCAAGTGGTTCACGTTCAAGGAAGAAATTCACGTCCGCGGTCAGAAGACTCTATAGCAGTTGGGCGTGTCCACGCCAGGTGGTCACGCTTAAAGAACTCAATTTTCGAAAATTGGTCAGAAAACTCTCTGGTAGTTAGGGCGTGCTTACGTCATGTGGTCACGCTTAAGGAACTTAATTTTTGAGAGTTGGTTAGAAGACTCGAGGGCAGTTAGGCGTGCCCACGTCTAACACAATGCAAGTGTACATGTCTTTTGCCATCAAACTCTACATGTCTTTTGCCTCTCACCTACAACTATGCCACAACCCCCCTTTGATGATCAGGAAAGTTTCGTTGTCCCTTTTTGCTTTGTATTTTATTCTTTATTACTTACATTAGGGACAATATAAGATTTAAGTGTGAGGGGAGTAATATATTGGTATTTTATTGAAAAAGTGCAAGTGTAGACATTTTTGTTGGAATTTTATGTTTGACTTTGTTGAATTTTATCCAATTTTTGCCTATATTTATGCATACTTGTGGTTGTTAATGATAAACGATGGCTAGATATCTCAAAATTTTCTACTGCCAAGATTTTATATTCTAAGGTGTTAAGTATGGCATGATTAAATTTAAGGGTATCTTTTTAGTGAATATTTGATATTTTGTGACTTTTGCACTTTTTTGGTTAACTTCTCTAAGTATGGTAAATATTTGTCTAGCATTTTTTTTATGCAAATTGGTTCAACTATTAATCTTAGTTCTCCATATTTAAGAAATGAAGCGGGTTTGTGTGATTTTTAATTTTAATTTGGTGCTTATTTATGAATAGTATTCAGCTATACTCCGCTAGTATCGTTCCTGAATTACCGGAGGTCTTCACCATAAGTGTCGACTTTCGCGTCAGAAAGCGACGATAGCTATGAGTATGTGGTTTTTAAGCGATGATGGCTGAGTAACCGGGCTCCTTCATGTAGCCAATGTCGGAGTTCGCGTCAAAACGTTTAAATGGCTAAAAACTAAGCATTCCCCCTGAAAAAAAAAATCAATCAAGTGTGGAGATATTTTAGAAAAAAATGTGCTAATAGTTGAAAAGTGTGAAAGTGTTTGAATAAATTGTTAGCCCGCTGATCCATGAATTTTAATGTGAGATTTTGCTTAATAGTCAAACCATTTGCTTATGGATTCTGGTTGAATATTTTATATCCTTAGATTAGTTAGTCATAAATTGAAAGAGTCCTTGATCTTGAAAACTAACTGGAGAGATATTTCTTGAAAATTGCCACTAATACTTGACATATGTTTTAATTGTATTTTGGCAATAGAAGATTTGAATAATAGCCATTGTTTGAATTTGATTGCTTGATTTGTTGTTTCTCATGTTTGAGGACAAGCATGGTTTAGGTGTGGGGGAAATTGATAGGTTGCATTTTTGTCATTAATTCTATGATTATTTTCCTCTTTTATTTTACCAAATATTGTATTAATTGATAGATTCTACTTATATTTGGTATTTGTACTAATTGTAGGAAGGTGGAGCAAAAAGCGACAAAAGATGTGATTTTTCAAGAGTTTCCCAATTCAAAATGGAGTCTACGTGGATTATTGGCGGAAGATTAGGAGGAAGTCTATTTGGTTTCAACAAACTAAAAATTAGGAAAATGATAGGAAGGCCGGCCCGTGTGATTAATACTCGAGGGAGTCAGCAATTACGAGGGCGGCAAAACTTGGTTTTCATTTTGACTAGTAGTTGTTTTCTTAAACAATTCTTGAGCTTTCGAAATTAGGGCGGGCAGACTAGTAGTCATATTTTTTCCTTTCCTTCTTTTGGCCGCAAGAGACAAGGAGAAAACATTCTCTTCTTCTCTATGGTGGAGAACTAATTTCATAATTCTAGTCGAGGGGGCAACTGATGATTTGGTTCTGCAATTACTGTGAGATCTAAACCGTTTTTAATTGTTTCTTTCATTTATTGGTATTTATATGTTTCCTGCTTTTAATTGTTATAACTATTGTGTATGATTGATTAGTGCGCAATAATTAATTATTCATATAGGTTATTTTGCTAATTAGGGGTATTTGAATCCGTAATTGTTCGAGTATCTCTATCTCAGTAGCAACTGGCGTAATTGGGTTTATGTCAGGGAAGTATACAATCTAATTTAAACAAACTCTTGTAGCGTGTTTGTTAGTTAGGATTGGGCCTTTCTAATTATTAATGCAATCTAGAAATTAAAATCTTACGGTCGTACCTAGGGTTGTTTTCGGGTTAGAAAAATAGTTAACGGTCGTACCTTAACTATCGAGAAATTAAGGAAGGGTTGGTTGTTTATCGCGTGCATGACAATTATAACCAATCTATTAATAAATGTTGGAATTATCTGGGAATCGATGATCAATGCATGAACCATTTCTGAAGTGTACCCTTGGTTAGAGTTTTCCCCATTATTTCTTTTAATTAATTATTTTCTATATTTGATTTATTTAATTCATTAGCATTTAATCCCAAACCCCCATTTATCTTGACTCGAAAGGAAATAAATTTCTCCTCAGTCCCTGAGAAGACGACCCTGCTTGCCACTGTCTATTAATTAGTGAATTTAGTCAGATAATTAATTCGAATATATCGGATTAAGCAAACTTTTCGAGAACAGGGTGAATCAAGTAACCCATTGCACATCTAGAGTCCCTGCTCCAGTACCTAAAATTGATTATTGGCTACTTTTGGTGGTAGTTAGGTTTTTATTTATTTATTATTGCACAGGTTCGGCACCTTGTCAAATACCAGTAAAATAAAAGAAATAAATATAATCAATTTGATCTCATAATTTTAGATGAACCAAATTTTCCGTTATTTATTGACTTTGTTGACTAGAAAGAGTAGCTTAGTTCATCTTCGTTGAAGAAATCCCACGCAAATTAGTCGAACTAATTAACATGAGTCTTCTCCCCCAAAAGTGATGTATTTTTATTCGAAGAAAGAGAAAGAAAAAACGAGTGTTTTTCTTGTGTCTTGCGGCAAACAAAAAGAAAAGAATATGACTACTTGTTTGCCGCCTCTTCACGAAGAGGTAAGGAAAATGACTAATGAAAAGCTACTAACTAATCTCCTACTAGTACTAAACTTCTACTACTAATTGAAGTCAATTTGTTCCTTCAAATCATATCTCAACCGAACAAGACAAATTATCCAATCCATCTAGTGAAACATCGAGACTCTTGGAACTTCAACTCACGACTGGATATTACGCTTCAACTCTCGAGCTTTCCAGACTTGCAAAATTAGACCTTGACGTACCCATGCCAAACTGCATAGAAATTAGATAAAATTTACATTTTTAACTCCTTTTTGCTCCGAATCCCTACAATCAACACTAATTACCAAATATAAATAGAATCTATTAATTAATGCAATATTTGGCTAAAATCAAGGGGGAAATAATCATAAATTTTATGACAAAAATGTAACCTATCAACTTGCAATATTTGGGTCTAGAACGAAACACGTTGTCACGAGAAATATATATATATATATATATATATATATGAAAGTAGTTATTTTAATCAAATTGTTTCTCTCTTATGTGTGTCTAATTTTAAAATAACTTTTAAAACAACTAATCTTATTTTAACGATATATTTTTTCTATCAAATTATTACAAGGATTATATTATATGTTTAAAATTATCTTTAATGTTAAAATAACTTTAAAAATAATCAATCTTATCTTAATGGTATATGTTTTCTACCAAATTATTATATAAAAATATAGTAAAACCTTTTTAAATCACAATTATTGAAATCTTACATATCCCATAAATTACTTCCTTTTACCATCATATCATTGATTAGTATTCAAATTATTCATCATCTCTTCTTAATTTTGAATTAACTTGGTGTAAAAAAGAAAATTAACTGTTATACCGATACATTTACCAATATTATTGAAAATTGAATATTTATTAATGAAGAAAAATGGATTAATGGATCTTTTTCTACTTAATTAAGTATGAATATATAATTCTAGGTTTATGGTCATTATAAAAATTTAAATTATCTAAAAGAATATTTATAAAAAAGAATATCTACCAAATTTTGGATTGAGATACATTATTTGATGTATACTATCATATTATAATGAAAATATGTAAACAAATTTTTAAAAATTAGTAAATAATTGGATATTTAAAATACATTAATTTTTAGAAATTAATATGAATGAACATGTAGAAATGTTGTTAATTTTTATATTTAAATTATTCATAAGTTTTCTAAAGCAGTTGGGACTCTTGAGTTGAAGTGTGAATGTGGATTTTCTTTCAAGACATTAGTTTCCAATTCTTATTAGGAACCATTTTGTTTATGTTATCTTTTGAGGATTCCCTTCTTCCAGTAGGAAGTATTCCTTATTTTAATAGCTAAAATATAGGAAATTTGTTGGGAAGATAGGACGGCTGGCTCTTTTAGGGGATTAATAATCTCCAAGCAAGAAACAATTGGTTCGTATCTTTTGCTTGAGGAAAAGAAAAGGAACATCATTATCGACTTTTTCTTTCTCACAAGGAGATGAGCTAAACTTTTCGTTATAGTTAAGGAACAACGGAGGATTTAATTCAACTAAAATTATGACATCGAATTGATTATATTTATTTTTTTTATTTACTGGTATTCGTATGTTCCCTGATTTAATTTTTTATGGTTATTATACTATTTGAATATTTAAGACCTAGTGTTTAATTAATCTAATAACATAGAACCAATTAGAACAGTTGAATCCATAATTGTTTAATTGTTTTAAAATAATGGTAACTGACATGATTAGATTTGTGTCAAGGGGACATATGGGCTAATTTAAAATAACCCCCATAGTATATTATTTTGTTAGAACAGAGCTTTTCTAATTCTTAAAGTAATTGAAAAATTGAACGCTAAGGTCTTACCTAGAGTTATTTCTTGATTAGAGTGGTGGTTAACGATCATACCTTAATCACCAATACAGTAAGAAGAAGTTGACTGTCATCACTTGTTTGGCAGTTATAACTTATTTATCAGTTAATAAACGGAATTATTATTGCATCAATGATCAATTGAGTAAACTATTTTTGAAATTATTTCTTGGCTACAGTTTATCTATTATTACTTTACTTTTAATAAATTGTCATTTATTTTTTATTTATTTATTTTATCTGAGTTATTTAATTATTCTCGATTTTATAAAAATCTCCCGTATTCTGGGCTCTAGAAGAAACAAATTTTTTTCAATCCCCGTGGATTCGACCCTACTCAAAATTTTATATTTTTCTTGAGTAGGTGTTTATTATTACACAAACTCGACACCTGTCAATTTTTGGTACTGTTGTTGGGGATTAGTGTCTGATTAATTTATTTCTTTTTGATTTATCTTATTTTAATTATTTTAATTATTTCTTATTTTTTTACTAGTTTATGGCTGCTAATATTCAATATTTTGGTAATAAACTGGATTTTATTTCTAAGAGGGTTAATGAGGCTCGTGTCTCTTCTAATGATCAACATTTGGATACATTAACCTCTCTTGTTAAAAAATTGGTTGTTACAACCTGTGAAATTTGTTATGCCTCGGGTCATTCAACTGATATGTGGTCCACATTTCAAGATGACCTGAATGCTCCCAATCAACACTTTTAGAGGTTTTCCAATCATGTCTCAAATGTGATATGATCCTAATTCAAATGTGCATAATCAAGGATGTTGGAATAACTCCAATTTTAATTATGTAGTAAGACCAATAGTTTTTCAATATCAATATCAACAGTAACAACCATCATCCACACCAGATATGTCTCTTGAAGAAATTATTGAATCACAAGCTACTAATACATATCAATTTTAACAGGAGACAGAAATGAGAATTAGAAACTTAGCGGATCAAATATTCTATTGGCATCTAAAGTGATGCAATTGGCTTCTCTAATTTGTGAAGAATTGCCCTCATAGATCATTATCGATCTTAAGAAATATGAGAGTACAATTACCCCGATAAGTGTCAAGGAACTACAAGAGTTTTTAGAAGAAGGATCTAAAGATAAAATTGAAAAGAAAAAAAATGAGACCCCAACCTCAAATTGCTCTTGCGAACGAATTCAATGAACAATTTCCAAATGTAATGACACCTCCTCCATTCCCTAATCGATATTTTCTTAACTCTTATTCTATAATTTCTGTTAATAAAATTGACTTTGTTATACCAGAAAATTTTGAGTTTCATGATAGGAATAAGTTAGGAGTTGTGATAGTCAAATATCTTGAATTAATAAGTGCTCGTGATGGAGGAGTAAGTGAAGAATTAAGGTCATTACTTACTTGTTTGGCGCCATTTACTAATCAATGAAAGAAAGTAACTCGTGTGCTTAAGGATCACTCTACTTACGAAAGTTATCGGGATTAAATAGAGGATGAAACACTGAAATGAGTTACATGATTTTATCCTCTTTGAACAAACATGATAATGTCTAGCCAAAAACATTAAAGAAAGGCACTTATTGGGAGGCAACCCAATTCATTTTTAGTTCATTTTTATTGCTTTTATTTTAGATTTCTTGTGTTTTGTGCATTTGATATTGATTTTATTGTTTTAGTGGACAGAAAGCTACTACCAGATAAGGCGCACCTGTGCCTAACTAGTTGATCAGTTCTAAAGACATGTTCAAAAATTTCAGAAGACTACTGCTCAACAAGACGTGCCCATGTCTTTGAGTCACGCTGAAATTGACGAATTGAAAATTTTTGACCAGAAGACTCCTTATGTTTTAGGCATGCCTGCATCTAAAATGATTGAAAAATTCGGTAGCTATTTTCATTCTATTGGTTTCAGTCCACCTTTTACTCCACATCCTTAGCAGTGCAATGTCCTCCTCCATTTTCAAGGAAGTTTCGTTATCCCCTTTCCTTTTTTTTTGGTTCTTTATTTCTGAATTCACTCCCTAGCATGGAAGTGGATATCTTCTTGGTGCTAACAGCTAAGACGTGGTTTTCTTTAGATTTGCAGCTGTATGCAGATCTGAAGCCCCAAAGTGAAATTGCTAGCTTGTGAACTCATGAAGAGATACATCCTTATGGATTTTACTTTGAAAATAAATGTATCCTTCAAACATTTTATTTTCTTGTTTTGTTGTGCTAGTCATGCTGATTTAAAAGTTGAAGTCAACCGGCTCAACTCGGCTTGAGCATTTGAAGATTGGATTAAAGAAGTTTTTAGCCACTAATATTAAAGTTTCTTCTTATTTTTTTTTCTGAAAGACATAACAGTAACATTTGTATAACAAGTAAATGTAATACATGCATATCATGATTAATATAGCCCAAAATGACATGCTAAAACTTACTAATAAACTAATCATTTTTTTAAAAAGCATGATAAATATTTTTAAACTGGCTCGTTGCTTGCGATATTGTTAAGTATGCGGTATTGGAAAATATTACTTTCTCTTTATTTTTCATTGCACAAACGATTACTTAATTCTATATTTATTTTATTGGAAAAAGTCCAAAGAAAGTATTTAATTAATGAGTAGTAAACTAAAATGACTTTGAAGGAAACCAAATGATTAGATTAAAAAGCATTTGATTTTGAATTGTTTAGTATTCCAATTCCATCAAATTGGCAAACCTAGTCATTTGATTTTGGAGCAGTGCATTCACTTTTGAGGAAAATTTATTGGGGGGCAAAGCTAAAAAATTACTAAAATTGAAGGCTATGCTAATGGAATTCGGTGCTCCATGCCCCTACATACAAATCCGCTGCTGACTAGTCTTCGCAAAAATTGTGGTTGACATCTCATAAAACACACAAAGAAGTGTAAGTTGAGAGAAGACATTAGGTTGGTTGTCAATTAGAAGATGAGGAAAAAGGAATATAAATATAGTAACTAAGACGAAGAGAATACTTTTATTGTTTAGGTCAAGCAAAAAGAATACATTTTCTCCAATCTCAGATAAATTATTTGTGCTCAGTTTTGTATGTTTGTGTAGACTTAGAGCAGAGCAACTGACTCCCCTAGGCAGATTGACTGAAAAATGCATGCCAGAATTTAGAAATAGAAGCGCATTTGATTTCTATAAAGTCGCTGGCCATTTTCCAAATTGATAGACATTGATACGTAAAGGACCAATAATCATCTTGCGTGTTTGTTTTATTAGGTTACTAAATTGTAAGTTGGTGGAAGCTCGCTGACCATTTCTGTATTAAAGTTCTCACAACGAAGTTTAGCTCATTTTACTCGAAAATATACCAAGAAAATTAAGTCCATATTTCGTTCCAAGAATCTATAAAGCAGAACTACAAGAATCTATAACAGCTCAAACATTGTTCGCATTCCACAGAAACTTTTATCATTCAATCATCAATTTGTTGCAAATTAATCCATCTTCGCATCCAACAGCTCATGGAAGTTCCCAATACCATGTGGGAATTTCGCTCATCATCAACATTAGCAAACATTTTTCTCCTACTCTTAGTTGCCATGAACTTGCCAGAAAACCATGTTTCAGCTGCTAAACAATTCCAAAATGAGATTGATCGCCTTGCTCTTCTTGAATTCAAGAAGCAGATATATGACGACCCGCTTGGAGTGCTGAACTCCTGGAACCATTCACAACACCATTGTCAGTGGGAAGGAGTCACATGTAGTACTCGACATCAGCCTTGACTCTACGGCATAAGCAGTTGTCTGGAACCATATCTCCTCATGTCGGAAATCTAAGCTTCATGAGGTTTCATCGAACTTGCGGAGAATCAATTCCATGGTGAGATTCCCCAAGAATTCGGTCGCCTTTTCAGGCTGAGAGTCTTGAACCTCTCAAGTAACGCAATCAGTGGAAAAATCCCAGCAAACTTGAACTACTGCTCAGAGTTGGTAGCTAGAGACCTAACCAGTAACAAGCTACAAGGGAAAATTCCGATTGATCAGCTCAGCAATTTGAAGAAGCTTGAAAATTTTCATCTTCATGAAAACAATTTGACAGGAGAGATTCCCTCCTCCATTGGTAACTTATCATCGCTGACTCAACTCGCTTTTGACTTTAACAATATGGAGGGAAATTTGCCCATGGAAATGGGGCTCTTAAAAAGGTTAATCTATATTTTCAGCTGCAGAAAATAAACTATCCCTGCCTCCATCTTTAATAGTTTCAGCCATTACTGTCATTTCAGTGGCCGGCAATTCCTTTCATGGCAATCTCCCAACCAACATAGGTCTCACCCTACCAAATCTGGAAGCATTAGGGAAACAAATTCTATGGAAACTTTCCATCTTCAATCACTAATGCTTCTGGGCTTGAGATACTTGATCTTCCCTATAATAAGTTCGCAGGCCAAATTCCAACTAATTTAGGAGATCTGACACAACTTAAATTATTAAATCTTGGTGCTAATTTCTTCGGCAATAAATTCTACAGGAGATTTGATTTTATTGCATCACTGACCAACTGCAGTAATCTAAGAATTCTTTCCTTGAGTGCCAATAAACTTGGAGGTAAATGTACCTAAAATCATGGCCAATCTCTCAAATCACTCACTGAATTGCTCGTGGGAGGAAACCAACTGTCAGGAACCATTCCACAAGGATTTGGAAACTTTGTCAGGGATTATTGAACTCTTTTTCAGGGATTATTCCCAAGAGATTTTGGCAAGTTACCAAATTTGCAAGGATTGCGACTAGACTTATAATGACTTCTCAGGACAGTTAGTCTCTACCTATGCAACAACACCAATCTATTCTATCTGGACTTATCATTTAAACCAGTTTGAAGGGGGCAGTATATTTGACAATGTTCTTATGAACTGTCAAAATTTGCAATATCTGGATATATCTCAAAACAACTTCACTGGAATTATATCACCACATTTTCTGCAGATGCACTCATCACTGATGTACATCAAAATAGATGAAAATTCGTTTACTGGTTTCGCTGCCTCCTGAAGTTGGAAAGCTTATACATTGGTGGACTTCAATGTTTTCCCACAATCAATTTGCTGGAGATATACCCATCTCACTTGGTGATTGTTCAAATCTGGAGAATCCTTTTTATGCAGGCCAATTTTTTCCAAGGAACAATTCCACCCAATTTGGCTCCTTGGAAGAGCATCCAGCAATTAGACCTTTCAAGTAACAATTTGACTGGAACAATACCAAAGGAACTTGAGAAAGCTTCAATATTTGAGGTACTTAAACCTTTACTACAACGACATCGAGGGCGAGATACCAAACAAAGGGATTTTCAGCAATGCAAGCCAAAATATCATTGATGGGCAACAACAAACTCTGTGGAGGCATTCCAGAATTGGCTAAGGTGAAATTTAATTAGTCAAATGAATGATCCATAGTGCAAAACATTGGGAATTTATCTTCTAATTGTTTCTGATCTGCTTTGCAAGTAATTTTCGTGTTTGAAAAACTACCAGTAACAGGAATTGGACCATTTCTTTATTAAGCTCTAATCTTTAACTGCTCAACCGTGTTCCCAATCCACAGAAACTTTTATCATTCAACCGTCAGTTTTGTAGCCGATCCCAACAAGGACCATGTGGGGATTTCGCACATCGACATTAGCAAACATATTTCTCCTACTCTTAGTTGCCATGAACTTTCAGTGAAACTTGCTTCAGCTGCAAAACAATTTCAAAAATGAGACCGATCGCCTTGCTCTGCTTGAATTCAAGAATCGGCTGTATAAATATAAAATAGTAATTTTAATATACATAAAATAAAGTACTTTTAGATACTAATGATTATACTTAGAAAGATATATAGTAAATATATAGATATTAATAGAAGATTTAATTTCATTTTATCATACTTTTAAATAAATAAATAAAATAGTCAAGTATAAAACAAAATTTATATCACCTTTTTTCAATAATATTGCATTATTTTTATATATTATTTAAAAACAAAGTAATTTTATAACTAATCAACATTTTCAGTTTAAAAGTTAAAGGATTAATTATATAATAAAAAATAAACAAGTTTATTAAAAAAAATTTAGTTATCAAATAAAAACTAAACGAGTGGTAAAGTCTATATATATATATATATTTAAATGAAGATCCAGTATACAAATCTTATCAAAAACATATATGCATTTGTTTCAAAAACAAAGACCCATAATTAAAAAAAAAAAAAGTTAATCGGGTCAATTGAAATTTGGGCTGGTTTCCGGTTGAACTACCCGAGGTCATCGGGTTTGACCAGGTCAATTTCTTGTCTGATTCGAACTAGAGACCCCGCCGGTCTAATGGTCGGGTCACCGGTCTAATGGCCGGCCTAACGGTTCAACCAGTTGAAGTCGGTTTCGAGTTTATTAACAATGGCTTGACTCTGAGGAATAAGCAGTTGCCAATCTAGTCATGATCGGGGAAGGGAGGGGGAGGAGATGGCGGGGGCAGAGGGGAGGAGAGGGCGGAGGAGATAGAGGGGAAGGAGGGGAGAGGAAGGAAGTAGAGAGATAAAAAAAAATAAAGTTTCCGCCTCTGCCGGGCGATCGGCTGGCAGTCAGTGGGGAGGGAGGGAGAGGGAAGATTGCAGTGGGGTGGGGGGAGAAGACGAGGAAAGGAAAGAAAGGGGGAAAAGGAAAAAAAAAGGAGAGGTAGGATAGAGAGAGAGAGAGAAAAAAAAGTTTTTTACTGCTGGTAACTGGCAACGACGGGCGGTCAGTGAGGTGGGAGGGAGAAGAAGATTGCGATGGCATGGGGGAGAAGAAGCGGAAAGGAAAGAAAAGAGAAAAAAGGGAAAAAAGAGGAAAGCTTTTCTTTTCTTAAAGAAATTTTTACACACTTCAAAAAGTTTTTTAACAAATTTTACGGTAAATTACAGTAAAATTTTGGACAAATTCCCAAAAAACTCACTTACCAAATGCGGCTTATGTTTGGCTTCATTGGGGTTGTTACCATTATTATTATCATAATCATCATCATCGGGGAAAAGGGTCATAACCTTTTTTAAAAATACATCAAAATTCTGAAGAAAAACCTGTCTAACAGTGATACGTTACTTGGAAAAATTTCTGCTTTAAGTTTACAGCAGAATGGGGAGTTATTTGCTAAATCAGAATGGGCTTATGATTTAGTGGATAATTAATGCATGTTTCAAGATTTAAAACAGTAGGATTTTGACTACAAACTGACCCTCTATTTATTGATGAACAAAAAAAAATGAAATGAAAAGAACTTTGTTATTAATTCTAAGTTTTAACTGGCTACATGGACTTTATTGTTCAATTAAAAGGAAAAAATAAGAAAAAATGTACAACAAGAAAACATAAATAGATAAGTAAATGCACAGATAGAAGAAATAGCAGCGTGAACCGGTGATCAGGACTTGGTCTCGTTGCTAAGCCAAGTCCCCTGGTCACCCGAGAAAATTGAAATGTAATTTGGAAAATTAGGCTTTTTATGTTTGCACAATCATTATATTTTCACTTATTTCTCAGCAAACTGGAAGGATTACATGCAAAATCTCCACCATCTCAAGGTGGATTTCTTGAAAAAAAAAAAAAAAAAGCAAACAGAGCAAACTGTCACCCTTGCAGACTCGACAGAAACGCGATATAGGTCATTTTCCAAATTGATAGACGGTGATACGTAAAGGACCAATAACCATTTTCCCAGCTGCGGACCATAAATGATAGTCTTCACCAACTATTTTTTCCGTTTCATTAAAAATCTTGGGACCACAAAATTGACTCTCATGTTTTGGGAAAAAAAAAAAATCTTTCTTGTCTATCACACATTCTAAAATGAAGCAAATTAGCTTCAGGATAACAATCTGATATAGATTTTAGGGATAACATTGAAACATTACTTTAATTTTTTTTTCTAAATCTAGCAGACACCTAATATGCGCATCACATTAATTCAACATAAAAAGAGAAAAAACTAAAATTATACATAAAAAACAAACCCTTCTTTTTTAAAAAAATTAAAATTTTTTGAGAAAATGGCATTAAAACCTAAGCCAACCGACAGATTCTAGCATACCAAGATTCTTGTGATTTGTGTTAACTGGGAAGATCAAGTACTCTACACAAATGAAGGCTTCCTGTTAATCATCATCTATGGTAGATGATCACATTAATCCCAGCTTTCACGGTCGATATGCGTAAATTGCAAGTTGGTGGAAGCTTACTGACCATTTCTGTATTAAGTTCTGACAACGAGGTTTAGCTCCAAGAATATACTAGAAAATTACGTCCCATTAGTTTCCCAATTGTGTGGGCTATATACATTTCTCCATTCGACAGCACTAATGGTGGAAAGTGGTTATGGCATCGTTGCCATCATTCTGAATCCAGAACAAGAGAGAACCAGAACCACTTCAGAAAGAGAATTGTATTTAAGATGTCTAAAGCCAAGGTTAATAGGGTGTCTTTCTTGTTATAACTGACCATAGAAATGTTGCTTTGTAATTTTGATATTGCCTTCCTCAGTGCCTACAGCTTTTGAGTAATCCATGATACATGCTCTTATTATTAGCACTATTGCTTTTTTGGTGCAAACACATTTCCCATGAGGTACATTAGTTACACTTAATTCTGAAACAAAAAGCTATACATAAATGAGGGAAAACTAGAGTCAGACTAGAATAAGTTTAACTGTCCATGGTATAAAGGCTTCACAATAACGACGGGAGCAAGTCTAGCCACAGGAAACAGATGAAGAACCTTTACAGCTAAAAATCCTTGGGCTCTCAGAAAGCTTACAAACTTTTTAGTCTGCTGCAATGTTGTAATGAAAGCAAGCACAATCAAGCTTCCTATAGACCTTCATTCCTTCCAAAATAACACCTTTATCATCAATTCCTGCAAGTTGGTCCCAGATTCTATTTTAGTACTCACTGGCCCAAGGCAAAGATAAGCAGAATATTAGGTCCACGGTCTTAAAAATGAAAGGTGGGGGTGGGGCTGAAGTTCCTCTGGCTGCGTGGGTCATCCAGCAAGTGCGTGAACTGTGTGAAGTTGCAGAAGATAACAGCCTTCAGTGCTGCCTATGTCATTGCTTTGAGATCTTCAAATAATGCTTGCTGAAGCTGATACACATAGCCATGTTATTTATGAATAATTCATTCACGCTCAAATCTCCCTTGCAAATTGGGAACATCACCTAAGAATATCAAGATTCTTGTGATTTGTGTTAATCAAGTACTCCACACAAATGAAGGCTTCCTGTTAATCATCATCTCTGGTAGATGATCACATCAATCCCAGCTTTCATGGTTTGAAAAGTATTAGTCAAGGTCGATATGCGTAAATTGCAAGTTGGTGGAAGCTTACTGAACATTTCTGTATTAAGTTCCGACAACGAGGTTTAGCTCCAAGAATATACCAAGAAAATTAAGTCCCATTAGTTCCAATTGTGTGGGCTATATACAAGATTCTATAACAGCCCAAAACATTGTTCCCATTCCGCAGAAACTTTTATCATTCATTCATTAGTTTGTTGCAAATTAATCCATCTTTGCCTTCACAGCTCATCGAAGTTCCCAATACCATGTGGGGATTTTCGCTCATCATCAACATTAACAAACATTTTTCTCCTACTCTCAGTTGCCATGAACTTTTCAGTAAGCCATGTTTCATCTGCTAAACAATTTCAAAATGAGACCGATCGCCTGGCTCTGCTTGAGTTCAAGAATCAGATCCATGACGACCCGTTTGGAGTGCTGAATTCCTGGAACAACTCACAGCACCATTGCCAGTGGCAAGGAGTCACTTGTGGTACCCGACACCAAAGGGTCATTGCCTTGACTCTGAGGAGTAAGCAGTTGTCTGGAACTATATCTCCTCAGGTCGGAAATCTGAGCTTCATGAGGTACATCCAACTTGGGGGGAATCAATTCCATGGTGAGATTCCCCAAGAATTTGGTCGTCTCTTCAGGCTGAGAGTCTTGAACCTGTCAGTAACGCACTCAGTGGAAAAATCCCAGCAAACCTGAGCTACTGCTTAGAGATGATAACTATTAGCCTAGAGAGCAACAGGCTAGAAGGGAAGATTCCAATTGATCAGCTGAGCAATTTGAAGAAGCTTGAAAATTTTTTTCTTTACACAAACAATTTGACAGGAGAGATCCCCTTCTCCATTGGTAACTTATCATCGCTGACTCAACTCTCTTTTGGCTTTAACAATCTGGAGGGGAATTTGCCCATGGAAATGGGGCTCTTGAAAAGGTTATATTTTTTTTCAGCAGAAGAAAATAAACTCTCTGGTATAATCCCTGCCTCTATCTTTAATAGTTCAGCCATTGCTGTCATTTCAGTAACCGACAATTCCTTTCATGGCAATCTCCCAACCAACATAGGTCTCACCCTACCCAAATCTACAAGTGTTGTATCTTCGGGGGAAACAACTTGTATGGAAACTTTCCAATTTCAATCACCAATGCTTCTGGGCTTGAGAACTTGATCTTCCCGTAATAAGTTTGCAGGCCAAGTTCCAGCTAATTTAGGAGATCTGACAAATCTTCAATTATTAAATCTTGAAGAAAGCCTCTTCGGCGTAATTCGACAGGAGACTTGGATTTTATTGCATCATTGACCAACTGCAGTAATCTAAGCGTTATTTCCGCGAGTTACAATAATTTTGGAAGGTAATATACCTAAAGTCATGGCCAATCTATCAAATCAACTCACTAGATTGTACCTGGGGGAAATCAACTGTCAGGAACTATTCCAGAAGGATTTGGAAATTTAGTCAACCTTATATCTCCTTGCCCTTGAAGGAAAACCATCTTTCAGGGGTCATTCCAAGAGATTTTTGGCAAATTACAAAATTTGCAATTTCTAAGTCTATACCAAAATAATTTGTTCGGACAGATAGTCCCTAGCCTATGTAACGCCACCACTCTATACCTTCTGGACTTATCAACCAACCAGTTTGAAGGGGGCAATATATTTGATAATGTTTCATATAAACTGTCAAAATTTGCAATATCTGGATATATCTCAAAACAACTTCACTGGAATTATATCACCACAATTTCTGGAGACACATTCATCATTGATTTATATGGATTAAGTGAAAATTCTTTCACTGGTTCTCTGCCTCCTGAAGTTGGAAAGCTTGTACATTTGGTGATTTCACGGTTTCCCACAACCAACTAGCTGGAGCTATACCCATATCACTTGCTGACTGTTCAAATCTGGAGAATCTTTTTATGCAGGCCAATTTTTTCCAAGGAACAATTCCACCAAATTTGGCTTCTTGGAAGAGCATCCAGAAATTAGACCTTTCAAGTAATAACTTGACTGGTCCAATACCCAAAGAACTTGAGAAGCTTCAGTTTTTGAGCTACTTAAATCTTTCCTACAACGACATTGAGGGTGAGATACCAAACACTGGAGTTTTCAGCAATGCAAGTCAAATATCATTGACTGGCAACAACAAACTCTGTGGAGGCATTCCAGAATTGGAGTTCCCACCTTGCCCAGTGATTAAGGGGAAAAACAGAGGAAAGCTGAAGGTTATCATATTGCTGTCCATTGTTTTACCAGCAACGCTTCTGGTTCTCGGTGCATTGTTGTTATATTTCTTGGTATATCAAAAAGAGAAAGAAGAATGGTGGCAGGATTCTCTAGCATGCCCGACAGAATCGATGAGCTCTTACGGCTTTCTTACCATGAACTTCTTCGTGCAACTTCTGGATTTCTCTCCAGAAAACTTAATTGGTTCAGGAAATTTTGGATCTGTCTACAAAGGAAGGCTAGAAAAACATGGCAACAAGCTTGTAGCAGTCAAAGTTCTTGATCTTCAAAAGAATGGAGCTTCGAAAAGTTTTAAGGCCGAGTGCAAAGCATTGAGAAATATTCGCCATAGAAACCTCGTTCTATCGTGAGTTATTGCTCCAGTATTTGATTCCAAGGGTGATGAATTCAAAGCTCTAATCTATGAGTTGATGGAAAATGGAAATCTGGACTGTGGCTGCATCCTTCAGAGACAACTGATCAGGCAACAAGCTCAAGAAGTCTTAATCTTCTTCAGAAGCTAAATATTGCAATTGATGTGGCTTCAGCATTGCAATATCTTCACGACCACTGCGAAGCTGAGATTGTTCACTGTGATCTAAAACCAAGTAACATTCTTCTTGACAATGATCTTGTTGCTCATGTGGGTGATTTTGGATTGGCAAGGCTTCTCCCAAAACCCGTCAACACTTCTTCCGAGCAAAGAACCAGCAGTACTATTGCCTTAAAAGGATCAATCGGTTATGCAGCTCTAGGTAATTATAATTTACAACCTTTTTAATGGCACAGAACTTTTGGGACATTTAATTCTTTTTAATTTTTTTTATTATAATTACTATGAGATCTCTAATCACTGATGCATAGTAGCTAATTTTAATTAAGTCATTTTGTTATAAAAGAAGGTCCATTATGCCCCAATCTAACATTTGATTAATTTTGAATCACTTAGTTTTTTTTTATAGTTTTTCTTTTACTACCCAATAATAATATGTCTAGAAACAAAATCTCAGAGTATGGAATGGGTCTTGCGGCATCAACTCAGGGGATGTCTACAGCTACGGCATTCTTTTGCTAGAGATGATTACAGGAAGGAGGCCAACAGATGATATATTTGTGGGTGACCTTGATCTACATAACTATGTTAATGGGGCTTTACATGAAACAAGTTATTGAGATCGTGGACCCTTTGCTTTTTCTTGAAGGAGATGAAAACAGAAATATGACTCCTGGAGGGACAAATAGCAATGGTGGAAAGAGATGGAGTGCATTATTTCCCTACTGAAAATTGGACTGAAGTGCTCTGCAAGATTACCGAATGATAGGATGCATATGAATGAAGTTGTCAGAAAATTACATCTCATTAAGGATGTTTTCCCTTGGTGTCAGGGTGCATCAAGAAAATGTTGAAGCTTAATATCTACAGGTATACACAAGAATTTAATACAGGCCACAAGTTGAAGTCCATTTTTTCTATATTAGGTAAAGAATTTTATTCTTGACATAGGCTTGCAAGCTAACTCGTTCTACCAGTCAAAATCTATTCCGGTCCAAAAAAAAAAAAAAATCAAAAGCTATGCGTCGTGCTCACTAGCATGGAAAAAGATGGCTTCTCATACTAATGCATGAATTCTTGATTTGCAGCTGCTTACAGGTCTGAATCTCCAAGCTGAAGTTGTTAAAGGGGTGAGCTAATGAAGAAGACACCTTTGGCTTTTTATTTGACAAAAAAATAAATGGATGATTCAAACATATTCCTATAGTCTTTCTTTATAAGAATTAGATATTCTTGGAGGCAGTCAATTGGCTCAATTCTGCTTGAACATCTTAATGTTTCCATATTATGCTTGGAACTAGTGCTTGAATAATATGCAATACATTATACTTACAATGCATAGTCTTGCTCCCACTTTCTTTGAATTTTGATTTTGCTACTATATGAAATTTCAGTTACAATGAGAACAACATAGGGGATAAAAGGTGAGGATCAATTGTACAATAAATTCATATGTTCCCTTATTACCATATTCCATATATTGCTCAATTAATTCACCTTGCCTTCTTAAAGCTATGGATCTAGCCATGGTGGGGCTCATACTTTTATGCCTATCTTGATGATTTTGAATGTAAAATGTTAAGTAGGCTTAGTAAGTAACATAGCAATATCGGGTTGAAAGAAAAGTTAAAGAAGGAAGTGAAGAGGAAGGAGAAATGAAAAGAAAAGATAAAATGTTAAATAATTTGAGGAACTGCAAAAAAGAAGAAAAAATCAAAAGGGGGAAAAGATTTCTGAGCGAACAATTTATCTATGTGCAAGTCGCGTCCTCTGGCTCTGGCAGCCCAACCTAGGGTCTCAAGCAGAATTGAGCCAATTGACTGCCTCCAAGAACATCTAATTCTTATAAAGAAGGACTATAGGAATATGTTTTGAATCATCCATTTATTTTTTGTCAACTAAAAAGCCAAAGGTGTCTTCTTCATTAGCTCACCCCTTTAACAACTTCAGCTTGGAGATTCAGACCTGTAAGCAGCTGCAAATCAAGAATTCATGCATTAGTATGAGAAGCCATCTTTTTCCATGCGTCGTGCTCACTAGCAATCAATGATAGATTGGCTGAAGACAACTTTTAATTTGATTATAATTTTTTTGGTTAATGAAGCGGAGGTGAAAATTATTAGTCCATAATGCCAAAACATTAGGAATTTAACTTCTAATTGTGCCTTCCCATAATGCAGAAGATCACAATAGATATTCATAAACCTATTTCGTCTCTGGACTCGTTTATAAGTTCATGTCATGATCGTATAAGTTCTTCATTACTGAGCAACACAGCTTTCACGGTAGCAGTATCAGACTAGATGAAGCTTACTGACCATTTCTGTATTAAGTTCATGACAACGAGGTTTAGCTCATTTTCCGCAGAAATATACGAAGAAAATTAGTTCCAATTGTGTGGGCTATGCACAAGATTCTATAACAGCTCAAACATTATTGCTCCCATTCCGCAGAAACTTTTATCATTCAATCATCCATTTGTTGCAAATTAATCCATCTTTGCCTTTCGCAGCTCATCGAAATTTCCAAATACCATGTGGGGATTTCGCTCATCAACATTAGCGAGCATTTTTCTCCTACTCTCAGTTGCCATGTTTCAGCTGCTAAACATTTTCAAAATGAGACCGATGCCTTGCTCTGCTTGAATTCAAGAATCAGATATATGATGACCCGTTTGGAGGCAGAGCAATTTGACAGGAGGAAAATTCCCATCGATCAGCTAAGCAATTTGAAGAAGATTGAAAATTTTTATCTTCGCACAAACAATTTGACAGGAGAGATTCCCTCCTCCATTGGGAACTTATCATCGCTGACTCAACTCACATTTGACTTTAACAATCTGGAGGGAAATTTGCCAATGGAAATGGGGCTCTTAAAAAGGTTATCTATATTTTCAGCAGCAGAAAATAAACTAGCAGGTATTATCCCTGCCTCTATCTTTAATAGTTCAGCCATTACTGTCATTTCAGTGGCCGGCAATTCCTTTCATGGCAGTCTCCCAACCAACATAGGTCTCACCCTACCAAATCTGAAACTATAGCTATTGGGGAAAACAATTTCTCTGGAAACTTTCCCACTTCAGTCACCAATGCTTCTGGGCTTGAGATACTTGATCTTTCCCAGAATAAAGTTGCAGGCCAAATTCCAACTAATTTAGGAGATCTGACAAATCTTCAATTATTAAATCTTGGTGCTAATTTCTTCGGGAATAATTCTACCCAAGACTTGGACTTTATTGCATCATTGACCAACTGCAGTGATCTTAAGAATTCTTTCCTTGAGTGCCAATAAATTTGGGAGGTAATATTACCTAGAGTCATGGCCAATCTCTCAAAATCAACTCACAAAACTATTCCTGGGGGGGGAATCAACTGTCCAGGAACCATTCCAGAAGGGTTTGGAATTTTGTCAACCTATATCTCCTTGGCCTTGAAGAAAAACTCTCTTTTCTGGGGTCATTCCAAGAGATTTTGGCAAATTACAAAATTTGCAACATCTGCGTTTTGACAATAATCAATTTTCAGGACAGATAGTCTCTACCCTATGTAATGCCACCTCTATACTATCTGGACTTATCATTTAACCAGTTTGAAAGGAGGCAATATACTTGACAATGTTCTTATGAACTGTCAATATTTGCAATATCTGGATATATCTCACAACAACTTCACAGGAATTATATCACCCCATTTTTTGCAGAAGCACCCGTCACTGACGTACTTGAAATTTGGTGAAAAATTCGTTTAGCGGCTCTCTGCCTCCTGAAGTTGGAAAGCTTATACATTTGGGTGGAATTCAATGTTTGCCACAACCAACTTGCTGGAGACGTACCCATCTCACTTGCGGATTGTTCAGATCTGGAGAATCTTTATATGCAAGCCAATTTTTTTCAAGAAACAATTCCACCAAATTTGGCTTCTTTGAAGAGCATCCAGCAATTAGACCTTTCAAGTAATAACTTGACTGGTCCAATACCAAACGAACTTGAGAAGCTTCACTATTTGAGATACTTATACCTTTCCATAACGACATTGAGGGTAAGGTACCGAACACTGGAGTTTTCAGCAAATGCAAGTCAAATATCATTGATTGGCAACAGCAAACTTCTGTGGAGGCATTCCAGAATTGGAGTTCCCACCTTGCAGAGTTACCAGAGGGAAAAACAGGGGAAGCTGAAGGTTATCATATTGCTGTCCATTCTTTTACTGGCAACGCTTCTTGGTTCTTAATACAGCGTTGTTATATTTCTTGGTATATCAAAAAAAGAAAGAAGACTGGTGGCCGAATTCTCTAGCACGCCTACAAGATTCAATAAGCTCTTACGAATTTTCTTACCATGAACTTCATCGGGTGCAACTTTAGGATTTTCTCCTTGAAAACTTTATTGGTTCAGGAAATTTTGGAGCTGTCTACAAAGGAAGGCTAGAAAAACATGGCAATATGCTTGTAGCAGTCAAAGTTCTTCATCTTCGAAAGAATGGGCTTCCAAAAGTTTCAAGGCTGAGTGCAGAACATTGAGAACATTCGCCATAGAAACCTGGTCTCTATTGTGAGTTATTGCTCCAGTATTGGATTCCAAGGGTGGATGAATTCAAAGCTGTAGTCTATGAGTTTTGGAAAATGGGAAATCTGGACTTGTGGCTACATCCTGCAGAGACAACTGATCAGGCAACAAGCTCAAGAAGTCTTAATCCTTCTTCAGAAGCTAAATATTGCAATTGATGTAGTTTCAGCATTGCAGTATCTTCACGACCACTATGAAGCAGAGATTGTTCATTGTGATCTAAAACCAAGTAACATTCTTCTTGACAATGATCTTGTTGCACATGTGGGTGATTTTAGATTGGCAAGGTGTTATGAACCAGAAACAGAAGAAGAAAAAAAGAGCGAGAAATAGTAGGAGAATGAGAAATGAGGAGAAAAGTTTATTCAACCCAAAAACTATTTACATCTGAGAGTTACTCCTCTATATATAGCTGTGATCAGAATATTCCAGATCAGAAATGGAATGCTTAACAATGCTTATTTTGTCCTCAAGCGTAACTGTAATCTAACAGATTCTAAACAGACTTGTAGCTAACTTCTTCACGTGCATGAACCACCGTCCATGTCAGCCATGCATGCTCACGCTCTCCCTCCTAGCTGGCTTCTGTATGGGTGTAATCTGTATGGTCATGATGTTCATGACAACACCCCCTCCTTGAAAGAATCCTAGCCACTAGGATTGAACTGGAAGCTAGGGAACTAACACTGAATGACTGAAGCATCCTCCCAGGTGGAATCCTCCTGGGCCAAATTCAGCCATTTAACCAGCACTTGGAGCACCTTCTGCCGTTTCCGAACCACTTCCCTAGTTGCTAGTATGCTTTCAGGCTCAACCTTGACTTGACCATCGTTGGTTGTTAGGGGTAGGTCCTGAGTAGCACTAGCTCCCTTGGTAGAAGGCTTCAGCAAGGATACGTGAAAGACAGGGTGAATGGCCGAGCTTTCTG
This sequence comes from Coffea humblotiana, assembly GCA_023065735.1. Lineage (NCBI taxonomy): Eukaryota > Viridiplantae > Streptophyta > Magnoliopsida > Gentianales > Rubiaceae > Coffea > Coffea humblotiana. The sequence goes on along the minus strand of CM041215.1, from coordinate 21,276,621 downwards.
GTAATTCCAATCTATAAGCAGCATTACCTAACTTCTGCACAATCTTGTAAGGACCGTAGTACTTAGAAGATAGCTTCAGATTCTTCCTGAGGGCTACGGACGACTGTCTGTAGGGCTGTAGCTTGAGGTAAACTGAATCCCCTACATTAAAGCTCCTCTCTGTCCTCCCCTTTTTGTACTAAATCTCATAGTCTAACCCCAGCAACTTTGTGAGCCATTTCTGTTGCAGAGGGGTAGAAATTTTCTGCTCCAAAAGATATTTAAGGCTTTGATGGTCTGTCTTAATGATGAAATGAGAGCCAAGAAGATAATGCTTCCATTTAGTCACTGCTGTGATCAAGGAGAGTAGTTCCTTCTCATAAATCGAAAGCCCCTGATTCTTGGGTCCAAGAGCTTGACTCAAAAATGCTATTGGCCGTCCCTTCTGCATAAGCACTGCCCCTAAGGCCTTGTGACTGGCATCAGTTTCCAGAATAAAGACCTCCGAGAAGTTTGGCAAGGCCAACACTGGGGTGCTACTCACCACTTGCTTAAGCTTCTGGAAAGCTACTTCAGCATCCTGGTTCCACGTGAATCCATCCTTCTTGAGTAAGTCTGTTAGGGGCTTGGTTATTAGTCCATACCCCTTCACAAAACGCCTGTAATATCCCGTGAGCCCAAGGAATCCCCTTAATGACTTTACTGACTTAGGAACTGGCCACTCCACCATACACTTAATTTTTGCAGGATCTGCCATCACTCCTTCACCACTGATAATGTGACCAAGATACTCTACCTGGGACTGTCCAAAAGTGCATTTGGAGAGCTTGGCAAACAAGGAGTGTTTCCTGAGGGTGTCAAGCACTATTTGGAGGTGACTGAGATGGGACTCTAGGTCAGGGCTATATACTAGGATGTCATCAAAGAAAACAAGGACAAAGTGTCTCAGATAAGGTTCAAAAACTGAGTTCATGAGGCTTTGAAAGGTGGCTGGGGCGTTGGTGAGGCCAAAAGGCATAACAGTGAACTCATAGAGTCCAAGGTGTGTTCTGAAGGCTGTCTTGTGCACATCATCAGGGTGCATCCTGACTTGATGATAACCACCCTTAGATCGATTTTGGAAAAGAATTTTGCTCCATATAATTCATCCAGCAAGTCATCGATGATAGGTATTGGAAATTTATCTTTGATTGTTAAGTCATTTAACTGCCTATAGTCACACAGAATCGCCATGTCCCATCCTTTTTTTTGACTAACGGAACAGGAGAGGCAAATGGACTGTGGCTGATTTGTATAATTCCGTTGCTAAGCATTTCCTTGACTTGCCTCTCAATCTCATTTTTTTGAACATGGGGGTACCTATATGGGGCTAATTTGAAAGGCTTGACATTAGGAGTTAAGGGTATTTGGTGATCACAAGTTCTTGAGGGGGGAAGGTTGTTTGGCTCTCAAAAACATCTTTGTAGTCCCTAAGTAAAACATCCAAAGAGTGACGAAAAGTGTCATTTACCTGAGCTTCTGACAACCTGATGCCGCATGATTTTTTCCAGAGCTTGGTACTCCATTCCTCCCCTTCGATATGGTCTGTTGGCAACCTGAGTGTTGTCTCTGTAGTGTCGCCATGCAGTAACACCTTATCTCCATCCTGATCAAAAACCATACTCAAGTTCCTGAAGTCAAAAGTTATGGGCTATGGGCAGCCATCCAGTCTACCCCCAAGATCATGTCGTACGGCTCTAGGTTGAGTACGAACATGTTGTGGGTAAAAGTTCTTCCTTGCATCTCCCATGTCATCTTGGGAATCATCTTTCTACACCACAAGTATTGACCATTGGCCACTCTAACTCTGAAAGGCTTCAGGTGTTGAACTGACTCTGGCCATAATTGGGCCACAGCATTGGTCACAAAGCTGTGTGTGATGCCTCCATCCACTAAAATTGACATCTCAGCTCGCTGGTATTGACCCCTCAATTTGATGGTATTGTGCAGCATCTTTCCTGTCAATGCATGAATGGCAAACTCTACATCCTTCTTTCCTTGGTGTCCTGATACTCAATGATCTCCTCGTCCTCTTGCTTTGCTGCGACCTCCTCCCCTTCGTCAACTGCCAGTAAAAGATGCAGCTCCTTCTGTTTACACTGGTGCCCAGGCCCATACCTCTCGCCACATTTGAAACACAAATGATGGTCCCTCCTATACTGTATTTCTGCTGGAGAGATTTTCTTGAAACCGTGTATGTTAGGTCTCTTACTAGCTGCCTCAATGACTGATTTGTTGGGGGAGCTGTTGGAAGTTGGACAAGAGCTAACTATATTGTGAGTTTTGTGCACGGATTTCTGCCTCTTAAGAATAGATTCTAAGGCATTTTCCTGCAACCTGGCTAGCTCAAAAGCTTGAGTGAGAGTCTCAGGTTTGTGAGTTTTTACCAATGACCTTAGTTCCTCTGGCAACCCACTCAAAAAACTAGAAACGTAATAAGATTCTGATAAATGAGGGACTCTGATCATTACCTCCAAACCTTATCTCTTCGAACTTCTCCTGGTATGCGAGAACCGTGGTGGACAGCTGCAGTTTGTTGAACTCCTCCACCGGATCCATCTGTCCTAGCGTACCAATCTTCAATTTAATTCCTCAGAGAAACTTTCCCATTCGATTGTTGTCTTTTCCCCCACCGTTGAAACCTTGATACCACACGTTTGCCTTATCCTCTAGGTAAAACTTTGCCAATCCAATCCACTGCTCCTTGGAATGAGATGTAATTGGAAGTACTTCTGTGCCTTTCGGATCCACTCTCTCGGTTGTTCGCCTTTTGAAGACAGGTAACTCAAAGCCTTAAGATTGCCTGTAGAAAATCCAGTTATGTAGGACCTTTCCTGCTGTCCTTGACCACCATTCTCGGTACTCCTGCTTCCTCCAAGATCTGGTGTTCGCAGGAGACCTCTATTCTTATTGCTGATCTGAGTGGAAATTGCGCCATGAACGCATCCAGTTTGCTACTCAACTCCGAGCTCACTGCATCGATCTTGTCTTCTAAGCTCCTTTTGTCAGTAGCCATGGAGTCCAAAATTCCTTGGATCCTGAGCTCTTGCTTGCGGAGCTGCTCTTCCATAGACTTCATCCGTGTACCTTCCGCCATAATTTCCTAGATTAAGCCTCCTAGTCCAAGGACCGGAGGCTCTGATACCAATTGTTATGAACCAGAAACAGAAGAAGAAAAGAAGAGCAAGAAATAGTAGAGAAATGAGAATGAGGAGAAAAGTTTATTCAACCCAAAAACTGTTTACATCTGAGAGTTACTCCTCTATATATAGCTGTGATCAAAATATTCCAGATCAGAAATGGAATGCTTAACAATGCTTATTTTGTCCTCAAGCGTAACTGTAATCTAACAGATTCTAAACAGACTTGTAGCTAACTTCTTCACGTGCATGAATCACCGTCCATGTCAGCCATGCAGCCATGCATGCTCACGCTCTCCCTCCTAGCTGGCTTCTGTATGGGTGTAATCTGCATGGTCATGATGTTCATGACACAAGGCTTCTCCCGAAACCCGTCAACAGATCTTCCGAGCAAGAAGGCAGCAGCAACTATTGCTATAAAAGGAACAATCGCTACGCAGCCCCAGGTAATACAAAATTTTTATGGTCAAGATTTTACTTAATTGTGCGCAGACTAATTAAACTCTCAAATTTATAGGTTTTGTTTAAATTATTGTAAGTAGGAGGCTCAAACTCAAAACCTCTCGCTTATATTTCCTCTCTTGTTTCAACCAACCCATCCTCCCCCCAAATTATATGTTTTAATCTACCCCAATCTAAACAGAATATCATATTTCTGTTGTCAGAATGTACAAAAATTTTAAATAGAGTTACAAAACATTTTAAATATATTATAACTGTTTTGGGATGGTTGATAAAGGTAATTTTATCAAAAAATGTTACACTTCCCCGCATCCTAAACACTTGATCTAGTTTATCGCCCTTAGATAATTTTCCCTATTTTTTTAAAGATTTTCTTGTAACAAAGTAACATAATGTATCTAAAAACAAAAATTCAGAATACGGAATGGGTCTTGTTGGCATCAACTCTTGGGGATGTCTATAGTTATGGGATTCTCCTACTAGAGATGATTCACTAGAAGGAGGCCAACGTAATGATATGTTTATGGATGAGTTAGATCTACATAACTATGTTAATAGGGTTTTGTTTGAACAAGTTTGTGAGATCGTGGATCCCTTGATTCTTTCTAAAGAAGAAGATGGAAACAGAAGAATGACTCCTGGAAGGGGAAATATCAATGGTGGAAGTGAGATGGAGTGTGTTATTTTCTTGTTAAAACTAGGCCTCAAATGCTCACAAAGATTGCCAAATGATCGGATGCACATGAATGAAGTTGTGCGGCAAATTACATCTCATTAAGGATGGTTTTTCCTTGGTGTCAGGGTACATCAAGAAAAGTCTTGAAGTTTTAATTAGCTACAGGTATACATGAGAATTTAACACAGTCACAAATTGTGGTTCAATTTTTCTATTTTAGATAAACGATTTTTTTTTTCTTGACCAGTCTTGCAAGCTAACTCAGTCCTACCATTCAGAATCTATTTTAGCCAAAAAAAAAAAAAAAGTTATGTGTTGTGCTCGCTTACGCCGTGGAAAAATGATGTCTTCTTGGGCACGTACTAATGCATAAAATCTGGAATTAATTTGGCAGCTGTTTGTTGGTTTTGAATCTCCGAGCTGAAGTTGCCAGTTGTGTGAGGCAGATAAAGAAGACACCTTTGGCTTTCTTTCTAGGAGCTGGATGTTTTGAAAGATAGTCAATTGGCTCATTTCTGCTTGAACATCTTTTTACTCCTGTATTATACAATAAAATCTTATGTTTCCATAATATTGATTTTGCAATTGAATGTGATTTTGCAATCAATGAATCTTAGTCAGATGATAAAGGGGAAAAAAACAAAAATTATTGGTGAAAAAATAAACTAAAAAATATTTCTAAAGGTCTATAGGTTAGGTTTGGTTTGGTTATTGAAGGACTATTTGAATATGTTTTCTAAAATAATACTATAATATTTTTTTGTGATTGGACATTTGTGAAATAAAAGTGGTTGAAAAAAATGATTGAGAAACATGCTTATAATGTAACAAAAAAATTATTTAGAAAAATTTAGCCATGCAACAATTTCTAATAGCATCTAATCATGCTATATTAAAAAAATGACCTCTAAAAACTTTCAATCTCTAATCAACCATGTTCTCTCTTTTTTTCTTTATATGGGAGTGTGTGTACGTCTGTGTGAGTGTGTGTATATATATGGACACCCACACCCATATAAAGAAAATATCTAGCTATTTTAAGTTATTAATTTAAAGCACAGTAAAATTCACAACTGTATCTTGTTTCATTTAACTTATTTCTTTTAACTATGCTTATCTATGTTTTTATTTTTGTATTTCATATTATTTGTGCCACGTATATCCTAAACTGTCTTGCTGGAATGGATAAATAAGCCGTGGAAATGAAACTATTCGGGTTTCAAAAAGAAATAGGTGGACTAGCTTTGCTTTTACAAAGCATTAAGACAACTCTTTTGCTATTTTTCTCTCAAAGGCACAACTAAATCAAAGGAATAGCTGATGATTGTCTCCAAATGTGGACAAGATAAAACGTCATAAGAATTGGTCGAAATTATCTTTAGTTATTTTTGCAATCATACATAGGGGGTAGAGGGCAGAAATCAATTGCACAATAAAACCCATATGTTCCCTTGCTAGCACATCCATACATTGCCCCGATCAAGTTATGGATGGCCATGGTGGTCATAAAAAAAAAAAGATTTCATTTAGTGTTAAAGATATGTAGTCATTTACTAACCTTTTTTTATTTTTATTTTTATTTTGTTAGGGGGTGTCTCAAATAGGTTATGGCAATAATAGTAAATACCTCATTTTGCCCATTTTATTCCAATTTTCATCTATTAATCCGATACTTAATGCCCATATTCGCATCGATACGCATGACGGATCTTTTGTGCTACTTTTTGTTCCGCTTTTTATTATATTATTTTTTCTCCTTCATAACATCATATTTTAATTCTTGTTTATTTAATTAAAATCTAATAACTATTAATTAAATAATACACAAAATTTAACACATTTCCATATGTAGATGGCTTAAACGGACGAAGACAATAGATGAAAATGTCTCTTGGTAAGATACCACATTAAATCTGGGACCTTTTAATCAATGAGATAAAGGCAGAAATTAGACGAATGGGAAAGACGAGGCATCTAAGCTAAATGATCAAATCGAATTGGGGAAAAAAAAATCAAGCGAACAAAATAAGAAATTTTTTCGTAACGTTCCGCGGGTATTACATAGTTTGCCCAATTTAACATGTCTGCTAACCAATGTTTTAAAAACCGGACCGTTAATTGAACCGGTGAAGTGAAAGGGTCGAGATTCAACCGGTCGGACCGGTTCAACCTCGGTTTCAATGATTTTTTTAAAATAATTTATATAAATATATATATGCACAAATGGACTAATTTAATACTTTATATGATGAAAAGTTTACTATTTTTAATAACTTAGATTTTTAAAAATAAATTTTTTAAATTATAAGTTAAAACAAATAAATTTCATCTCAATTTCAATTATATATAAATCCAACCTAAAAATATCATAATATTTTGAAATTATACAAAATTCACGTCTATGAGAATTTAGATATTGTGAACTTAAATTTTAATTTACGTTCTGGAATTTAAAATATTGCAATTTAAAAAAGAATGTTTGGAGTTTGAAGGAAGTCAAGAGAATCGAAAATAGAAATGTAAACTTGATAAGAACAAAAAATGAGATAAAAGTGAGTGGTTGTGGCATTAAATAATTTGGGTTAAAGAAAAATAATTCTTTTTTAACTTTTTTCAATTTAATGGACAAAAACAAAATTAAAAGATGGAAGAAAATATCAATAAATTAAAATAAAGAGGTTTGATTAAAAAGGGAGTGATAAAAGAAAAGAGGAGAGAGAGAGAGAGTTTTTGATTGAAAAGAAAAAGTCATGATAGGGTGGGATTTTGTAAGAAAAATGGAAAAAAGAAAATATGAGTATTTGTTTTATATAAATAAGTTATCAAAAAAACTAATAAGATGTGATGGTGCAATGGTTAATACATTGGTCTTCTATTACAAAGGTTTTGGTTCGAATCTTGATAGTTGCATTTTGCAAAATGTAAAAAAAAAAAAAAAAAAGAGGAAAAGTTAAAAACCGGAAATCGCCGGTTCGATCCGGTTCGGCGGTTTTCACGGTTCGAACCGATTTTTGACCCGGATTTCTGGCAAAGTCAACTATGACCTTGAACCGGACCGGTGCCATGTCCGGTTCACGGTTCAACCGGTCGAACCGGCCGGTCCGGTCCGATTTTCAAAACATTGCTGCTAACTGGGCCGTTGGCAAAAAGCCCAAGGGATCCCTGTGTTATTGACGATGGTTTTCTTGGTGTCAGGGCATATAAAAAAAAAATCTTGGAGCTTAATGGCCACAGCTACATACAAGAATTTAATATGGTTCACAAGTTGGCAGTTCATTTCTTCTATATTTCAGAAAAGCAATTTCATTCTTGATATAGTCTTATAAGCTAACTCATTCTTTTATGCAGAATCTATTTTAGCCAAAAGAAAACGAAACAAAAGTTATGTGTTGTGCTCACTAGCATCGAAAAAGATGTCTTCTTGCAGGTACTAATGCATAAAATCTTGATTTGCAGCTGTTTGTTTGTTGGTCTGAATCTCCGAGCTGAAGTTGGTAGTTTGATGAATTGATAAGGAAGACACCTTCGGCTTTTTATTTGGCAAAATGAATGGACGTTTTCAAAGGTAGTGAATTCGCTCAATTCTGTTTGAATATCATTATGCTTCCGTATTATTTTTGTATCTTATGCTTCCATAATGTGTACATTATACAATAAATTGTACTTTATTACAAAGGCATACTTTTGCTTCTATTAAGCATGCCCTTCTTTTGAATGTTGATTTGCTGCCATATAAAATCTTAGGACATGTTTAATAACCCAGTTCAACACTTAAATTCAATAGATTCATATCTTATCATATTCAGACCGTTTGATAACTAAAAATTGAATATTTAAATTAATTAAGTGACACGAAATTTCTAGGCAAAATTTGCTCTCAAAATTAAGTGATAAATTATTTCACTTATCACTGAATGTGATATACATTCAAATGTATTAAATTTAATACTTATCAATTTAATAATTTAATGGATTCAGATTTCAAATTTCAGTGTTCATATTTTAGTTTTATCAAAAGCACCCTTACTTGTGATGAGAACGACGCCAAGGGATAGAAGATGGGAATCAATTGTACGAAAATTACTCTGAAACATTTGGAGATGATCGGAAGCCTATGAATGAGAATAGCAAGAAAATTAGATCTACTCAAAGATCTAGCATTTGCTTCAAATCAGATCTCGGGCCCGGATCCTGTTTTGAGAAGTAAGGAAAATTTTCCTACTAAATTTGACGCGGGATATGATTTGCTTCGAGCCAGATCCCAGGACCGAACTCACTATTGAGAATTGAGAAGTTTCTTTTGATTTGATCTGACTTTGGATCCACGGTCGGATCCTTGATAACTGTTTAAAATTCTTTAAACTTGTTTCGGCACCTTTTATGATTTGAGTGGCTATTTTACCACCAAATGATGCTCGAATTTACAATGTTTCTGATCACTTGCACTTCTTATGTAAAAAACCTATTCATATGAAACAAAACTTTGAAAGAATTGTTTGATGATTGACTATAAGATCACGTTAGAGGGATTGATCTACTGCAGAACAATTATTCTTCAATAATTTTAAAATAATTCTAAAACTATGCTCTATTGTTCTAATCGATTTGTCATAGTGTATACAAATTTTGTCTTATTCTAAAGATATTTATCCTTTTGTGATTAGATATTAATAGTGAACAAATATAGTCTAAAGAAAGTGGTTATTGTAATTTAACGATTTGAAACCTTTTCTATCTCTGTCCATCTCCCTAGTATTTATACAAGAGACTAAAGGTCTTCGAGTCCTTGTAGACCAGACTATGCGAATGACCTAAAATGCAAGCTTTAGATTACCATATTAACACTCAGTGTGATATGGTACTTTCTAGAAATCCGTAAGCAAACATCTTATTATAGTGTTAATCACAAAAACTCCCCCTAAGCTATAACCACTTTTGCACTTTGTCCCTAACATTATAATTTTTCTCTTTTTATCTTCTAAACTGTTAGCCAACTCTAATATTGTGTAATGATGATGTCAAAAAAGAAATATTTTATTACCCCTAAGAATTAACTGTGATAAATTCCTTTAATGTATAACTTGTTTTACACTTTATCTCCTATCATCATTTTGTATCAATTTGTTTGTTTGTTACTAAAGTCATTAGTGAACTTAATATTTGATAAACCTAGGACAATTAATATCTAAAAAATCAATATTCCTAACATAATAATAAAAAAATAGTTTTATATATATTTGGTTCAAGTTAAAATTTCATTCCATAATTTCACTTTTTTTAAGATTAAGGAGAATATCTTGCTAATTTGATTTAATAATGGGAAAGACAAACAAAAATTGTTATTAAAAATTAAAATGTGAAAATATTTTTAAAATCCAAAATGAATGGGATATTGTCAGTTTCCCTTTGGAAATATGCATACATCTAACCGTTTCTATTAGTAGCTAGATTTGGAGTTCAATGTCCTTTTGACATTTTTGTTATGCAGTGTTAGAGTTGACTAATTGTTTAGGGGGGTAAAGTGAAAAAAAATAATGTTAGAAAGAAAAGTGTAAAACTTGTTAAATCTTAAGGGGAGTTATTGTGATTAACTCTTTATTATATGATCGACAATATCAGATGTTAGTAAAAAATAATGATTCAAAAAAAATATCTCTCATTTCCCCAACAGACCATATTGATCTAGGTTTGTCAGGTGATATAAACAAGGTCAAAAATGCCTTGATTCGATCTTTCAAGTTGGAAAATCATCCAAAGATCGCACGGACATGCAAGAAATCACAAGAGAATTACATCTCATCAGAGATGCCTTTCAAAGATGTTGACTAGATACCAGCAGTCAGTGGAGCTTTTGAAGTACTTCTAGAGTCAAATAATACTGATATATTGCAATAAAAACTTGGATAATATATATGCATTAGTACAGTTTGAAATGCATCAATGTTTTGATCATTGCCGGAACTTTGATAGATGAAGATTTTCCTTTTCCGTCTATTTTTCTGGTGCAAAAGCAGCCGATAGTCTAGTGAAACAACAGCAGCTCCGGAATAAGCTCAATTCACTAAAGCAGTGATTGGAAACAAAGGAAAGTCTAAAATTAAGGATAAAATACATATAACCCCCTGTGGTTTCATCTATTGTCACATGACTTTCATAACATTTCAAAATATCCACTTCACCCCCTATAGTTTTATATAAAGTGAAAACGTGACAAAAGTAGCTTGTGTAAATCGTTAGTTGAAATACCAATAGTATCATTATTTAATTGTTAAATCAATTAATAGCTTAATTACCTTGTGTAAAAGTATAGGAAGATTATGCGTATAAATACATTAAATCACAACAGGGTAAACTAAATATTTATAAACCATAAGAGAGTTACATGGATGTTAAGATTTTATCACACACGTTTTAAAGCATGTTTGATATAAATGTCGTAACTAATTGCACATTCTATCCATTTTTTCACTTTACATAAAATCACAGAGGAGTTATGTAGCTATTTTAAAACCTTAGAATAATAAGTAATTTATCCAAAAATTAATCATCTGTTAAAATGAAAAAGATTACCGAGAAAATCACTTCTTAAATTATTTTATATCTATAAAGAAGAACTCCAGTGAGATTTTTGTTATTGATGAAGATTTACATCAGGGATTTCAAATCTCACCACTACGCATATGAGTTGTTTAGTTAATTGGGATAATTTCAAAAACCTCCACCAAGGTTTGTAGGAATATCACTTGGTACCCTTAAACTTTTGAGAAATCTTACTTACCTCCCTTATTTTTAAATTTTTGTAACATTATCAACCCATTTAAAAAAATATTATTAAGAAACTCATATTTGGAGAGAAGAAATGTTTTCATGCCAAAATTGCCCTTGTGTTGTCCTACTATTTTTCCAAAAGTGAACATATGTTACCAAAAGCTTGAAAATAAAGACAAATAGTGTGAAAGCATGGGTACAATAGAATAAATTATACCTAGTAGGTGGTACAAAAGATTACTATTTAAGAGTAAGTTTGATCTACTTTAGGAAAATATATATTTGTCATTCACTGTAAAATATTTTTGTAATTTGAGGAGTTTTATAAATTTTAGAATTTTGAACTTTCCAAACTTTTTATATAAACCGATGACTTGAACATTAGAAACAAAAAAAATGTCTAAAATTATATTTACAAACTCATCTGAGGTATTTTTAAAGACATAAAAGTACTTTCTCCATTACATAGTATTTTTGGGATGAATTTAGAATTTTATAAATTGTTTAGAACTGTTTTTAATGTTCTAATTTTTTTGTCCAAATTGATGGCTTGAAAACAAGAGAAAGAAAAAATATTACAAATATATTTAGAAACTTATTTGAGGTATTTCAAGGTGCAAAATGTTATTTTTTCTAATTGTAACAATTTTTTCTTTACATTTCTTGTCTGGGCCGATGACTTCAAAAATTATAAAAGATTTTTCAACGTCATTAATATGTTGTAATTCTTAAGAATTTTAATTTGGTTTGTTATGAAAAGTAAAGGTCCACAACAAAACGGTAATTTTGAAATAAAAATTTTTATCTTTCCCAAAATGAGTTTTTAAAAGTTTAAAATAAGGGAGGTAAGCGAGATATTTTAAAATTCATGGATACCAAATGATTTTATTCCTTTGCTAGTGGGTTAGTTTCGTAGCAGGAAGATGATCAATTTATAGTTGACCGTTAGTCGCATTTGGTGGGAAGACTGGACAGTTGAGTCAACAAGAATTGTTCCGTCGTAAACACTTGACCAGTCAAACTCAAAGCTCACCAATGGTGCAAAGGTGTTTCCAATTGTTTGGGCTAATATAAGCAGAACTACAAGAATCTGTAACAGCTCAAACATGTTCCCAATCCACAGAAACTTTTATCACTCAATCATCAGTTTTGTTGCGAATTAATCCATCTTTGCCCTCGAATTAAAGCTGATGAAATTTCCAATTACCATGTTGCGATTTCCTTCATCCACATTAGAGAACATTTTTCTCCTTCTCTTAATTGCCATGAACTTTTCAGAAAGCCATGTTTCAGCTTCTAAACAATTCCAAAATGAGACTGATCGTCTTGCTCTGCTTGAATTCAGGAATCAGATATATGATGACCCGTTTGGGGTACTGAATTCCTGGAACCATTCACAACACCATTGCCAGTGGGAAGGAGTCACATGTGGTACTCGACATCAGAGGGTCATAGCCTTGACTCTAAGGCATAAGCAGTTGTCTGGAACCATATCTCCTCAAGTCGGAAATCTAAGCTTCATGAGGTTCATCCATCTTGAGGAGAATCAATTCCATGGTGAGATTCCCGGAGAATTTGGTCGCCTCTCTAGGCTAAGAGTTTTGAACCTGTCAAGTAACGCCCTTGGTGGAAAAATCCCAGCAAACCTGAGCTACTGCTCAGAGATGACGACTATTAACCTAAAGATGAACAAGCTAGAAGGGAAAATTCCGATTGATCAGCTAAGCAGATTGAAGAAGCTTGAAAGAATTAATCTTTTTTCAAACAATTTGACGGGAGAGATTCCCTCTTCCATTGGGAACTTATCATCATTGATCCAAATCAAACTGGACTTCAAACAATCTGGAGGGAAATTTGCCCATGGAGATCGGGCTCTTAAAAAGGTTAGCTTCATTAGATGTTACAGGAAATAAACTATCTGGTATCATCCCAGCCTCTGTCTTTAATAGTTCAGCCATTACTAACTTTTCAGTAGCCGACAATTCCTTTCATGGCAAACTCCCAACCAACATAGGTCTCACCCTACCAAATCTGGAAGGATTATATCTTGGGGCAAACGAGTTCAACGGAAACTTTCCAACTTCAATCACCAATGCTTCTGGGCTTGAGATACTTGGTCTTTCGAACAATAACTTTGCAGGCCAAATTCCAGCTAATTTAGGAGATCTGACGCAACTTCAACGTTTAAATCTTGATGCTAATCTGTTAGGCAATAATTCTTCAGGAGACTTGGATTTTATTGTATCATTGAGCAACTGCAGTAATCTGAGCGAGATTGACTTGACTGCCAATAATTTTGGAGGTAATATACCTAAAGTCATGGCCAATCTCTCAAATCAACTCGCTGGATTGGACTGGGAGGAAACCAACTGTCTGGAACCATTCCAGAAGGATTTGGAAATTTTGTCAACCTATATAGACTCGGCCTTCATATGAACTCTCTTTCAGGGGTCATTCCAAGAGATTTTGGCAAATTACAAAATCTGCAACGTATGCGTCTAGACCATAATGAGTTTTCAGGACAGACAGTCTCTACCCTATGCAACAACACCAATCTATTCTATCTGGACTTATCATTTAACCAGTTTGAAGGGGCAATGTATTTGACAATGTTCTTATGAGCTGTCAAAATTTGCAACATCTGGATATATCTCATAACAACTTCACTGGAATTATATCACCACAATTTTTACAGATGCACTCATCACTGCAGTATTTGAACCTAGGTAAGAATTCGTTTAATGGTTCTCTGCCTGCTGAAGTTGGAAAGCTTGTACATTTGGTGTCTTTCGTTGTCTCGCACAACCAGCTTGCTGGAGATATACCTATATCACTTGCTGATGCGCAAATCTGGAGAATCTTTATATGCAGGCCAATTTTTTCCAAGGAAGAATTCCACCAAATTTGGCTTCTTTGAAGAGCATCCAGCAATTAGACCTTTCAAGTAATAACTTGACTGGTCCAATACCAAAAGAACTTGAGAAGCTTCAATTTTTGAGGTACTTAAACCTTTCCTATAACGACATCGAGGGTGAGGTACCGAACACAGGAGTTTTCAGCAATGCGAGTCAAATATCACTGATTGGCAACAACAAACTCTGTGGAGGCATTCCAGAATTGGAGTTCTCACCTTGTCCACTGATTAAGGGGAAAAACAGAGGAAAGCTTAAGGTTATCATATTGCTGTACATTGTTTTACCAGCGACGCTTCTGGTTCTCGGTGCATTGTCGTTATATTTCTTGGTATATCAAAAAAGAGAGAGAAGAATTCTGGCCGGATTCTCTAGCATGCCCGCAAGAATCGATGAGCTCTTGCGGCTTTCTTACCATGAACTTCTTCGTGCAACTTCTGGATTTTCTCCGGAAAACTTAATTGGTTCGGGAAATTTTGGATCTGTCTACAAAGGAAGGCTAGAAAAACACGGCAACAAGCTTGTAGCAGTTAAAGTTCTTGATCTTCAAAAAAATGGGGCTTCCAAAAGTTTTAAGGCCGAGTGCAAAACATTGAGAAATATTCGCCATAGAAACCTTGTTTCTATCGTGAGTTATTGCTCTAGTATTGATTCCAAGGGTGATGAATTCAAAGCTCTAGTCTATGAGTTGATGGAAAATGGAAATCTGGACCTGTGGCTGCATCCAGAGACAGCTGATAAAGCAACAAACTCAAGAAGCCTTAATCTTTCTCAGAAGCTGAATATTGCAATTGATGTGGCTTCAGCATTGCAGTATCTTCACAACCACTGTGAAGCAGAGATTGTTCATTGTGATCTAAAACCGAGTAATATTCTTCTTGACAATGATCTTGTTGCCCATGTGGGTGATTTTGGATTGGCAAGGCTTCTTCCAAAACCCATCAACATATCTTCCGAGCAAGGAACCAGCAGTACCATTGTTATAAAAGGATCAATCGGTTACGCAGCCCCGGGTAAGTACAAATTTTTATGGTCAAGATGTTACTTAATTTGTGCACAGACTATTAACGTTTACACATAAAAAGTAGAATACCATTATTGGGCTCTTTTACTCATTCTTTTATTTCATTGTGAAGCGGAGTAAAGAACTTTGGGTGATATAATAGCTGATTCTCTTTATTTTATTTTATGCAGTTTAAGTCCCTTAGATAATTTTTCTTTTCTTTTTTTTTAAAGTTTTTCTCGTAGTACAAAGTAACAAAATAATATGTCTAAAAACAAAAATTCAGAGTACGGAATGGGTGTTGCGGCATCAATTCTGGGGGATGTATACAGTTATGGAATTCTTTTGCTGGAGATGATTACAAGGAAGAGGCCAACAGATGATATGTTCATGGATGAGTTTGATCTACATAATTTTGTTAAAAGGGCCTTGCCTGGACAAGTTTATGAGATCGTGGAGCCCTTGCTTCTTTCTAAAGCAGATGATGAAGACACAAGAATGACAACTGGAGGGGACAAAACTGATGGTGGAAGAGAGATGGAGTGTGTTATTTCCTGTTGAAAATCGGGCTCAAATGCTCAGAAAAATTGCCAAATGATCGGATGCACATGAATGAAGTTGTCGGAAAATTACGTCTCATTAAGGATGTTTTTCTTGGTGTCAGGGCACATCAAAAAAGTCTTGAAGCTTAATAGCCACAGGTACATACAAGAATTTAATACAGTTCACAAGTTGGAAGTTCATTTCTTCTATTTTAGATAAGCAATTTTATTCTTGACATAATCTTGCAAGCTCACTCGTTCTATTATTGAAAATCTATTTCAGCCAAAAGGAAAAAAATAAAAGAAAACAAAAGTTATGTGTTGTGCTCACTAGCATGGAAAAGGATGTCTTCTTGCAAGTACTAATGCATAAAATCTTGATTTGCAGCTGCTGTTTGTTGGTCTGAATCTCCGAGCTGTTTGTTGCTTGTTGGTGAGTTGATCATGAAGACACCTTTTGCCTTTTATTTGGAAAAATGAATGGACGTTTTCAAAGGTAGTGAATTCGCTCAATTTCTGTTTGAACATCATTATGCTTCCGTATTATGTTTGGATCTTATGCTTCCATAATGTGTACATTATACAACAAATTGTACTTTATTACAAAGCTGGCATGCTTTTGCTTCCATTAAGCACGCCCTTCTTTTGAATGCTGCTTCATATGAAATCTTACTTATGATGAGAACGACAGCAAGGGATAGAAGGTGGGAATCAATTGTACGAAAATTACGTTGCAGCATTGCCAGATGATCGGATGCCTATGAATGAGATAGATAGAAAATAGTGCCTTCACTTTAGACAAGTGTTTCTGATCACTTATGCTTCTTAGGTAAATACCTATTCGGATGAACAAAACTTTGAAGAGTTGTTTGATCATTGACTATAAGATACGATTCCTAAATTACAACCACTCTAACCGTGCAAGATCACGTCGAGAATTGATTTATTGCAGAAATTCAACTTTCACATTTTAGAATACTCTAAAACTACTCCCTATAGTTCTAACCAGTTTGTCATGTTAGTGTATTGGACATTAATAGTGGACAAATGTAGTCTAAAGGAAAGTGATTATAATTGATGACTTGAAACCTTTTCTTTCTTTGTTCATCTTCCCAGTATTTACACCAACAGACTAAAGTCTCTAATCCTTGCAGAGTAGACATGCAGTGCACTAAAATACAAGCTTAAAATTATAGACTTAAAAAGTAAGTCAACAGCAACTCCCCCCGGCCTCCCCTTTTTTAAGGGTACTGTGAATGAAATGGACATAGACTTAAAAGCAAGTCATGACCATCAATATTTTGGTCCTTCCCACCTATTGCAGACAAAGTCATTAAGCAGACTGACTGTTAAAGACCTGAAAGAATAATAAATTGCGGCCCACCAATATAGAAATTGTGGGAGTATTCAGATCAGTCAATATCGGCAACCTCAGTAAGGAGTTAGCAAAACTTTGAAAAATGTCTAAAAGGGTCCCTAATTATGAGAGTTTAATTTCTTTTAGGCCAGAAGGGTCTGAAAATTGAATGATCTCATTTTGCTGAAAACTGAAAGAAGAGAAATTTCTTTGTTGCTTCTTCCATACCCATTAAATGAGATCCTCAGCTGTCATGATTGCAGGCTGAAGTAGAAAGTGGGGGCAAAGACCAAAACAAAGCAAAATGGACAATATGTCATCCCAAAGTATTGTCAGAGTGTAATTTACTTCAACAAAAACCAGTGCCTTGTGCTAGTTTAACATGAAACTTCTAGCAACGTTTTATCCCGAAAGGTTTATAAACACCCACTGATAACTATTACATATTAAATAATGCCAGACATAAAGTGCCCAGAAAAATATTCAATAGCTTAAGAACTTGGATTAATATCCTAGGATCATACTAATGAAGATTATTACCATATTAACATCATACTTTATTTAGACAGTATACAATGAATATTTGCACCAATCACAATCATAATGAATATTCTATGAAATTTAAAATTTCTAATTGTCTATGAGAAAAAATTTGTGCATGAGGAAGAAAGATGATTGAGAGCTGCAGACCGTTGTGTCATCGGGTAATTTCTGTCGCTTTAATACTTTGGTTCAACCATAAGGGAATTAGAATTTTGAAGTTGCTAAAATTGTGGCTAGCATCTCGTAAAACACAAGAAGAAATGTGAGTTGAGGGAAGACATGAGGTTAGTTGTTAATTAGAAGAGGTGGGGAAAAAAATAAAAGTAAAACTAAGTACAGACAACGCGAATACTTGTGTACTTTAGGTCAAGAGAAGAGAATACATTTTCTCCAATGAAGTATTAGCTCAGTTTCCTGTGCTTGTGAAGACTTAGAGAAGAGCAAGTAAATCTGCCAGCTACCAAAAGTCATGAACGGCAACACTCTAATTGGGTGTTGCGGCATCAATTCTGGGGGATGTCTACAGCTATGGAATTCTTTTGCCGGAGATGATCACTAGGAAGAGGCCAACAGATGATATGTTCATGAATGAGTTTGATCTATATAATTTTGTTAAAAGGGCTTTGCCTGAACAAGTTTATGAGATCGTGAACCCCTTGCTTCTCTCTAAAGCAGGAGATAAAAACACAAGAATGACTCCCGGAGGGGATAAAATTGAGGATGGAAGAGAGATGGAGTGTGTTATTTCCCTGTTGAAAATTGGACTCAAATGCTCAGAAAAATTGCCAAATGATCGGATGCACATGAATGAAGTTGTCGGAAAATTACATGTCATTGAAGGATGCTTTTCTTGGTGTCGGGCTATATCCAAAAAATCTTGAAGCCTAATAGTCACAGGTACATACAAGAATTTAACACGGTTCACAAGTTGAGGTTCGTTTCTTCTATTTTAGATAAGTAATTTATTCTTGATATAGTCTTGTAAGCTAACTCGTTCTATTATTCAGCATCTATTTCAGCCAAAAGAAAAAAAAAAGGAAAACAAAACAAAAGTTGTGTTGTGCGCAGTTGCATGGAAAAGGATGTCTTCTTGCAGGTACTAATGCATAAAATCTTGATTTGCAGCTAGTTTGATGGATTGATAATGAAGACACCTCTGGCTTTTTATTTGGAAAAATAAATGGCTGGCAGGAACACATATCTATTGTCCTCTTCTTCTTTTTTTTTCATATATATAGGAATTGGATGTTTTCAAAAGTAGCCAATTCGTTCAATTCTGTTTGAACAACATTATGGTTTCGTATCACTCTTGCATCCCTCTGAATGTTGATTTTGCTACCATATGAAATCTTACTTATGATGAGAACGACACCAAGGGATAGAAGGTGGGAATCAATTGTACGAAAATTACCCTGAAAGATTAGGAGATGATCAGATGCCTATGAATGAGATAAATTAGAACTACTCAAAGATCTGGCATTTGCTTCAAATCAGATCTGGGGGTCGGATCCTGTTTTGCGAAGTAAGGAAAATTTTCCTTGCTAAATTTGACACGGGATATGAGTTGCTTCGAGCCAGATCCTAGGACCGAATTCACTTTTGAGAATTGATAAGTTTCTTTTGATTTTATCTGACTTTGGAGTTTGGACTTACGGTCAGACCCTTGTTAACGGTTAAAATTCATTAAAATTTTACCACCAAATGATGCCTCAACTTTAGACTATATGTTTCTGATCACTTGCGCTTCTTATGTAAATACCTATTCACATGAAACAAAACTTTGAAATTTTTTTGATCATTGACTATAAGATACAATTCTTGAATCATAACAATTCTAAGCTATGCAAGATCATGTAAAGGATTGATTAATTGTAGAAAATCATTCTTCACATTTTAGAATATTTTAAAACTATGCTCTGTTGTTCTAATCGGTCCTGTTATATTAGTGTCTATTATAGACAAACAAATTTTGTCTTATCCTGAAAGATATTATCCTTTGTAATAGATATTAATAGTGAACAAGTATAGCCTAAACG
>CM041215.1:21120426-21257064 GCA_023065735.1 Coffea humblotiana | reverse complement strand
GAATTGCTTGTGCATCGATGATCAATTAGGTGAACCATTGCTGAAGTTATTTCTTGGCTAGATTCTTAATTATCACTCATTTGGATTTTAGTAGATTGTTATTTAATTTTTAGTAGTTTCTTAGATTTTCTTTGTTTGTCATCTTCTGCACAAAAACACCCCCTTATTACTGTAAAGTTGGAAAGAAACAGTTACTCCCAGTCCCTGTGGATTCGACCCTGCTTACCACTATTTACAAAAATTAACTTTAGTTGAGCAGGTTTTTATTATTGCACAGGCTGACGACCTGTCACTTACTGACCATTTCTGTATTAAGTTCTGACAACGAGGTTTAGCTCATTTTCCGCATAAATATACCAAGAAAATTAGTTCCAATTGTGTGGGCTATACACAAGATTCTATAACAGCTCAAACATTATTGTTCCCATTCCGCAGAAACTTTTATCATTCAATCATCAGTTTCTAGCCAATCCCAACAAAGACCATGTGGGGACTTCGCTCATCGACATTAGCAAACATTTTTCTCCTACTCTCAGTTGCCATGAACTTTTCAGTAAGCCATGTTTCAGCTTCTAAACAATTTCAAAATGAGACCGATCGCCTGGCTCTGCTTGAGTTTCAAGAATCAGATACATGACGACCCCTTTGGAGCGCTGAATTCCTGGAACCATTCACAACACCATTGTCAGTGGAAAGGAGTCACTTGTGGTACTCGACACCAAAGGGTCATTGCCTTGACTCTAAGGCATAAGCAGTTGTCTGGAACCATATCTCCTCATGTCGGAAATCTAAGCTTCATGAGGTCCATCCAACTTGCGGAGAATCAATTCCATGGTGAGATTCCCCAAGAATTCGGTCGCCTCTTCAGGCTGAGAGTCTTGAACCTGTCAAGTAACGCAATCAGTGGAAAAATCTCAGCAAACTTGAGCTGCTGCGCAGAGTTGGTAACTATTGACCTAAACCAGTAACAAGCTAGAAGGGAAAATTCCGATGGATCAGCTGAGCAATTTGAAGAAGCTTGAAAATTTTTATCTTCGCACAAACAATCTGACAGGAGAGATTCCCTCCTCCATTGGGAACTTATCATCACTGACCGCACTCAATCTCAACTTCAACCATCTAGAGGGAATTCTACCATCGAGATGGGGCTCTTAGAAAGGTTAGCTAAATTAGGAATTGCTGCAAATAAACTATCTGGTATAATCCCTGCCTTCATCTTTAATAGTTCAGCCATTACTGTCATTTCAGTAACCGACAATTCCTTTCATGGCAATCTCCCAACCAACATAGGTCTCACCCTACCAAATCTGGAAGGATTATATCTTGGGGAAACGAGTTCTACGGAAACTTTCCGACTTCAATCACCAATGCTTCTGGGCTTGAGATAATTGCGATTCCTCTAATGAGTTTAAAGGCCAAATTCCAACTAATTTAGGAGATCTGACAAATCTTCAATTTTTAAATCTTGAAGGAAACCTATTCGGCAGTAATTCAACTGGAGACTTAGATTTTGTTGCATCATTGACCAACTGCAGTGATCTAAGCGTTTTTTCGTTGAGTTACAATAATTTTGGAGGTAATATACCTAAAGTCATGGCCAATCTCTCAAATCAACTCACTAAATTGTACTTGGCAGATAACCAACTGTCAGGAACCATTCCACAAGGATTTGGAAACTTTGTCAACCTCTATATCCTTGTCCTTGAAGAAAACTTTCTTTCCGGGGTCATTCCAAGAGATTTTGGCAAATTACAAAAATTGCAACTTCTCGGTCTAAGCCAAAATGAGTTTTCAGGACGGATAGTCTCTACCCTATGTAACGCCACCGGTCTATACGATCTGGACTTATCATTTAACCAGTTTGAAGGGGGCAATATATTTGACAATGTTCTTATGAACTGTCAAAATTTGCAAAATCTGGATATATCTCAAAACAACTTCACTGGATTTATATCACCACATTTTCTGCAGACGCACTCATCACTGATTCATTTGTACTTAGGTGGAAATTCGTTTAGCGGTTCTCTGCCTTCTGAAATTGGAAAGCTTGTACATTTGGTGGATTTCAATGTTTCCCACAACCAACTAGCTGGAGGTATGCCCATATCACTTGCTGACTGTTCAGATCTGGAGAATCTTTTTATGCAATCCAATTTTTTCCAAGGAACAATTCCACCAAATTTGGCTTCTTGGAAGAGCATCCAGAAATTAGACCTTTCAAGTAATAACTTGACTGGTCCAATACCTAGAGAACTTGAGAAGCTTCAGTTATTGAGCTACTTAAATCTTTCCTACAACGACATTGAGGGCGAGATACCAAACACTGGAATTTTCAGTAATGCAAGTCAAATATCATTGACTGGCAACAACAAACTCTGTGGCGGCATTCCAGAATTGGAGTTCCCACCTTGCCCAGTGATTAAGGGGAAAAACAGAGGAAAGCTGAAGGTTGTCATATTGCTGTCCATTGTTTTACCAGCAACGCTTCTGGTTCTCGGTGCATTGTTGTTATATTTCTTGGTATATCATAAAGCAGAAAGAAGAATGGTGGCAGGATTCTCTAGCATGCCCACAAGAATCGATGAGCTCTTACGGCTTTCTTACCATGAACTTCTTCGTGCAACTTCAGGATTTTCTCCAGAAAACTTAATTGGTTCAGGAAATTTTGGAGCTGTCTACAAAGGAAGGCTAGAAAAACATGGCAACAAGCTTGTAGCAGTCAAAGTTCTTGATCTTCAAAAGACCGGAGCTTCGAAAAGTTTTAAGGCCGAGTGCAAAGCATTGAGAAATATTCGCCACAGAAACCTCGTTTCTATCGTGAGTTATTGCTCCAGTGTTGATTCCAAGGGTGATGAATTCAAAGCTCTAGTCTACGAGTTCATGGAAAATGGAAATCTGGACTTGTGGCTGCATCCTGCAGAGACAACTAATCAGGCAACAAGCTCAAGAAGTCTTAATCTTTCTCAGAAGCTGAACATTGCAATTGATGTGGCTTCAGCATTGCAGTATCTTCACAACGACTGTGAAGCAAAGATTGTTCATTGTGATCTAAAACCGAGTAACATTCTTCTTGACAATGATCTTGTTGCTCATGTGGGTGATTTTGGATTGGCAAGGCTTCTCCCGAAACCCGTCAACAGATCTTCCGAGCAAGAAGGCAGCAGTACTATTGCGATAAAAGGAACAATCGGCTACGCAGCCCCAGGTAACACAAATTTTTATGGTCAAGATTTTACTTAATTGTGAGCAGAAATATAGAACTTTTGGGACATTTAATTTTTTTTTATTATAATTACTATGAGATCTCTAATCACCGATGCATAGTTGCTAATTTGAATTAAGTCATTTTGTTATAAAAGAAGGTCCATTATGCCCCAATCTAACATTTGATTAATTTTAATCACTTAGTTTTTTTTTAATAGCTTTTCTTTTACTACCTAATAATAAATATGTCTAGAAACAAAATCTCAGAGTATGGAATGGGTCTTGTGGCATCAACTCAAGGGGATGTCTACAGCTACGGCATTCTTTTGCTAGAGATGATTACAGGAAGGAGACCAACAGATGATATATTCGTGGGTGACCTTGATCTACATAACTATGTTAATGGGGCTTTGCATGAACAAGTTTATGAGATCGTGGATCCATTGCTTTTTCTTGAAGGAGATGAAAACAGAAATATGACTCCTGGAGGGACAAATAGTAATGGTGGAAAAGAGATGGAGTGCATTATTTCCCTGCTGATAATTGGACTCATGTGCTCTGCAAGATTACCAAATGATAGGATGCATATGAATGAAGTTGTCAGAAAATTACATCTCATTAAGGATGTTCTACTTGGTGTCAGGGTGCATCAAGAAAATTTTGAAGCTTAATATCTACTGGTATACTCAAGAATTTAATAGAGCCCACAAGTTGAAGTCCATTTTTTCTATATTAGGTAAAGAATTTTATTCTTGACCTAGGCTTGCAAGCAAACTCGTTCTACCAGTTAAAATCTATTCCAGTCCAAACCAAAAAAAAAAAAGCAAAAGCTATGTGTTGTCCTTACAAGCATGGAAAAAGATGGCTTCTCAAACTAATGCATGAATTCTTAATTTGCAGCTGCTTACAGGTCTGAATCTCCAAGCTGAAGTTGTTAATGGGGTGAGCTAATGAAGAAGACACCTTTGGCTTTTTATTTGAAAATAAGAATAAATAAATGATTCAAACATATTCCTATAGTCTTTCTTTATAGAATTAGATGTTCTGGGAGGCAGTCAATTGGCTCAATTCGGCTTGAACATCTTAATGCTTACATATTATGCTTGGATCTAGTGCTTGAATAATGTGCAATACATTTACTTACAATGCATAGTCTTGCTCCCACTTTCTTTGAATTTTGATTTTGCTACTACATGAAATTTCAGTTACAATGAGAACAACATAAGGGGATAAAAGGAGAGGATCAATTGTACAATAAATTCATATGTTCCCTTATTACCATATCCATATATTGCTCAATTAAGTCACCTTGCCTCTTAAAGCTATGGATCTAGCCATGGCGGGGCTCATACTTTTATGCCATATCTTGATGATTTTGAAACGTAAAATGTTAGTAGGGCCTAGTAAGTAACTTAGGCAATATCGGGTTGAAAGAAAAGTTAAAGAAGGAAGTGAAGAGGAAGGAGAAATGAAAAGAAAAGATAAAATGTTAAATAATTGGAGGAACTACAAAAAAAAAAAATCAAAAGGGGAAAAGATTTTTGAGTGAACAATTTATCTATGTGCAAGTCGCGTCCTCTGGCTCTGGCAGCCCAACTTAGGGTCAAAATTCGCGAGAAGCACAAATTGGGTAAGGTATCAACTAGGAACATTCTACCATCGTAGTAATAATAGACTCTCCATTAGCAAGGTGATAGGTTGCAATTTTATCATTTATTTTGTTATTAATTTTCCCTATTACCTGATCCGATGTGGATTAATTATTTGATTCTACTCACTTTTCGTAATTTACATTTATTTCAGGGAGTAGAACGAAAATACCACAACTAATGCCAATTTGACAGTCATCGAGAAAGAATTTGAATAGTAGACATTCAGGGGCATTTTTAGAACAAGGGGTCGCAAGCCTTTTTTGGTAATTTGCCCGAAGGCAAAAGGGAAAAAGAAAGAGGGGAGTCGGCATCAAAGCCGCGGTGAAAAGCATGAGAAGTAGTTAGCATTAGATAGCAATTAGACATAGCGGAGAATGAGCACTAGTTCTTTAGTTGCTTTTGTTGACTTTTCCTTAGTTGGTTTTTGCTTAGTTTTACCTCTCGTATGTCAGAGGCAGTTAGGAGCAATTTTGAATCATTCCCTATAGCTTTCCTTTTGACTTTTCCTTGTTGTCTTAAGTGGATTCCTCCTGATGCGTATGCTTGGAACAATTGAAAGATTTAATTCTTCTATGCAGTCTTCGTTCTGTATCATTATTTGAAGCGAACTGAAATTTCCCAAACGTAGACAATGGCCGCCGCGACTACCGCTTTAGTTTTGCATGGGCTTTTCGCATTAAATATGAACTAATCCCCTCACTCTAGTCAAGGAACAATGGAGGTTTTGGTTCACCTAAAAATTGTGAGATCGATTTAATTTTATCTTTTTCTTTTATTTATTAGTATTCGCATATTTCTTGATTGTAGAGCTTATGATTATTTAATTAATTGATTGTCTTGAATTCGGATAATTAGTTAATTTGATAATCTATTGTCAATTAGGGCATTTAAATCCATAATTGTTTTATTGTCTTGAATTAGTGACAACTGGCATAATTAGATTTGTGTCAGGGGGATACGCGAGCTAATCTGAAATAACCCTGGTAGTGTGTTATTTGGTTAGAATAGGGTTCCTCTAATATGTAAGGCAATTGGGGGAATTAAATCTTATGGGCGTACCTAAGATTATTTCTCAATTAGAACAGTGATTAACGAGCGTACCTTGATCACCGATACAATAAGAAGGGATTGACTGTCATCGCTCGTTTGGCAGTTATAACCTATTTATTAATAAATAATTGAAATTATTGTGTATCGATGATCAATTAGGTGAACCATTGCTGAAGTTATTTCTTGGCTAGATCTTTAATTACTATTATTCTAATTTTAGTGAATTGTCATTTAATTTCTAGTTAGCTATCTATTTTTATTCTTATTTCAATTCCTTTTATTTGAATTTCTAGTGAATTTACTTCATTTGAATTTCTAGTTAGCTATTTGTTTTTATTTGTTTATTTAAATTTCTTTAATTATCATCGTTTACCCCAAAAACACCCCCTGTGTTATTTTTAGATTTCTAGAGAGACAAATACCCTCAATCCGTGAGAATACGACCCTACTTGCCTTGTTTGCAAACTCATAATTATTTGTGAAAAAGTCATCCCATTCAGGTATATCGGATCAAGCAAACTTTTCGAAAATAGGGTGAATTAAGTAACTCATTGCACACCTAGAGTCCCTACTCCAGTAACTTGGAATCGAATTTTGCCTAATTTAATTGGCAATTAGGTTTATTTTTATTATTGCATGGGTTTCGATAACCTATCAATTTTTGGCGCCGTTGCCGGGGGATTGGTGTCAGTTATTTGTCTTTTTTTAAGTTCATTTTTGTTTTAATTTTATGATGTTTTCCAGTGTATGTCTCGTTCTTCTCGTACTGGTGAATTAATTTTTGACCTTGAGGTAGAGAAGATTGAGCGCAGAACAAGAAAAAGACCAGACAACTCAGAGAAGAGCACTCAAGTGCTGCATCTCAGAGACCTGAACCAGAAGTTAACCCAACAGATTCGTTTGGTGACACTTCTAGTGACTCGGAGCAAGAACAAGTCAATATGGCTAATGCACGCACATTAAGGGAGTTGGCTGTTCCTGATTTAAATCAGCAACTTTTATGCATTACTTTCCCTAGTTTTGATTGATAACACTTCGTTTAAATTGAAATTTTGATTAATTCATCTTTTACCCTCTTCTATGATTTACCAGGTGAGGAGCCCTACAAGCACCTGTAAGAGTTTGATGTTATGTGCAACAGTATGAAACCCCGAGTATTACAAAAAAGCAAATAAAGATGAGGGCATTCCCCTTCTCCTTGAAGGACTCTGCAAAACACTGGCTATACTACCTACCACCAAGTAGTATCACCACGTGGAACCAACTGAAGAAAAAATTTTTAAACAAGTATTTTCCTGCGTCTCGAGTTGCAAGTCTAAGAAAGGAGATCTGTGGTATCAAGTAGCACCAAGGGGAGTCACTTTAAGATTATTGGGAGCGATTCAAAAAGTTGTGCATCAAGTGCCCCCATCACCAAATAAGTGACCAGTTGCTCATACAATATTTTTACGAGAGACTACTTTTCAGAGACAGGACCATAATTGATACTGCGAGTGGAGGGGCACTGGCGAACAAGACCCCTTCGAGTAGCGTGGGAGCTAATTGAGGGAATGGCTGAAAATTTGCAACAGTTTGGCACGAGAGAGGATGTCCTGATACGCAGGGTGAATGAGGTAGAAACCTCCTCCATCCAACAATAAATCTCTAAATTAACGTCTTTCGTGCTACAACTGGCTGTAGGAAATGCATCACAAACCAAGGTGTGTGGGATTTGCACTGGTATGGGTCATTTTGCAAAAATGTGCTCAATGATTCAAGAAAAAAATGTAGAGCACGTGAACATAGCTGGCCATACGCCCGCGCCAAGAAAGTCCTATGACCCATATTCAAGTATCTACACCCCGATTGGAGAGACCATCCCAACCTTAGCAAATGGAGGGAACAACCAGTTCTAATTTTATGCCAAATAGGCAACAAGAGTACCAGCAGCAGTAACCAAGTCTCGCCTGCCACCAACCCCCTTCAACCTCTGGTCCATCTTTAGAGGAGATGATGAACCAACTGATGGCTACCACCATGTAACATCAACAAAAGATGGACTCCGAACTACAGAGTATAAGAATCAAATGAGCCAGATGCAATCCATGCCAAAGTCCAGATAAGTCAAATGGCCATAGCGAATCAACCGTTTGGAGTTTCAAAGTTCAAGGTAAACTGCCGTCTCAACTTGAAATAACCCGAAAGAACGTGAGTGTGATGACCTTCAAGGAGCGGGAAGGAAATTCAGGGGTCGAACCTTACAGTTTAAAAGGATAAAGATGAGGAGAGGATCGAACGTGAGTTGAGAGGAGGACAACAATGGCACGAATTCAAAGGTATTTTCGGACCCATTATTACAGTTAAGACTAACCGCCTCCTTTCCTAACAGGTTGGAAAAATTGAAAAAGCAGGATAAAGAGAAGGAAATTCTGGAGGTGTTCCGCAAGGTAGAATTAATATTCCCCTGCTAGACGCAATCAAAACAAGTGCTGAAGTATGCGAAGTTTTTGAGAGACCTGTGTGCCAATCGCATGAGCCCTGAGGGGAGATGAAAGAGTCATTGTAGGGGAGAATGTAATCTGCGGTTTTACAGAAAGAAAACCTTTCACCGAAATGTGGGGATTTTAGGTATGTTCACTATTCCCTGTAGGATAGGAAACACTTTGATTAGGAAGGTCAATGCTAGACTTAGGAGCGTCAATCAATTGTGATGTTCAAAATCTAATTATGGCCTCTTTGAACCTAAGGTGCTATTAAAAGAAATTGGGATAATTATTCAATTATTGGCGGAAACTAATGCATATTCTGATGGTTGATTAAAGACCTAGTTGGTTAAAATTAATCGATTTGGTGGTCCCAATTGACTTTTATGGTACTTTGACATAGATGATGGATCACTCCCCTGATCCCTCACCTTTGTGTTAGGTAGACCCTTTTGAGCACAGCCAGCAGACAAAATTAATGTTAATAAAAGTAAAATTTTCTATGAAATTTGATGAAAAAAATTGTTCATTTTAATGATCTTTGATACTATCGAAATACCCTTCAAACTCTAATTTAGCTCTGTTTTCTCTGTGAGTGCCATTGACCCCTGCGGTGGCAGGAAAATATTTGAAACTGTTGGCAGGGCTGAGTTAGAGGTGGCTCTGACCAAGTACCTCGAGTTGAGACAACACTGAGGTGGAGTGGAGTGAAGATTTGAAGTGCACAATAGGAGCATTGCATTGGTTGCCAACCACAACGAAAGGCATGAAGTTTCACCTATTTTCATTCTCGAATGTCACCAAAGGGTACTGCCCACTGTGGTGCAGGCAGCTGTATTAAAATTGAATCCCCTGCCAAGCATTTGAAGTACGCGTATTTGGGGTGACAACGAAATACTCCCAGGTGATTATTTCATCTGCATTATCAAGAACCCAAGAGGAGAAGCTGATCTGAGTCCTTAGAGAGTATAAAGAGACGATAAGGTGGACCATCGCCGACATCAAGGGAATTCAGCCCCTCCATCTGTATGCACCGGATTAGGTTGGAAGAGAATGGCTAAATCAGAACGGTAAGCTCAAAGGAGGTTAAACCCCCTCATGATGGAAGTAGTGAAAAAAAGAGATATTGGAAATTGTTCGATGTGGGGAACATCTTTGCCATATCAGACAACCCCATGGGTGAATCCGGTCAAGATAATTCCAAAAAAGGCAGGAGTGACAGTAGAGGCCACCAGATAGGTGAAACTCGTGTCAGTGCGCAAACCCACGGATGGAAGCAGTGTATTGACTACCATAGACTGAATGCAGTCAAGAAAAAGGACCATTTTCCTCTTCCTTTCATTGACCAAATGGTTGAGCGTTTAGCCTGTAAAGGCTTACTATTGTTTTTTGGATGAATTTTAAGATATTTTTCAGATAGCAATCGCACCAGAAGGATCAAGAGATGAGACCTTCACATTCTCGTTCGGAACCTTCGCATATAGATGGATGCCTTTCGGGTTGTGCAATACACCTGCAACGTTCCAAAGGTGCATGGTAAGTATCATTTCGGAGTATGTAGAGAAAATTATTGAAATTTTCATAAACGATTTCAGTGTGTATGGTGATAGTTTTGATACATGTTTAGATACTTGAAATTGGATTTTGTTGAAGTGTATCGAGACCAATCTTGTGCTTAACTGAAAAAATGCCATTTTATGGTTGACCATGGAATAGTCTTAGATCATGTTGTATCCGCTAGGGGGTATAGAGGTCGACAGGGCAAAAATAGATATTTATATCTGCTCTACCTTACCACCGCGAGTGTGCGGGAGGTGTGCTCTTTTCTTGGACATGCAGGTTTTTAACCGAAGGTTCATCAAGAACTATTTCAAAAATTGGAGCCCCGTTGTTCCAACCTTTACAAAAAGGATGGTGGCTTTCAATTTGATGACAAGTGTGAGAAAGCCTTCGTCAAGTTGAAAAGAACTTTGGAACCTCACCAACCGATCATACCAACCTCCTGCTGGAGTTATGTCCCTTTGAGCATCATGTGCGACGCCAGTGATTCATAACTGGGTGGGAGCTGTGTTGGGGCCAAAGAGTGAGGAAGGGGCTCACGTCATCAGTATTATGTCATCCCAGAGCTTTTGGAATGGGGCCTCAATTGAATTATCTCCTACTACTGAGAAAGGAGTTTTTGCAGTTATTTTTGCCTTAGAAAAGCTTTAGGGCTCATATTTGTTTAGGTGGTAAATTATGGGTATTCTATTATGCAGCGCTGAGGTACCTAAATGACCAAGAAAGATGCAAAGCGAGACTCATCAGGTGGATATTGCTCCTACAGGAATTTGACTTGGAGATAAGGGATAAGAAAGGCTCAGAGAATCTAGTAGCTGACCATTTGAGCGTATACCAGTTGGAGAGGAGAGCGAGCCATTGAAAGATGCATTCCCTGAAGAACATTTATTTTCTTTGAATTCTCAATTGCCTTGGTATGCTGATCTAGTTAACTATTTGGTAACTGGTAATTTCCTGTAGGTTGGCCGAAAGCAAGAGAGACAAATTGAAGAGCGACGCCAAATATTTCATCTGGGATGATCCGTACTTATGGAAGAGGTGTGCTGATCAAGGTGATGAGGCGATGTGTAAGTGAAACTGAATTTCAATCAATTTTAATTATTGTCATACTTTTGCTTGTGGTGGTCATTTTGGACCTAAGAGAACTGTCATAAAGTATTAGAAAGTGGGTTTTACTGGCCTTCTTTGTTTAAAGATGCATATGTATTCTGTAAATCATGTGATCGATGTCAACGAGTAGGTAATATAGCCCGTAGGGTCATATGCCCCAAGTCGTTGATTTTTGTAGAAATTTTTGATGTCTGGGGTATCGATTTCATGGGCCTTTTCTACTCATTTGATTTTGTATTATTTTTTGCTGTCGATTATGTGTCTAAATGGGTGGAGGCTAAGGCCAGCCCGACTAATGATTCAAAAGTGGTTGCAGATTTTATCAGGTCTAATATTTTTGTGCGTTTTGGGTGCCAGAGCTGTTGTTAGTGACAGGGGGACGCACTTCTGTAACAAAACCATAGCCGCGCTGTTTGCAAGTATGGTGTATCCACAGTCTCAACGTCATACACCCTCAGACCAATGGTCAAGCGGAGGTATCCAATCGGGAAATCAAGTCCATCTTGGAAAATGGTGCGACCCGATAGGAAAGATTGGAGTCAGAGGTTGGAAATGCACTTTGGGCCTACCGGACAGCGTACAAGACCCCCATAGATGTCGCCGTACAGGTTGGTATTCGGGAAGCCGTGTCATCTCCTGGTGGAGTTCGAGCACAAGCTTTTTGGGCAATCAAACAGTATAACATGAACTTAGAGGAGGCCGGTGCCAACGGAAATTAGATTGCAGGAGTTGGAGGAGATCCGAAATGAGGCGTATGAGAATGTACTGATCTACAAGGAGAGAGAAGAGTCGGGCATTTCATGACCAACAAATCTCTAGAAAGACCTTTGCAGTTGGTCAGAAGGTTCTCTGTACCAATCAGATTCAAGCTCTTCCCAAGTAAACTACGTTCCGGTTGGATTGGACCTTTCATTGTTACTCACGTTTTCCCTATGGTGTTGTTGAAATCCAAGTGTTAAGACAGACAATAAGTTTGTGGTGAATGGACACCGTCTCAAATTATTTTGAAGGCTTTCCAAGTGGAAAATGGAGACGATAAGTCTAACTGCCCGCCGTGTCCCATTAGTAACACTTTGCCATGTCTAGCCAAAGACATTAAAGAAAGCGCTCATTGGGAGGCAACCAATTTCTTTTAATTGTTTGTTTGGTATTGTTTGATTGTTTTAATATGTTTTCCTTGAGTTTGACTGATTTCGGGTTTCAAATTTTCGTTTTTGATGACTAATAGGTGTCTTTCTCTGACATGACGCGCCCGCGTCAATTGTATGGAGAGCTCTTGGTCAGAAAGGTTCTTGCCTTTTTGACGCTCCCACGTCAAGTCGTACAGAGAGTTCATGGTCAAAAGGTTCTACCGTCTTGACGTGCAACGTCACGTTCGCGGGAAAGACGAGTATTCAAAACTCGAGAACAGTTTTCTATTTCCTATTACCCTTTAATTTTGAATTTCAAAATTAAGTTTTGTTCATATTAATAATCTAAAAAAAATTTAAAGAAAATATTTTAAAAAAAAAAAAAAAAATGGAAATTTAATTAATTAAATAAAAAAAAGTCTTTACGTACAACAAAAGAAAAAGAATTTTTGGAAAAAAACAAATAGAAACAATTTTCTTTTTCTCTTTTCTTTTTCTTTCTTTCTTTCTTCTTCTTTCTCTTTTCTTTCTTCCTTTTCCCCTGGTTCTTCTTCTCTTTCGATCGAGCTTCCCTCCTGTTCGCCACCTCCCCTCCTGACTCGCGCGACCTCCGCCACTAGTCCACCCATTGCGAGTCTCTCTTTCTCTCCCTTCGATCTCACCCTTAGTCGCCATCCACCACCATAACTCGATTGCCAGCTCGCCCACCTCTCTCTCTTCACACCACGCAGCCGGCGGTGACCCAGCTCGTCCAGCGCCAGCGCCACCACGCCGAACGCCACTCGCGCGCGTTCTTCCCCAACCTTCCATTAGCAGCAGCAGCTCGCCACGCGCGCGCCTGCCAGCGAAAACCACCAGCTTGTGACCCATCTT
The DNA here is from genome assembly GCA_023065735.1 of Coffea humblotiana. Lineage (NCBI taxonomy): Eukaryota > Viridiplantae > Streptophyta > Magnoliopsida > Gentianales > Rubiaceae > Coffea > Coffea humblotiana. The sequence goes on along the minus strand of CM041215.1, from coordinate 21,244,023 downwards.
TCTTCTCTCCTCTCACGCGCGCTCTCCTCTTCTTCCCCTGCTTGTCCGCCGCCACTCCTCTCCGCTGCACGCCCGTGAGCTCCTGTCCGCCACCAGCCCAGCCGCGCGTCCTCCACCGCCAAACGCTGTCCATCTCCCACGTGAAGCCACGACTGAGCGCCACCACCTCTGTCTCCCCCTCAACTGCCATCAGTTTCTACCAGAGCCTTTGCTTGGGCCACTATCTATGGTGGAGGTATTCACCCCTCACAAACTCCCACCTCTCTGTTTGGCGACTATTTTCTTGGGTTTAATTGTGGGACAATTTCATTGCCCAGTTGGTTGAATTGAGTTGAATTAGTCGCCATCCGGGTGTGTCTAATTGGGTTTTATTTCTTGGTTGGATTGCGTTACATCGTTTGGGGGTTTGTTAGTAGCCTGGAGTGGCATTTGATTTTATTCAGCCTCTATGCAGTGAACCAATGGTACTGGTGGAGTAATTGAACCTGGATTTGTTACTTCTAGTCGGTTGGTTGCTTGCCTGTGAGCTAAGAGTTTGTGATTGAGTTACGGCTATCAAATTTTTATTTTGGCACTACTTTGCTGATTTATGCTGGTTTTTGGGTATCCTGTGCTTATTCATTTGACCGGCTGTGCTTTCTTGAAATTTTTCAATCTAGTGGTTGGGCAAATTTCCCTTACTTTGCTTCATAGAAATTGGTCGAATACATTTGAATTGGTAGGAACACTCTGGCTGTGATTCCAATTACTACTTTGGTTTGGGCACTGTCTGAGATTTTGGTCGTATCTTTGTGCAATTAATTGCCATACTATATTGGGTTGCTTGTTCACTTCATTGGACTGGAGCACTCGCTAAGCCTCATTTGTTTGCTATATTCGTTGCACTCTTCATCCTCTGTTTGCTCTCTTTAGCATGTTGGAATTTTTCTGGTGATTGGGTTATCATTTGGAGGTTTTTGTTTCGCTATAGCGGCGTATTTTCTGCTTGCGTTCTGCTTGTTCATGTAATTGTTTGAAGCTTCCACCTCTGGTTGATTGAGTTGATTGATCATAGCCATGGTGCGACCAAAATCATCTTCTAGGTCTAGAGCTTCTCAATCTCAACCCTCACCCCCAACCCTCCATTCCAGTAAACACACCTACCAACCAACCCTCTTCACCTAGTGTCCGAACCCACTTAAATAGGGGTAGGGGTGCCCATGTGAATGCCCCCGCTCACTTTGGGGAGCATTTGAACTTCACTAGACTCGCTGATCAGCAGAGATACGCTCAAGTCTGTGAGAGGTGTATCATATCCTGCAAGTGTTGGGAGAAACTTGCTATGACCGCCCTAGGTATACGAGAAGAGGTCAAGCGGATGTTTACCGCCATCAGGTGGCACCCTTACCTCGATATCTTCTGTCCCGCCTTTGTTGAGCTGATTCGGAAGTTTTACTCTACTTTTGAGTTTGAGTTGCCTACGAGGTACACCGTTGAGACCCCAAATGTCATTCATTTCCATCTAATAGGTCAGGAGTTCAATTTCTCCATTACCCAATTTAATCTAGCGTTTGGGTTCATCACTCGGGAGTATGCGGAGAATAGGGAGAACGCTGAGAATGCCTGTGATTACGTGGAGCCGTTTCTATCCTCCTACCACGATATGTGGAAGGACATGTCTGTCGACAGGCACCGCTATAACCCTTCTCGGTCTAGGAGCTCCTACTTTAAATATCCAAGTGCCCGCTATGTTCAGGGGTTTCTGGCCTATAGTTATTCGAGTCGCAAAGATAGCTCATGTTGTACTCTCTCGACCCGAGTTCTTCTTCATCTGGTGTATGAAGAACAATATCAAGGTGAATCTGGGGTGTTGGTTAGCTGCACAGTTCAAGACCATTCTACCAAAAAAGAACAAGCCCCTAATCCTCGGGTCCTTCATTACCCATTTGGCAGTGCAGCTGGGGGTTCTTGATCTAGAGAACCACGACTTCAGGGAAGTTTGTTACCCTCAATTTGGGGTACTACCCTCCGGTTTGACCCGACTTCAGGGAAGTTTTGTTGCCCTCTCTCCTACTTTTGATGTTTATTTGCTACATTGAGGGTAATGTATCGTTCAGGGTGTGGGGGGGAAGGAATCAGTTATGGTGCTAGTTTTCTAGTTTTTACTTTTAGTAGTTTTTGGGTGTTTTTCCTTTATTTGTAGTTTGTTATTTACTTATTTTCGTTCAGTCTCTTTCTTTCTTTTTAGTGATTAGCTCTCCTATGCATGCCAAAGTTTGATGTTGGATTAATTGACTCTAAATCTACTATTGTCAAGTTTTAATAATAAAAAGGGTATTGAGCTAATTTGGTTGAGTCCAAGACATCTCTTTGGTGAATATCGATGATTGCTTGATTTTTTTTGATTTCTTTGTTAACTTTTCTAGGCATAGGAAATGACTGTTGACATTTTAATGTGAATTGATCCAATGTTGGCGTTAGTTCTCCATGTTAGCAAAAATGAGGCTAGCTGCTCCTATTTTTTTGCTTTTAGTGGCGTTATTTTGTTTTGTGGTGTTAATTGGCTGTGAATAAGATTGACTGTACTCCACTATTAGTTACTACTGAGTAACCGGGGTCTTCACCTAAAGGGTCGATTCTCGCCTCAAAAAGTAGTAATTTCTATGAGTACGTGGTCGTATAGGGATAGAATCTGAGTAATCGGGCTCCTTCATCTGAAAAATGTGAGAGTTCGCATCAAAAGGTTCCAATGGCTAGAAACTAAGTCATTTGTGCTTTATTTACAAAAAAAAAGATAAGAGAAAAAAATATCAAATAATAATAAAAAAAAAGAGGAAAAAAGTGTAGGTTGTGTTATTGTGTGATAGAAGTCAGTTTGCCGATTTTTGGATTTAACGTGGAGGTTTTGGTTAATATTTGGACAATTTGCTGATAAATGTTGTGCGTCATTCCTTTTTCTTAGATTAGTTAACCTGAAATTGGAAGAGTTTGTGGTTTAGAAACTAACCGGGGTGATGTTTCTCGGATTTCGATCACTGATGTTTGATATATGATTTTTCTTGGTATCTTGGCAATATGGTTGATAGAGCAATAACCATTGTCAAATATTGATATTTGTTTACTGTTCTTATGCTTGAGGACAAGCATGGTTTAGGTGTGGGGGAAATTGATAGGTTGTAATTTTATCATTTATTTTGTTATTAATTTCCCCTATTACTTGATCCGATGTGGATTAATTATTTGATTCTACTCACTTTTCGTAATTTACATTTATTTCAGGGAGTAGAACGAAAATACCACAACTAATGCCAATTTGACAGTCATCGGGAAAAAGTTCGAATAGCAGGCATTCAGGGGCATTTTTGGAACAAGGGGTCGCAAGCCTTTTTTGGTAATTTGCCCGAAGGCAAAAGGGAAAAGAAAGAGGGGAGTCGGCATCAAAGCCGCGGTGAAATGCATGAGAAGTAGTTAGCATTAGATAGCAATTAGACATAGCGGAGAATGAGCACTAGTTCTTTAGTTGCTTTTGTTGACTTTTCCTTAGTTGGTTTTTGCTTAGTTTTACCTCTCGTATGTTAGAGGCAGTTAGGAGTAATTTTGAATCATTCCCTATAGATTTCCTTTTGACTTTTCCTCGTCGTCTTAAGTGGATTCCTCCTACTGCGTATGCTTGGAACAATTGAAAGATTTAATTCTTCTATGGCAGTCGTCGTTCCGTATCATTATTTGAAGCGAACTAAAATTTTCCAAACGCAGACAATGGCCGCAGCGACTACCGCTTTAGTTTTGCATGGGCTTTTCGCATCAAATATGAACTAATCCCCTCACTCTAGTCAAGGAACAACGGAGACTTTGGTTCGCCTAAAATTGTGAGATCGATTAATTTTATCTTTTTCTTTTATTTATTAGTATTCGCATATTCCTTGATTGCAGAGTTTATGATTATTTAATTAATTAATTGTCTTGGATCCAGATAATTAGTTAATTTGGTAATCTATTGTCAATTATGGTATTTAATTCCATAATTGTTTAATTGTCTTGAATTAGTAACAACTGGCATAATTAGATTTGTGTTAGGGGAATACGCGGGTTAATCTGAAATAACTCTGGTAGTGTGTTATTTGGTTAGAATATGACTCCCTCTAATATGTAAGGCAATTGGGAAATTAAATCTTATGGGCGTACCTAAGATTATTTCTCAATTAGAGCAGTGATTAACGGGCGTACCTTGATCACCGATACAGTAAGGAGGGGTTGACTGTCATCGCTCGTTTGACAGTTATAACCTATTTATTAATAAATAATTGAAATTGCTTGTACATCGATGATCAATTAGATGAACCATTGTTGAAGTTATTTCTTGGCTAGATCTTTAATTACTGTTACTCTAATTTTAGTGAATTGTTATTTAATTTTTAGTTAGCTATCTATTTTTATTCTTATTTCAATTCCTTTTATTTGAATTTCTAGTGAATTTACTTCCTTTGAATTTCTAGTTAGCTATTTGTTTTTATTTGTTTTATTTAAATTTCTTTAATTATCATCGTTTACCCCAAAAACACCCCCTGTGTTATTTTTGAATTTCTAAAAAGACAAATACCCCCAATTCCTGAGGATATGACCCTATTTGCCCTGTTTGCAAACTTATAATTATTTGTGAAAAAGTCATCCCATTCAGGTATATTAGATCAAGCAAACTCTTAGGGAACAGGGTGAATCAAGTAACTCATTGTACATCTAGAGTCCCTGCTCCAGTATTTGGAATCGGTCTTTGGCTAATTTAATTGACAATTAGGTTTATTTTTATTATTGCACAGGTTTCGACAACCTGTCACAAGGAAAAAGGAAAGCAAAAAAATGTATAGGGGGCAAAGTATAATATTTTGACAAAACTTTCCTTTTTTTTTTCTGAGGGAATGTTTTGACAAAATTAGTTTATGAAGCAAAGTGAAATACCAACTTATATGAAGGTACACTTTGTTGCTTTGATAATATCATTAAGGCTAATCTTTTTTGCACCATTAATGTATATATTTACGAGTTTAGATGCATGCCACGCTATTTCAGTTTGAATTTAAATATCAAACTTTGCAAGCGTTTAATGCTTGTCTATATATCAATAATGATTTGTTCATTAGACAATCTCATTTTCATCTTGTTTAAAATAACACCATTATTTTAGCTTTTACTTGTCTTAATTGCACTTTGCATTTTTGCTCTGACTACCATTTTCATTCTTAAACTACACTTTACTCTTTAAACTGTAAATTACGTCCCGCTTAAATACAATTCTTAGCGGAATGCTCAAAATTAATAGAATAATTCCCATATTCCGTTAACTTATCATTTTAACTAAAATTAACCAGATGTATTGGGACATAAATGTCAATTCAAAAACCCTTAAAACCTCTTAAAAATTAAACATGTTTTCTTTTTCTTCCTTTGTTCTTACATTTTTTTCATTTCCTTTTCTACTACCGCACAGAAGGTACCACCATCGCTGCACCATACAATCAATAGTTTAGGCCAAGTCTAACACCGGAATCAATAATATGCATGTCTCTGTATCTCCATCATCGAAGACCAATATCCACATAATCATCCGCTACAAAACGTATCCAAAGGAAATTAAACCCCTGTATCCAAAAAAAATCCCAACTAAAAGAATTATTCTTAACCAAAACAACAACGATGGTACAACTAATGTTGCAGTCAATGTCAAAATTGATGAAAAAAGGGTGTGATATGAAAAAAAAAACAATTTTTCCTAACTGCATTTGACTTTTTGAATTCCTCTATTAATTTTTTTATCTAACCAATTTCATGGGTAATCTTTTTTTTTTTTTTCAACAAACGAATTTCATGGGTAATCTAGGTTTGAAAATTTCAGCATCGTTAGATCGATTTCGTGGTTGTCATTTGAAATCCTTAGTACCCTTAACCTTAGTAATAGTAACTTTTCATTTCTGCAAGTTGGATATCAAAAAACTCGTCGAAAAAATATTATTCTGTAGTAGTACTAAAGTTTAAAATGCTTTACTTTAGATCTGTACTGATGGGCAACACACTACTTGCGGGTTAGACTTCAACAAATTAGAAATTTTTGGCAATTTTTTGGAGATTAAAAATTGAGTTAGAAAGGTGAGAGAGTAGATGAAGGTACAACAAAACAATCGTCATTGGATTGACAGGATTTTTTTTTTCTTTTGGTCTCATGAATTTACATTTTTATCCCCAAAAATTTTGTTTCATTTCAATTACACTTAAAAGTTAACGGAGTGTGATATAATAATTATTCTAGTATTAGTTTTCTTTTGCGTTCCGTCAAGAATTGTATTGAAGTGGGACGAAATTTATAATTTAGGGAGTACAGTGTTTCATTTTTAAAATTGAAGTTTAAAGGGCGCAAAATGAAATTAACCCTTCCTGCTCCCCGTCGTTCTTGCTTTCCTGCAGCCCCAGCTTAACTCATCTTTGCTAGTATAAATAGTCCCAGCATCCAACTCTCCCTCTCATATTTCTTCAACCATATATTAACCGATCTCAACTCCGCTCCGGCGGTCCTTTTTGGACGGAAACCTAGACGTTTACCGAAGCTGTATGTATGCATCAATACCTGTTAATCTCTCAATATAATTTAGTTTACAAAATGAATTTATATGAGTTTGTAAAAAATTAGAATAAATAGGTTATAAATGGATAATTGGGTTACCCAATTCATTTTTTGACTTACCCATTTATACTCATCTAATTAAATGGATATAAATGGATTGACTCACTTATACCCATTACCCATTTTATCCAACCCAAACCCGCCCAAATCACCCATTTTGCCACCTCTACTTATTACCATATCCCTGTATTGCTCAATTCAGTCACCTTGCCTCTTAAAGCTGTGGATCTTTCCATGGTGGGGTTCATACTTTTATGCCATATCTTGATGATTTTGAACGTAAAATATTAGTAGGGCCTAGTAAGTAACCTAGGCAATATCGGGTTGAAAGAAAAGTTAAAGAAGGAAGTGAAGGGGAAGGAGAAATGAAAAGAAAAGATAAAATGTTAAATAATTGGAGGAACTGCCAAGAAAAAATCAGAAGGGAAAAGGATTTTTGAGTGAACAATTTATCCATGTGCAAGTCGCGTCCTCTGGCTCTGGCAGCCCAACTTAGGGTCAAAATTCGCGAGAAGCACAAATTGGGTAGGGTATCAATTGGGAAATGGGAACATTCTACCATCGTGGTAAAAAAAGACTCCATTAACAGGGAGAAAAGGAAATCAAAAAATTGTATAGGGGGCAAACTGCAATGTTTTGACAAAACTTTCCTTTTTTTTTTTTTTGAGGGAATGTTTTGACAAAATTAGTTTACGAAGCAATGTGAAATACCAACTTATGTGGACTTTGTTGCCTTGATAATATCATTAAGTATTAATCTTTTTTACACTGTTAACTGCTAATGTATGTATTTACGAGTTTAGATGTATGTCACATTTATCTCAGTTTGAATTTAAATATCAAACTGCTAATGATTTGTTCGTTAAACAATCCCATTTTCAGCTTGTCAGTTTGAATTAAAATATCAAACTTTGCAAGTATCTAAAACCTTCTAACCTATATACTAACAATGATTTGTTCGTTAAAGAATCCCATTTTCAGTTTGTTTGAAATGACATATTGCTATTTAAGTTCTTACTTGTGTTAATTCCACTTTGCACTCTTTACTCCAACTATCATTTGCATCCTTAAACTACGCTTTGCTTTCTAAACTATAAATTCTGTCTAACTTAAATACAATTCTTCCCGAAATGCTCAAAATTAACAGAATAATGCCCATATTCCGTTAACTTATCATTTTAACTAAAATTAACCAGATGTATTGGTACATAAATGTCAATTCAGAAACCCTTAAAACCTCTTAAAAATCAAACATTATTTTCTTTTTCTTCCTTTGTTCTTGCATTTCTTCTTATTTCCTTTTCTACTACCAAGCAAAAGGTACCACCATCGCCAACAACATACAATCAATACCTTAGCCAAGTCTAGCACCGGAATCAATAACGTGCATGTCTCTCCCTCATTGAAGACCAACATCCACATAATCATCCACTGCAAAACGTATCCAAAGGAAATTAAAGAGCATCTATGCTCCCAAAAAGGCTTCGATCTCACACTCAACATTACCCACAATTAATACAACCCTACCTTCAAATCTAGCAGCACCTCTGCTTCCAATTTCCACTTTCAATTTACAGCAAAAAGTCCAAATTTTCTGGAAACCCACAAAACCATGGTCAGACCATAGACAATCCTTTAATCACCCCATATTTAAACCCCTATGTCCAAAAATAAATAAATAAGCCCAGCTAAAATTATTATTCTCAACCAAAACAACAACGATGGTGATAACGTTGAAGAACAAGAGTCATTTGCGGTCAATGTCAAAACTGATGAAAATGGGGTGTGATATGAAAAAAATCAATTTTTCCTAACTGCATCTGACTTTTAGAATTCCTCGACTAATTTTTTTTGGTTTAACTAATTTTATGGATAATCTAGGTTTGAAAATTCTGGCACCGTTAGATTGGTTTCGTGGTTGTTATTTGAAATTCTCAGTACCCTTGAATCTTAGTGACAACAACTTTTCATCTCTGCTAGTTGAATGTCAAGAAACTCGTCCAGAAATCACTATTCTAGACACTGCTAAAATTTAAAATGCCTTATCTTAGAGTTTAGGCCTATATTGATGGGCAAGACACCGCTTGCGGCTTGGATTTCAACAAATTAGAAATTTTTGCCAATTTTTTGGAGATTAAAAATTGAGTTGGAAGGTGAGAGAGTTAGATTACTGGGTGGGCTGGTGAGGAGTAGAACTGGGAGAAGGGATCATTAAATTAAGACGAACAAGAATGAGTAGACCAAGGTACAACAAAAGAATCGTCATTGGATTGAGAGGGTTTTTTTGTTTTTTAGGGTCTCATGAATTTACATTTTTGTCCCCAAAAAATTTTGTTTCATTTCAGTTGCACTCATAAGTTAACGGAATGTGATAATTATTATTCTAGTAGTATCAGCTTTCTTTCGCGTTCCGTCTAAGAATTGCATTGAAGTGGGATGAAATTTATAATTTAGGGAGTAGAGTGTTTCATTTTTAAAATTGAAGTTTAAAGGGCGCAAAATGAAATTAACCCTTCTTGCTCCCCTTCTTTCTTGCTTTCCTGCACCCCCAGCTTAACTCATCTTTGCTAGTATAATAATCCCAGCATCCAACTCTCCCTCTCATATTTCTTCAACCATATATTAACCGATCTCAACTCCGCTCCGGCGGTCCATTTTGGACGGAAACCTAGACGTTTACCGAAGCTGTATGTATGCATCAATACCTGTTAATCTCTCCATAGATTATCCATGGAAGACAAAGAAACAGAGTTCCTCTGTAAACTCACAGCAAACCATCTCTTTTTAGCCCAATTCGAGCCACTTCGGGCGACTTTACGTAGTCTCCGAGTCCGAAGCCCGGAGCTTGCCCGATCAATTTTGCAAACAATTGTAGCCAAAGGTGGCCGCTTCGACTCAGTCCTCTGGTCTCACCATTCCTGCCCTTCCCCGTCCCTCCTCGCCTTTTTGTCAACCCTCGAACTTTTGCAATTCAATGAACCCGTTTTGGGGCTCTGGTCGTTCGACGAAAATAGCTTGAAATTGAGGGCTGATTTCTTTTTGTATGTGCAAATTGTAAGTTACAGGGTGGTGGAGAGTGTTAAAAAGCATGTAGAGTTGAATGGAATTCAGGGAAATGAAGGCGGCTTTAGAAATTTCAGTATCCCGGTTGAGTTTTTGGCGAAAGAGGACGGTTTTAGGATTTTGGACGAGGAAAATGGTAAGTGTTTGTGGGTTTTGGATAGGATTTCTAATGTGGGTTTGAGCCGATTGAGGCCGGACATGATGGTAGTAGAGGGAGAGGAGGAGAGGGAGGGAGTTGCAGAATCTGTTGAGGAGATTGGGGAAGAGGAAATGATGGTTTTGAAGAGGGTAATTTTGGAAAATGCAGAGGTTTTTGATGTGTTGTGTGTGAATATTGAGAAGCAGCTGTGTATGATTCAGAAGGATGATTCAGGGATGGCAATTACATTGAGGACAGAAGGGAAACGAATGGAGGTGGAGGATAGGGTGTTTAGGTTGGTGCAAAGATGTGTCCAGATTGTGCTATGAAGGAATTATTGGACAAGAATGAGCTGGATGGGGTGGTTTCTCATTTAAAGTATCTTCATTTGGACTACCGGTATGTGCAGTTGTGATTTTACCAATATGGTTGATGTTGCGTTTTTTAATGATGTTGTAATCTTTATTTTCCTTTAATGTTTTATCGAGATTAATTGGAGTTTATGATTTTGGTTGAATATGATTGAAAATCAGAAGTAGAAAGTGGAATTTTGTTGGCTCTTTCGTTTGTATCCTGACCTTGTCCAATGAACCAGAATTGGCATGCACTCACCAAAAGGGCTTATGTTTGCCTTCATTGCAGGGTTATTACAATCATCATCATCGGGAAAAAGGGTTATAACCTTTTTAAAAAATGCATCAAAATTCTGAAAAAAAAAAAAAAAAAAAACCTGTCTAGCAGTGATACATTACTTGGAAAATTTTCTGCTTTGAGTTTACTGCAGAATGCGGAGTTGTTTGCTAAATGAAAATGAGCTTATGATTTAGCGGATAATTAATGCATGTTTCAAGATTTAAAAGAGTAGGATTTTGACTACAAACTGACCCTCTATTTATTGATGAACAAAAAAAAATGAAAATGAAAAGAGCTTTGCTATTAATTCTAAGTTTTAACTGGCTACATGGACTTTATTGTTCAATTAAAAGGAAAAAATAAGAAAAAATGTACAACAAGAAAACATAAATAGATAAGTAAATGCACAGATAGAAGAAATAGCAGCGTGAACAAGTGATCGGGACTTGGTCTCGTTGCTAAGCCAAGGCCCCTGGCCACCGAGAAGATTGAAATGTAATTTGGAAAATTAGGCTTTTATGTTTGCTCAATCATTTTATTTTCATTTATTTCTCGGCAAACTGGAAGGATTACATGCAAAATTTCCACCATCTCAAGGTGGATTTCTTGAAAAAGAAAAAGAAAAAAAAAAGTATGACAAATCTTGGGACCACCAAATTGTCTCTTATGTTTCGGGAAAAAAAAAATCTTTCTTGTCTATCACACATTCTAAAATGAAGCAAATTAGCTTCAGGATGACAATCTGATATAGATTTTAGGGATGACATTGGAACATTACTTTAATTTTTTTCTAAATCTAGCAGACACCTAATATGAGCATGACATTAAGTCAACATAAAAAGAGAAAAAACTAAAAATTATAACATAAAAAACAAACCCTTCTTTTTTTAAAAAAAATTAAAAATTTTTGAGAAAAAGGCATTAAAACAACATATAAAAAGGGAAAAATTGGGAACAGATTAAACAGAACTCACCTAAGCCAACCGACAGATTCTAGCATATCAAGATTCTTGTGATTTGTGTTAATTGGGAAGATCAAGTACTCCACACAAATGAAGGCTTCCTCTTAATCATCATCTCTGGTAGATGATCACATTAATGCCAGCTTTGAAAAGTATTAGTCATGGTCGATATGCGTAAATTGCAAGTTGGTGGAAGCTTACTGACTATGTTCATTGGGTTTTGCCTGAACAAGTTTGTGAGATCGTGGATCTTTCTAAAGAAGAAGATGGAAACAGAAGAATGACTCATGGAAGGGGAAATATCAATGGTGGAAGTGAGATGGAGTGTGTTATTTCCTTGTTAAAACTAGGCCTCAAATGCTCACAAAGATTGCCAAATGATCGGATGCACATGAATGAAGTTGTCGGCAAATTACATCTCATTAAGGATGTTTTTCTTGGTGTCAGGGTACATCAAGAAAATCTTGAAGTTTAATAGCTACAGGTATACATGAGAATTTAATACAGTCACAAATTGTGGTTCAATTTTTCTATTTTAGATAAACGATTTTTTTTTCTTGACCAGTCTTGCAAGCTAACTCAGTCCTACCATTCAGAATCTATTTTAAAAAAAAAAGGTTATGTGTTGTGCTCGCTAGCGTGCAAAATGATGTCTTCTTGCACGTACTAATGCATAAAATCTGGATTTGCAGGTGTTTGTTGGTTTGAATCTCCGAGCTGAAGTTGCCAGTTGTGTGAGCAGATAACGAAGACACCTTTGGCTTTCTTTCTAGGAACTGGATGTTTTGAAAGATAGTCAACTGGCTCAATTCTGCTTGAACATCTTTTTACTCCTGTATTATACAATAAAATCTTATGTTTCCATAATATTGATTTTGCAATCATATGAAATCTTAGTCACAATGATAAAGGGGAAAAAACAAAAATTATTGGTGAAAAAATAAACTAAAAAATATTTCTAAAGGTCTATAGGTTAGGTTTGTTTGGTTTATTGAAGACTATTTGAATATGTTTTCTAAAATAATACTATAATATTTTTTTGTGATTGGACATTTGTGAAATAAAAGTGGTTGAAAAAAATGATTGAGAAACATGCTTATAATGTAACAAAAAAATTATTTAGAAAAATTTAGCCATGCAAACAATTTCTAATAGCATCTAATCATGCTATATTAAAAAATGACCTCTAAAACTTTCAATCTCTAATCGACCATGTTTCTCTCTTTTTTCTTTATATGGAGTGTGTGTACGTCTGTGTGAGTGTGTGTATATATATAGACACCCACACCCATATAAAGAAAATATCTAGCTATTTTAAGTTATTAATTTAAAGCACAGTAAAATTCACAACTGTATCTTGTTTCTTTTAACTTATTTCTTTTAACTATGCTTATCTATGTTTTTATTTTGTATTTCAATATTATTTGTGCCACGTATATCCTAAACTGTCTTGCTGGAATGGATAAATAAGCCGTGGAAAACTATAGGTTTCAAAAAGAATAGGTGGACTAGCTTTGCTTTTACAAAGCATTAAGACAACTCTTTTGCTATTTTTCTCTCAAAGGCACAACTAAATCAAAGAATAGCTGATGATTGTCTCAAATGTGGACAAGATAAAACTCATAAGAATTGGGTCGAAGGCAGGGAGGGGGTAGAAAGGGGTAGAAGGCAGGAATCAATTGCACAATAAACCCATATGTTCCCTTGCTAGCACATCCATACATTGCCCGATCAAGTTATGGATGGCCATGGTGGTCATAAAAAAAAAAAAGATTTCATTTAGTGTTAAAAGATATGATAATCATATGCATCATCACCTACATAATCAGTCGGTATGTACTAACCTTTTTTATTTTTATTTTATTTTGTTGGGGGTGTCTCAAATAGGTTATGCACTAAATAGTAAATACCTCATTTTGCTCATTTTATCCAATTTCATCTATTAATCTGATGCTTAATGCCCATATCGCATCGATACGCATGACGGATCTTTTGTGCTACTTTTTGTTCCGCTTTTTATTATATTATTTTTTTCCTTCATAACATCACATTTTAACTCTTTTTTATCTCCTTAAAATCTAATAACTATTAATTGAATAATACACAAAATTTAACACATTTCCATATGTAAATGGCTTAAACGGACGAAGACAATAGATGAAAATGTCTTTGGGTAAGATAAAGGCAGAAATTAGACGAATGGGAAAGATGAGGCATCTAAGCTAAGCTAAATGATCAAAATCGAATTGGGGAACAAAAAAAATCAAGTGAACAAAATAAGAAATTTTTTCATAACGTTCCGCGGGTATTACATAGTTTGCCCAATTTAACATGTCTGCTAACTGGGCCGTTGGCAAAGAGCCCAAGGGATCCCTGTGTTATTGACGATGGTTTTCTTGGTGTCATATAAAAAAAAAAATCTTGGAGCTTAATGGCCACAGCTACATACAAGAATTTAATATGGTTCACAAGTTGGCAGTTCATTTCTTCTATATTTCAGAAAAGCAATTTCATTCTTGATATAGTCTTATAAGCTAACTCATTCTTTTATGCAGAATCTATCTTAGCCAAAAGAAAACGAAACAAAAGTTATGTGTTGTGCTCACTAGCATCGAAAAGGATGTCTTCTTGCAGGTACTAATGCATAAAATCTTGATTTGCAGCTGTTTGTTTGTTGGTCTGAATCTCCGAGCTGAAGTTGGTAGTTTGATGAATTGATAAGGAAGACACCTTCGGCTTTTTATTTGGCAAAATGAATGGACGTTTTCAAAGGTAGTGAATTCGCTCAATTCTGTTTGAACATCATTATGCTTCCGTATTATTTTTGTATCTTATGCTTCCATAATGTGTACATTATACAATAAATTGTACTTTATTACAAAGGCATACTTTTGCTTCTATTAAGCATGCCTTCTTTGAATGTTGATTTTGCTGCCATATAAAATCTTAGGCCATGTTTAATAACCTAGTTCAACACTTAAATTCAATGGATTCATATCTTAACATATTCAGACCGTTTGATAACTAAAAATTGAATATTTAAATTAATTAAGTGACACTAAATTTTCTAGGCAAAATTTGCTCTCAAAATTAAGTGATAAATTATTCACTTATCACTGAATGTGATATACATTCAAATGTATTAAATTTAATACTTATCAATTTAATAATTTAATGGATTCAGATTTCAAATTTCAGTGTTCATATTTTAGTTTTATCAAAAGCACCTTTACTTGTGATGAGAACGACGCCCAAGGGATAGAAGATGGGAATCAATTGTACGAAAATTACTCTGAAACATTTGGAGATGATCGGAAGCCTATGAATGAGATAGCAAGAAAATTAGATCTACTCAAAGATCTAGCATTTGCTTCAAATCAGATCTCGGGCCCGGATCCTGTTTTGAGAAGTAAGGAAAATTTTCCTACTAAATTTGACGCGGATATGATTTGCTTCGAGCCAGATCCCAGGACCGAACTCACTATTGAGAATTGAGAAGTTTCTTTTGATTTGATCTAACTTTGGATCCACGGTCGGATCCTTGATAACTGTTAAAATTCTTTAAACTTGTTTCGGCACCTTTTATGATTTGAGTGGCTATTTACCACCAAATGATGCCTCGAATTTACAATGTTTCTGATCACTTGCACTTCTTATGTAAAAACCTATTCATATGAAACAAAACTTTGAAGAATTGTTTGATGATTGACTATAAGATCACGTGGAGGATTGATCTACTGCAGAAAAATTATTCTTCATATTTTAAAATATTCTAAAACTATGCTCTATTGTTCTAATCGATTTGTCATAGTGTATACAAATTTTGTCTTATTCTAAAAGATATTTATCCTTTGTGATAGATATTAATAGTGAACAAAATATAGTCTAAAGAAAAGTGGTTATTGTAATTTACGATTTGAAACCTTTTCTATCTCTGTCCATCTCCCTAGTATTTATACCAAGAGACTAAAGGTCTTCGAGTCCTTGTAGACCAGACATGCAATGCACTAAAATGCAAGCTTTAGATTACCATATTAACATCAGTGTGATAGGTACTTCTAGAAATCCGTAAAGCAAACATTTATTATAGTGTTAATCACAAAAACTCCCCTAAGCTATAACCACTTTTGCACTTTGTCCCTAACATTATATTTTCTCTTTTTATCTTCTAAACTATTAGCCAACTCTAATATTGTGTAATGATGATGTCAAAAAGATATTTATACCCCTAAGAATTAACTGTGATAAATTCCTTTAATGTATAACTTGTTTTACACTTTATCTCCTATCATCATTTTGTATCAATTTGTTTGTTTGTTACTAAAGTCATTAGTGAACTTTAATATTTGATAACACCTAGGACAATTAATATCTAAAAAATCAATATTCCTAACATAATAATAAAAAAATAGTTTTATATATATTTGGTTCAAGTTAAATTTCATTCCATAATTTCACTTTTTTTAAGATTAAGGAGAATATCTTGCTAATTTGATTTAATAATGGGAAAGACAAACAAAATTGTTATTAAAAATTAAAATGTGAAAATATTTTTAAAATCCAAAATGAATGGGATATTGTCAGTTTCCCTTTGGAAATATGCATACATCTAACCGTTTCTATTAGTAGCTAGATTTGGAGTTCAATGTCCTTTTGACATTTTTGTTATGCAGTGTTAGAGTTGACTAATTGTTTAGGGGGTAAAGTGAAAAAAAATAATGTTAGAAAGAAAAAGTGTAAAACTTGTTAAATCTTAAGGGGAGTTATTGTGATTAACTCTTTATTATATGATCGACAATATCAGATGTTAGTAAAAAATAATGATTCAAAAAAAATATCTCTCATTTCCCCAACAGACCATATTGATCTAGGTTTGTCAGGTGATATAAACAAGGTCAAAAATGCCTTGATTCGATCTTTCAAGTTGGAAAATCATCCAAAGATCGCACGGACATGCAAGAAATCACAAGAGAATTACATCTCATCAGAGATGCCTTTCAAAGATGTTGACTAGATACCAGCAGTCAGTGGAGCTTTTGAAGTACTTCTAGAGTCAAATTAATACTGATATATTGCAATAAAAACTTGGATAATATATATGCATTAGTACAGTTTGAAATGCATCAATGCTTTGATCATTGCGGAACTTTGATAGATGAAGATTTCCTTTTCCGTCTATTTTTCTGGTGCAAAAGCAGCCGATAGTCTAGTGAAACAACAGCAGCTCCGGAATAAGCTCAATTCACTAAAGCAGTGATTGGAAACAAAAGAAAGTCTAAAAATTAAGGATAAAATACATATAACCCCCTGTGGTTTCATCTATTGCCACATGACTTTCATAACATTTCAAAATATCCACTTCACCCCCTATAGTTTTATATAAAGTGAAAACTTGACAAAAGTAGCTTGTGTAAATCGTTAGTTGAAATACCAATAGTATCATTATTTAATTGTTAAATCAATTAATAGCTTAATTACCTTGTGTAAAAGTATAGGGAGATTATGCGTATAAATACATAAATCACAACATGGTAAACTAAATATTTATAAACCATAAGAGAGTTACATGGATGTTAAGATTTTATCACACACGTTTTTTAAAGCATGTTTGATATAAATGTCGTAACGAATTGCACATTCTATCCATTTTTTCACTTTACATAAAATCACAGAGGAGTTATGTAGCTATTTTAAAACCTTAGAATAATAAGTAATTTATCCAAAAATTAATCATCTGTAAAATTGAAAAAGATTACCGAGAAAATCACTTCTTAAATTATTTTATATCTATAAAGAAGAACTCCAGTGAGATTTTTGTTATTGATGAAGATTTACATCAGGGATTTCAAATCTCACCACTACGCATATGAGTTGTTAGTTAATTGGGATAATTTCAAAAACCTCCACCAAGGTTTGTAGGAATATCACTTGGTACCCTTAAACTTTGAGAAATCTCACTTACCTCCCTTATTTTTAAATTTTGTAACATTATCAACCCATTTAAAAAAATATTATTAAGAAACTCATATTTGGAGAGAAGAAATGTTTTCATGCCAAAAATTGCCCTTGTGTTGTCCTACTAATTTTCCAAAAGTGAACATATGTTACCAAAAGCTTGAAAATAAAGACAAATAGTGTGAAAGCATGGGTACAATAGAATAAATTATACCTAGTAGGTGGTAACAAAGATTACTATTTAAGAGTAAGTTTGATCTACTTTAGAAATATATATTTGTCATTCACTGTAAAATATTTTTGTTAATTTGAGGAGTTTTATAAATTTTAGAATTTTGAAACTTTCCAAACTTTTTAATATAAACCGATGACTTGAACATTAGAAACAAAAAAATGTCTAAAATTATATTTACAAACTCATCTGAGGTATTTTTAAAGACATAAAAGTAACTTTCTTCATTACAAAGTATTTTTGGGATGAATTTAGAATTTTATAAATTGTTTAGATTTTTTTTTAATGTTCTAACTTTTTTGTCCAAATTGATGGCTTGAAAACAACAGAAAGAAAAATTATTACAAATATTTAGAAAACTTATTTGAGGTATTTTCAAGGTGCAAAATGTTATTTTTTTTTTCCTAATTGGTACAATTTTTTCTTTTACATTTCTTGTCTGGGCCAATGACTTCAAAAATTATAAATATTTTCAACGTCATTAATATGTTGTAAAATCTTAAAGAATTTAATTTGGTTTGTTATGAAAAGTAAAGGTCCACAGCAAAACGTAATTTTGAAATAAAAATTTTTAATCTTTTCTCAAAATGAGTTTTTAAATGATATATTTTGAAATGGGTTGACAAAGTTACAAAAAAGTTTAAAAGAAGGGAAGTAGGTGAGATATTTTTAAAATTCAGGGATACCAATGATTTTATTCTTTACTAGTGGGTTCCGTTCTGTAAGCAGGAAGATGATCAATTTATAGTTCTTGACCGTTAGTCGCATTTGGTGGGAAGACTGGACAGTTGAGCCAACAAGAAATTGTTCCCTCGTAACACTTGGACCAGTCAAACCCAAAGCTCACCAATGGTGCAAAGGTTTTCCCAGTCAGTTTCAGTCACCATTGTCCGGATAATAATGATGATATTTCACAATGCCTGCGATCTTAATTTAGTTTTTTTTATAATTTTATTATAAAGTTAACAAAAAAAAAGAGAAACACAATAGTGGAAGTAATATAATTAATCAAATAATTTATAAATAAATACTACAAGTCAACTCGCAAGTAGGGGAAGAAGAGACTCGCAAATAGTAGGATTTAAATCAAGAATTTATAAATTAGTTAAATCATTTGAATGTCACACATCATCTATTAGTATTCAGTTACTTGTACAAGTAGGTCTAACAATGATGCATGGTCACTGGACCAAAGAGATAGTACAATATTTATTTATGGATTTAGTGACTAAAAGTTGAAATTTCAAGAATTAAAAAGTTTAGGTTTAATTCTTTCCTTTTCCCCATTTTATTACTTTTTAAATCCTGTCACTTCCCCGACTCTCTGCTATGAAGGTAATAAAATAAAAACATGTTTAAATTGGCGCTTCAGACTAATCCTATTGGGGAGCACATAAGTCAGGGAATTCCTTTTTTCTTCTTCTTCTTTTTCCTTGTTTGGCACATCATCACAATGCTTTCGATAATATTTTAAAAGGGTTATTATCACTTACCCCCTTAACGTTTGGTGTCACTATCAATTCTCCCTTAACGTTATCTTTTAGTCACTTTACTCCCAAGACTAACGGTCAAACTTAACGGAGTTTGTTAATTAAAATGAAAAACATATTTTAACCCTAAATGATTATCACTTTACCCCCATAAACTATAGTTTCATTATCAATTTACCCCATAGAGTTATTTTTTAGCCAAATTTATCTTACCATTAAATCAACTTAAGAAGTTAAAAAACTTTAAAAGCAAATACCCTCCTGTTTACATAATAAAACTAATAAAAAATTTAGAGTGGCTCTTCTCCTTTTTAGTATCAAGAAAAAAATTCAAAAAAATCCATTTCTTTCTTCTTGGCAATCTTATTAATATTGAAAAAATAGAAAGATGGAGAGGGGGAGGGGGAGAGGGAGAGAGAGAGCTCAATTCTTTTTTTAAAAATTAACAAATAAGAAAAGAATTGTATACTTTTATTATTTTAAAATTATTTCCCTTTTCTGTTTACTACCAAATTCCAATTCTAATCTCGACAACCTTAAAGTAATAAGATAATGTTATACTTTTCTTTATTTTCTTTCTTTGCAAAATCTAATTTTTGTCTCCTTCTTTCTCATCTCTTTTTCTTTTTCGAGTATTAATAAGTGTAAAAAAAAAGAAATTCGAGAAAACCCTTTTATTTTTATGTTTTTTGATCTCTTAAAGTGAAAAAAGGAAGAATAACCATTCCAACTTTTTTATTTTTAATTATATATAAAAAGGTAAATATATTTTAAAAAATTTTACCATACTAGTTAGATTAACGATGAGGTAAAATGCCTAGAAATAACGTTAGGAACTAAAGTGATTGTATCACCATAATCTACACGAATAAAGTGATAATAACAATATAGTAATGCTATAAAATAAAAGGGTATTTTTGTCTAAATTTCTTAATATGTTGAGTTGAATTATTTATGGGTGTAAAGTGACTAAAAGATAGCGTTAGGGGTGTAAACTGATAGTAGTGATATAGTTTAAGGGGGTAAAGTTGATAATAACCCTACAATAAATTGTACTTTATTACAAAGCTGGCATACTTTTGCTTCCATTAAGCACGCCCTTCTTTTGAATGCTGATTTTGCTACCATATGAAATCTTACTTATGATGAGAACGACAGCAAGGGATAGAAGGTGGGAATCAATTCTACGAAAATTACGTTGCAGCATTGCCAGATGATCGGATGCCTATGAATGAGATAGATAGAAAATAGTGCCTTCACTTTAGACAAGTGTTTCTGATCACTTATGCTTTCTTAGGTAAATACCTATTGCGGATGAAACAAAACTTTGAAGAGTTGTTTGGATCATTGACTATAAGATACGATTCCTAAATCAGAAACCATTCTAACTATGCAAGATCACGTAGAGAATTGATTTATTGCAGAAATTCAACTTTCACATTTTAGAATACTCTAAAACTACTCCCTATAGTTCTAACCAGTTTGTCATATTAGTGTATATTGTATTGGACATTAATAGTGGACAAATGTAGTCTAAAGGAAAGTGATTATAATTGATGACTTGAAACCTTTTCTTTCTTTGTTCATCTTCCAGTATTTACGCCAACAGACTAAAGTCTCTAATCAGAGCAGACATGCAGTGCACTAAATACAAGCTTAAAATTATAGACTTAAAAAAGTAAGTCAACAGCAACTGTTGAATGAAATGGACATAGACTTAAAAGCAAGTCATGACCATCAACATTTTGGTCCTTCCCACCTATTGCAGACAAAGTCATTAGCAGACTGACTGTTAAAGACCTGAAAGAATAATAAATTGTGGCCCACCAATATAGAAATTGGGAGTATTCAGATCAGTCAATATCGGCAACCTCAGTAAGGAGTTAGCAAAACTTTGAAAAATGTCTAAAAGGGTCCCTAATTACGAGAGTTTAATTTCTTTTAGACCAGAAGGGTCTGAAAATTGAATGATCTCATTTTGCTGAAAACTGAAAGAAGAGAAATTTCTTTGTTGCTTCTTCCATACCCATTAAATGAGATCCTCAGCTGTCATGATTGCAGGCTGAAGTAGAAAGTGGGGCCAAAGACCAAAACAAAGCAAAATGGACAATATGTCATCCCAAAGCATTGTCAGAGTGTAATTTACTTCAACAAAAACCAGTGCCTTGTTCTAGTTTAACATGAAACTTCTAGCAACGTTTTATCCCGAAAGGTTTATAAACATCCACTGGTAACTATTACATATTAAATAATGCCAGACATAAAGTGCCCAGAAAAATATTCAATAGCTTAAGAACTTGGATTAATATCCTAGGATCACACTAATGAAGATTATTACCATATTAACATCATACTTTATTTAGACAGTATGATGGCTCAGGATCTTCTGCACCTAAAAATGATTCATCAACAGTATACAATGAATATTCGCACCAATCACAATCATAATGAATATTCTATGAAATTTAAAATTTCTAATTGTCTAGGAGAAAAAATTTGTGCATGAGGAAGAAGGATGATTGAGAGTTGCAGACCGTTGTGTCACCGGGTAATTTCTGTCGCTTTAATACTTTGGTCCAACCATAAGGAGTTAGAATTTTGAAGTTGCTAAAATTGTGACTAGCATCTCGTAAAACACAAGAAGAAATGTGAGTTGAGGGAAGACATGAGGTTAGTTGTTACTTAGAAGAGGTGGGGAAAATATAAAAGTAAAACTAAATAAGACGACGCGAATACTTGTGAACTTTAGTTCAAGAGAAGAGAATACATTTTCTCCAATGAAGTATTAGCTTCAGTTTCCTGTGCTTGTGAAGACTTAGTGAAGAGCAAGTAATCTGCCAGCTACCAAAAGTCATGAACGGCAACACTCTAATTGGGTGTTGCGGCATCAATTCTGGGGGATGTCCACAGCTATGGAATTGTTTTGCTGGAAAGATCACTAGGAAGAGGCCAATAGACGATATGTTCATGGATGAGTTTGATCTACATAATTTTGTTAAAAGGGCCTTGCCTGGACAAGTTTACGAGATCGTGGACCCCTTGCTTCTTTCTAAAACAGGAGATGAAAACACAAGAATGACTCCCAGAAGGGATAAAATTGAGGATGAAGAAAGATGGAGTGTGTTATTTCCCTGTTGAAAATCGGACTCAAATGCTCAGAAAAATTGCCAAATGCTCGGATGCACATGAATGAAGTTGTCGGAAAATTACATGTCATTAAGGATGCTTTTCTTGGTGTCGGGGCTATATCAAAAAATCTTGAAGCCTAATAGTCACAGGTACATACAAGAATTTAACACGGTTCACAAGTTGAGGTTCGTTTCTTCTATTTAGATAAGTAATTTATTCTTGATATAGTCTTGTAAGCTAACTCGTTCTATTATTCAGCATCTATTTCAGCCAAAAGATAAAAAAGGAAAACAAAACAAAGTTGTGTTGTGCGCAGTTGCATGGAAAAGGATGTCTTCTTGCAGGTACTAATGCATAAAATCTTGATTTGCAGCTAGTTTGATGGATTGATAACGAAGACACCTCTGGCTTTTTATTTGGAAAAATAAATGGCTGGCAGGAACACATATCTATTGTCCTCTTCTTTCTTTTTTCATATATATAGGAATTGGATGTTTTCAAAAGTAGCCAATTCGTTCAATTTCTGTTTGAACAACATTATGGTTTCGTATCACTCTTGCATCCCTCTGAATGTTGATTTTGCTACCATATGAAATCTTACTTATGATGAGAACGACACCAAGGGATAGAAGGTGGATCAATTGTACGAAAATTACCCTGAAACATTACGAGATGATCAGGCATTTGCTTCAAATCAGATCTGGGGGTCGGATCCTGTTCTGAGAAGTAAGGAAAATTTCCTTTACTAAATTTGACCGCCGGATATGATTTGCTTCGAGCCAGATCCAGGACCGAACTCACCTTTTCAGAATTGAGAAGTTTTCTTTTGATTTGATCTGACTTTGAAGTTTGGACTTACGGTCAGATCCTTGTTAACAGTTAAAATTCATTAAAATTTTACCACCAAATGATGCCTCAACTTTAGACAATGTTTCTGATCACTTGCGCTTCTTATGTAAATACCTATTCACATGAAACAAAACTTTGAAATTTTTTTTGATCATTGACTATAAGATACAATTCCTGAATCATAACAATTCTAGCTGTGCAAGATCATGTAAGGATTGATTAACTGTAGAAAATCATTCTTCACATTTTAGAATATTTTTAAAACTGTGCTCTATTGTTCTAATCAGCCTGTTATATTAGTGTATATTATAGACAAACAAACTTTATCTTGTTCTAAAAGATATTTATCCTTTGCAATAGATATTAATAGTGAACAAGTATAGCTTAAAGAAAAGTGGTTACTGTAATTTATAATTTTTTTTTTAGAACTGTAATTTATGATTTGAAACCTTTTCAATCTTTGTCCACCTCCCTAGCTTAAAGAAAAGTGGTTACTGTGTTTATACCAAGAGGACTAAAGTCTTCCGGTCCTTGCGGAGTAGACATACAGTGTACTAAAATGCAAGCTTAAAATTATAGACTTAAAAAGTAAGTCAACAGCAATTGTTTGGTCCGTCCTAACAAGTAGTTGAGTGAAGTGGACAAGTCATTTAGCAGACTCACTGTCATAGACATGAAAGAATAATGGTCTCGTTTGATAAGTGAATTTTTTTTTGTGTTTATCTAAAATTTTACTATAACTTACTGTAGAAATTATAGAAAAATAAGTGTGTAAATTTTTGGATATTTTAAAATATATAATTTAAAATTTTTGAAAATTTTTTGAGATCACTATAACTAAAGTTATTAAAAAACTTATAACAGACAAATTTGATAAAAAATTTGCTTGCCAAACAAGGCCTAATTGTGGGCCACGAATTTAGAAATTGTGAGAGTATTCAGATTGGTTAATATTGACGAAGTAAATAAGGGGTTAGAAAAACTTTGAGAAAAGTCTAAGAGGGTCACTCTAATTGAATATTTTCTGTATGTTCAAAAATTGTCGATAGAGAAATTTCTTTGTTACTTCTCCCATACATACACATTGAGATTCTTACCGCGTTGATTTTTTAAGAAATATTTTATATATATGGTCCTAGTTAAATTTTATTCTACAATTGCACTTTTTTTAAGACTAAGGAAAATTTCTCGCTAATATGACTTAATAACGGGAAAAAAATTGTTATTAAAAATTAAAATATGAAAATATTTTTAAAAGTCTAAAAATGACTGGAATATTGTCAATTTTTCTTTGAAAATATGCATGCGGCTAAGTTTTTCTTTTAGCTGCTAGTTTTTTTATATGGTGTTTTACATTTTTTATTAGTAAAACTAAGAAAAGTGAGCAAAATTTTTAGAGTTGTTCTTTTAATATACCTTGCTTAGATGCAATTGAAATTTAGGATAAATTATATATAATTGTCTTGTGATTTCATCTATTGCCACATGACCCCCTAATATTTCAAAATATCCATTTCACCCCCATAATTTTATATAAAGTGGAAACTCGACAGAAAATAGCATATGTAATGTCGTTAACTAAAATACCAGTAGTGCTCTCATTAAATGCTAATCAATCGATCGCTTAACTACCTTGTACAAAAACATATGGGAACCATGTGGATAAATACAAAAATCATAGGGGATAAAGGAATATCTATACAAAATATAAGGGCATCATATGGAGATTAAGATTTTATCACACCCACTTTTAGAGCGCATTTGGTATAAATGCCGTAACTGATTGTATATTCTATCCATTTTTCAATTTACATAAAATCATGGGGAAGTTATGTGGCTATTTTGACACCTTAGGGGGGTCACCTGGCATTGTGTAAAATTACAAGAGGGTTATAAGTAATTTACCCTAAAATTTATTTGGATTGCTAATTTTTTCTTTTCTTTTCTTTTTTTTTTGCATTTGAACACCTTTTTTCAATCACTTTTATTTTTAACCACATTTTTATCTCACAAATGTCAAATTGCAAAAATGCTTTTATTCTAAAAAATTTTCCAAATAATCTCCAATCCAAGCAAACCCATCTATAGATCTTTAATAATGTTTTTATAATTTAGTTTTGTACTAATATGTTTTTCCTTATCATGTGAGATGAGCGAGATATTTTTCTTTTCCTAAAATATATGTAATTACGGGGATAAAATTTAACAAGACCTATATCCATAAATATATAATAATTTTTATTATTATATTAGGGATATTAGTTTTTTTTAGACATTATTTGTTTTGAGCGGTACAAAATATTAGAATTGACTAATGATTTTAGGGACAAGTAGACAAATTAAGAGAAAAGTAGTCAGTTAACGGATTCTGGAAATTATATGGATGCAAAATGGTTAACCACAAAAATATCGACCTGAGTGCATGAAATACGATGAATTTATCTAATCTGAACGGCTGAGTAGCTTTTAACTCGTGATCACTTTGTCCTTAATAGGAGAATAGAAGTTCCCGTGGCTAAGGATCTCCGGTACCTGAAAATGATTCATCAACAGTACACAATGAATATTTGCACTAATCAAGATCATAATGAATATTCAATGCATTTCTAATTGTTTAATGAGAAAGAATTTGTGCATGAGGGAGAAAGATGATCCAGCAGCTGCGGACCGTGTGTTACCATATGCTACCTTAAATGATAGTCTTCACTAGGGGTGCAAACGAATCGAGCTGCTCGCGAGCCGCATGAGGGAGAAAGATGATCCAGCAGCTGCGGACCGTGTGTTACCATATGCTACCTTAAATGATAGTCTTCACTAGGGGTGCAAACGAATCGAGCGGCTCGCGAGCAGCTCGGTCAACGTTCGACTCGAGCTCAGTCAATATCGAGCTCGAGTCGAGCTCGAGCCGGCTCGTTTATAACACGAGTCGAGCTCGAGCCATTTGTATGAAAGATCGAGCGGCTCGCGAGCCGTATGAAATTACATAAATACCCCTACTTATGTAACTAATTACTAAATTAGAAACTAGATAACAATTTCTCCAAGGACCAAGACAAACACGTCTCCTTCTTCCCATTCGGCTGTTCCGCTGTCCGCTTTCTTGTTTCCCCAAATCAAAAGCAAACCTAGCCGCCGCTACCTCTGTCTTCAAGCCACTTCTGCCACCAGGCCCACCACCACTACCGCCCTTTCTCTTCGACTCCCAGTTGGAAGCTACAGTAGGCAAAGCCAATAGGCAATCTCCGACTCCCACCACTGCCGCCCTTTCTCTCCGACGCCCATTTCAACAGCTCCATTAGTGGAGGGCCTCGCGAACAGGACCAAGACAGTGGAGGACGGTGGACCCAAAGTCACAAACACATCTCCTTCTTCCCACTCGGCTGTTCCGCTGTCCGCTTTCTTGTTTCCCCAAATCAAAAGCAAACCTAGCCGCCGCTACCTCTGTCTTCAAGCCACTTCTGCCACTAGGCCCACCACCACTACCGCCCTTTCTCTTCGACTCCCAGTTGGAAGCTACAGTAGGCAAAGCCAATAGGCAATGTCCGACTCCCACCACTGCCGCCCTTTCTCTCCGACGCCCATTTCATCAGCTCCATTGGTGGAGGGCCTTGCGAACAGGCAAAGCAAACAGGTTGCCCTTTCTCTTCTTCCCTTATTAATTTCCTCTTTCCTGTTAATGGCGACGGAGCTTTCGTTCTTGAGGCCGACTCTTCTTTCCCATTTCCATCCCCAATGTCAATCAATTTATTTAAAATTTCTCTCTTCTCGGGTATTCGCTTTGTTCTCTCATCTCATGGATTTAGACTGTCGTATGAATTGAATTGTTTTCTATATCATGATTGGTGAATTAAGATTGTACTGATTATTGATTGGAAGAAGGGTTTCTGTCAATGTATTTTTTCTCCTTATTTTTTTTGAATTTGGATCTGTTATTATTATTAGGGACTGTTTTTTGAAGATTGCTAAGAATGTTGGAGTAATTTTTAGCTTGTCCTGTTGGGAAATGCAAGCTGGATTGCGTTTAAAAATTATGTGCTTAGTGAACTTAATCAATTTTTGTGCGTATATAACAGATAATCAAGAAGAACTTGAAATATTTGCACGGTCTTTTCGGCTGTTGGTGATAGGAGAAAGTATAAATGTTAAAAGATATGATAGATTTGTGCACTAAATGGAATGAGTTTGATGATATTTAGTCAAAGCCGAGTGAAGATTCTTGTGCAATGTTTAGTAATTTTAATGTAATGATGAAGGTTTGTAATTTATGAACAAGGTAAATCTGCTTTTTGAAGCTTGGTTACTCATGTGCAATATTTTTATAGGTTAAATTTATTACTGCCTGTCTTTTACTCTGTAGTAGAAAAATATTTTAGTATTTGGCAAATATATCAATCTTTTCAAAGCTGTAATTTCCTCAAAGGTTCCAATTTCTTTCATTTCTGTTGTGCTATTCAACCTGCAATTTTGTTACTAGTTGTGCTGGTATTGAAAAAAGATTACCTTCATTTGTTGTTTGGGATTTAGGCACAAACACAATATGGCTATGTCTCCCCAAGATGTTTCTTCACAACTAGTTAGATCGGCGGGTGATTCTGCTGGGAATAACATTGAGGAGGAGTTGGAATATTCTATCGGAGATGAAGAACTAGAGAGTGAAGAAGAGCGGTTAGAAGGTGATACACAAGTACCGGCTCAAACTTCGAATCAAGAGGCTGGTCAAGGTGATGATCTAGATAATTTTAGAAGGAAAAAGAGAGCCAAAAAGTCAGCCGCTTGGATTGATTTCAAAGATGTGGAAGTTGGGTTTGAAAAAACACTTTACTCAGAGTGTTTGCATTGTAGAGCTAAATTCAAGAAAACCAAAACTGGTACAACTTTCAAGTTTGTTAAGGCATCTTAAGAATTGTGCTGAGCGATTGAAGAAAGTTAAAAAAGCAAGAGGCAAGCCAGCAAAAGATTAATTTTCCAGCCGCAGATTCTAGCTCAGTTGCTCATTCCTATCTTCATACGGGCAAGTTTGATATGGCTGCCATGAGAGAAAGTGCCGCTGAGTGGGTGCTAATGCATGAGCATCCCTTTACAATTGTGGAGGGAAGACGGCTTCAACATCATGATGAAACGAGGGAAGCCCGAATGGCAAAAAAATTAGCCGAACTACCAACAAGAATGATTGCACTTCCGTGTATGAAAGAGAAAAGACCAAATTGAAGAATTTGTTAAAGAAAGTCAAGAAAATCAGCTTGACCACAGATCTTTGGAAGTCCAAAAATCAGAAGATTGAATATATGGTTATAACTGGGCATTCGATTGATACTCACTGGAGATTGCAGAAACGGGTACTTAACTTTGTGCATGTTCCCCCTCCACATCCGGGCATTGCCATTGCAGATGCTATCTTCAAATGTTTAATGGATTGGGGGTTGGAAAGCAAAGTTTATACAGTCTCAGTGGATAATGCTTCAAACAATGACACAGCATTAAGATGCTTGAAGGATGCCTTTTCTAGAAACAGGTGTTTATTAGCCAAAGGGAAACTATTCCACGTGAGATGCTGCGCTCACATACTCAATCTAATGGTTCAAGATGGTCTTAGTGAAATTCAAGATGTGGTTCAAGCCATACGGGACAGCGTGGAGTATATAAATAAAACAGAAGGGAGACGCTTGATCTTTGCTGAAATTGTAAAACAACTGCGATTGCCCGGAAATGTACTGCTCTATGACTGCAAAACAAGGTGGAATTCTACCTATGAGATGCTTGCTTGTGCTCTTAAGTTCCAAGAGGTGTTCCCTAGATTCAAAGATAGAGAACCAAATCATGATTTTTGTCCAACCATAGAAGATTGGAAAAATGTAGAAAAAGTGTGCAACATTTTGCAAGTTTTCTGGACTGCAACTCATATAATATCAGGAAGTGATTATCCGACATCTAATTTATATTTAAATGAAGTGTGTCGGATAAAAGTATTACTAGATAGCAAAGCAAATGATGCAGACTACTTTGTTCGGACAATGGTTCAGAGGATGAAGATGAAATTTGACAAGTATTGGGGTGAGTGCAACTTGTTGATGTCTATAGCAGCTATCTTAGATCCCAGGTGCAAAATGAGAGTTATCAACTATTGCTTTCCATTGATATATCCTCCGCATGAAGTGCAATTGAATATAGATAAGGTCCGGCAAGCATTGTATGATCTATATGCTGAGTATGTAGAGATACATGTTTCAAGTTCAAGTGCTTCTGGAGCGAGCTCTCAAGTAGTGACAAATGATCCGGTTAACATGACCAGTAGTGGTTCATCTTCTACAACAACACATGTTACGGGTATGAGTGAGTTTCTATCTCATATTGCTACTGTGGAAAGTGTACAACCACAAAAGAATGAGTTGGACACCTACTTTGAAGATGGTCTTCTTACTGCCACAGAGGATTCGAGCTTAGATATTGTCAACTTAGACGCCTTGAAATGGTGGAAAAGCACGACAAAATACAAAATTTTGTCTAAAATGGCTGCTGACATTTTAGCCATTCCTATCAGCACCGTGGCTTCAGAAGCAACATTTAGTGCTGGAACGAGGGTGATTGATTCATATCGTGCTTCTTTGGCTCCTGAAACTGTGGAAATGTTGATGTGTGCTGGTGATTGGTGTCGGAAGCTACACGGAATTAAGAAAAAAGAGAAGGTAATTATGTAGCAATTTACTATATTTGAAATGTATCTTATAGTTGGTTTAAACATAATATTTGATATTATATATTTTTTATTTTACAGAAAGTGAAGTCAGCGCGGGAGATTTTATTACCTATACCTTGAGGCTCTACATGTTTTTAGGTAATCTATATATTCAGCTTTGAGCTTTTGACATATTTGTAATCTATCCATTTATGTAGAAAATGACATCGGTTATCTTGGGTTGATTATGTTTGTCTATTTTGCATCAAATTGGGATCGATTATCTTGAGTTAGCCATATTAGATTATTTTGCTTGAAGTCAAATGACTTGTTTTTGTTTCTATTGATACTTAGTGCACGGCTGTGGGCGAAAGAATCCAAGACTCAAGGCTATTGGTTGATGGAGGACTTAATCTAGAGTGATTTCAAATTATTTGTTCCTTGTTTTTGAGTTTGTTTGAGGTGTTGGACATTTGAATTTGAAAAATTGTGAAACAATTATGTATGTGGAGTTATGGACATTTGTTTTAATTTCGTGCATGTATTATTGGACAATGAAGAACTTGTTTGTTGTTACTTTTAATTCATGTCTGGAATTGTTAAATTCAAGTTTGCAAGGCATTGAATAGCTTAAACGTGCTATTGGAGTCAGGTTAAATAAAGCTTGTTATGTTTAGTAACAGAAATTTTCGAGCTGAATTCGAGCCATTTCGAGCTCTTATCGAGTTGAGTAAATCGAGTCTTATCGAGTCGAACTCGAGCCAGCTTCTTACTTATTCGAGTCGAGCTCGAGCTCAATTTTTTCGAGCTCGACGAGCTTGAGTGTACAGTAATCGAGCCTGACTCGATAAGTTCAAAATTCGACTCGGCTTGACTCGTTTGCACCCCTAGTCTTCACCAAGCATTTTTCCGTTTCTTTAAAAATCTTGGGACCACCAAATTGTTTCATCTCTCATGTGTTTTCTTGTGTATCACACATTCTAAAATGAAGTAAATTAGCTTCAGGATGACAATCTGATATAGATTTTAGGGATAGCATTGGAACATTACTTCAATTTTTTTTTTCTAAATCTAGCAGACACCTGATATGCACATATGACATTAAGTCAACATAAAAAAAGAAAAAACTAAAAATTATAACATAAAAAAAAAACCCTTCTTTTTAAATTTTTTTTTTAGAAAATGGCATTAAAACAACATAAAAAGGGGAAAAATTGGGAACATCACCTAAGAATATCAAGATTCTTGTGATTTTTTTTGTTAATTTGGAAGATCAAGTACTCCACACAAATGAAGGCTTCCTGTTAATCATCATCTCTGGTAGATGATCACATTAAACAGCATCTTTCACGGTTTGAAAAGTATTAGTCAGGGTCGATATGCGTAAATTGCAAGTTGGTGGAAGCTTACCGACCATTTCTCTATGTGTGGGCTATATACAAGATTCTACAACAGCCCAAAACATTGGCCTTGTTTGGAACCCAAGTTTTTGTTCCCATTCCGCAGAAACTTTTATCATTCTATCATCAATTTGTTGCAAATTAATCCATCTTTGCCTTCACAGCTCAAGGAAGTTCCCAATACCATGTGGGGATTTCGCTCATCATCAACATTAGCAAACATTTTTCTCCTACTCTTAGTTGCCATGAACATTCCAGTTTCGATCACCAATATTTCTGGGCTCAATGCATTTTTAAAATATTGATTTTACGTCCCTTATAAAATTAAATAGGCCAGATTTGATTTCAATTTAAATTTTTGACCACTTTTTAATCTAAATACATCACGTGACTCATACGTAATCCTTTTTTGAGATATAAACAAGTCCAATTTTATGAACAAAGTACGAGAGACATTTTGACCGATTTTCTCTTTGTTTAAATCACAAGAATCCACTTGGATGACATTTTATAGAGGTACACTTACTTTGGCTCAATAATATATATCAATGAAAAATTGGCTGGAGATAACTCTTGCTTTGATAAGACCTTCTCGGCTAACAAAGCTGAGGTGAAAATTAATTAGTCAAATGAATGATCCATAATGCAAAACATTAGGAATTCAACATCTAATTGTTTCTGATCTCCTTTACAAGTAATTTTCGGGGCATGAAAAGTACCAGGAATTGGGTCTGGCGGAAGCTCACTGACCATATCTTTGTTTAAGCTTTGACAACGAAGTTTATGATTGTTTGGGCAACCATAAAGCTCTGTTTTCAAACTCGGACCGGACCGGCCGGTCAAACCGAGAACAGACTAGTTGTCCGGTCCGAGTTAATTCTAAAAACCGGGAAATCAAAAATTCAGTCAATCAGGTCAAAAACCGGGTTTGATCGGGTTTTGACCTGTTTGACCGGAAAAATGAACCTGGTCTCTTTTTTTTTTAATACTTTTTTGAAAGGTCAAAATATTTTAAGTATGATGTTTTGACCCTTAAGTTGTTAAAAATTGTTAATATATCTCAAATATTTCATACTTTATAAATGTTGTCTTAAAGTTTGGTATTATTTTTCAATTAAATCCATAATTTTAATTCTAAACTTGTTAATGCTTATTAAATAATATAAATTGCTACTTGATTGTTCTAATTTATTTGTATTTTCTTGTTAAATATATTTGAAACATCAAATATATATGAGTATACTTTATTAATATTAACATGTTATTACGTATTTTACATATAATATTTTAATTTTTAAATAATTTTTATTTATGACGTCATCCGATTCAACCCCTATCGAACCCGATTGAATCCATTGACCCCTGAGCTCGATCGAGTCGATATTCGGTCCGGTTCTGAAAACATAGCCATAAAGCAGAACAACAAGAATCTTTAACGGCTTTATTAAAACTGCGATGGCCCATGCACGAGGGTTGGGTCTGCCACTGGCTTCGAAATCCAAATTATGTAAAAAGACGTGATTAGAGTGGCACCTGTCTAATCCACCGTGGAGCTGTTTTTTTTTTACATTTTTGTAGGGGATGATAAGATTTGGTTTGATAATCCGCTCAAAAGGAAAAAAAACAAAAAAAAAAGAGAGAATAATAAAGTAAGAAGAAAAGAAGAGATATATGTTATCACCTTTACTCTGATTAAGTGAGAATGAAAATTAAAAATCACATGGTCAATTTGCGAGGTGGATATAATAATTTTATTTGCAGCAAATCAACAGAAAAATGAGCTAAAGATGGAAAATGAACTAGGATAGACGTTCATTTTCTGTATGAATATTTGAAAATCAGCTACTAAAGGTGGGGCCGTCGTACAGCAATGTGGATCCATCAGTTGAATATGCATTCTAAAACTGCATCTTGGAGAAGGAATATATCCAATAGACAAATCACCATTTTAATTTTTTTTGGACTTTAAGATTATCCCTTTTTTCTGTAATTATCCTCTCACAAAAGCCACTGTTTTAAGTTTTTCTTTTTTTGTATTTAAGATTATTTGAATATTTTTGCATTTATCCTCTCAATTTTGTGAGGTGATATATGTAAACTGAAAAAGATGATTAGAAAGGTACAAATGAGCCAAGAGAAGGTGTTTATAAAATCTCGAAAACGTTTTCTCCAAATAATTCCTTTCAAAACAAATCTCTCTTCACGCTTCTTTTGGTTCCCAATCCACAGAAACTTTTATCATTCAATCATCAGTTTGTAGCCGATCCCAACAAAGACCATGTGGGTACTTCGCTCATCGACATTAGCAAACATTTTTCTCCTACTCTCAGTTGCCATGAACTTTTCAGTAAGCCCTGTTTCATCTGCTAAACAATTTCAAAATGAGACCGATCGCCTGGCTCTGCTTGAGTTCAAGAATCAGATACATGACGACCCGTTTGCAGTCCTGAATTCCTGGAACCACTCACAACACCATTGCCGGTGGGAAGGAGTCGCCTGCAGTACTCGACATCAGAGGGTCATTGCCTTGACTCTAAGGCATAAGCAGTTGTCTGGAACCATATCTCCTCATGTCGGAAATCTAAGCTTCATGAGGTTCATGGAACTTGGGGAGAATCAATTCCATGGTGGGATTCCCCAAGAATTTGGCCGCCTCTTCAGGCTAAGAGTCTTGAACCTGTCAAGTAACGCAATCAGTGGAAAAATCCCGGCAAACCTGAGCTACTGCTCAGATTTGATAAATATTAGCCTAGCGCGGAACAAGCTAGAAGGGAAGATTCCAATTGATCAGCTAAGCAGTCTGAAGAAGCTTGAAAATTTTTATCTTTACACAAACAATTTGACAGGAGAGATTCCCTCTTCCATTGGGAACTTATCATCGCTGACTGCACTCAGTCTTAGCTCTAACAATGTGGAGGGAAATTTGCCCATGGAAATGGGGCTCTTAAAAAGGTTATCTTTTTTTTCAGCTGCCGTAAATAAACTCTCTGGTACAATCCCTGCCTGCATCTTTAATAGTTCAGCCATTACTGTCATTTCAGTGGCCAACAATTCCTTTCATGGCAAACTCCCAACCAACATAGGTCTTACCCTACCAAATCTGGAAGGATTATATCTTGGGGGAAACGAGTTCTATGGAAACTTTCCAACATCAATCACCAATGCTTCTGGGCTTGAGGGACTTGACCTTTCCCAGAATAAAGTTGCAGGCCAAGTTCCAGCTAATTTAGGAGATCTGACACAACTCAAAAGAGTTAATCTTTATCACAATCTCTTCGGCAATAATTCTACAGGAGATTTGGATTTTATTGCATCACTGACCAACTGCAGTAATCTCAGAATTCTTTCCTTGAGTTACAATAAATTTGGAGGTAATATACCCAAAGTCATGGCCAATCTCTCAAAACAACTCACTGAATTGTACCTGGGGGGAAATCAACTGTCAGGAACCATACCAGAAGGATTCGGAAAAATTGCCAATCTATCTCTCCTTACCCTTGAATCAAACTATCTTTCAGGGGTCATTCCAAGAGATTTTGGAGATTTACAAAATTTGCAAAGTTTGCATCTAGACCAAAATGAGTTGTCAGGACAGATAGTCTCTACCCTATGTAACGCCACCACTCTATACCTTCTGGACTTATCAACCAACCAGTTTGAAGGGGGCAATATATTTGACAATGTTCTCATGAACTGTCAAAATTTGCAATTCTGGATATATCTCAAAACAACTTCACTGGAATTATATCACCACATTTTCTGGAGACGCACTCATCACTGATTGCTATGGTATTAAGTGAAAATTCGTTTAGTGGTTCTCTGCCTCCGGAAGTTGGAAAGCTTGTACATTTGGTGGATTTCATGGTTTCCCACAACCAACTTGCTGGAGCTATACCCATGTCACTTGCTGACTGCTCAGATCTGGAGATCTTTATATGGACGCCAATTTTTTCCAAGGAACAATTCCACCAAATTTGGCTTCTTGGAAGAGCATCCAGCAATTAGACCTTTCAAGTAATAACTTGACTGGTCCAATACCCAGAGAACTTGAGAAGCTTCAGTTTTTGAGCTACTTAAATCTTTCCTACAACGACATTGAGGGCGAGATACCAAACACTGGAATTTTCAGTAATGCAAGTCAAATATCATTGACTGGCAACAACAAACTCTGTGGAGGCATTCCAGAATTGGAGTTCCCACCTTGCCCAGTGATCAAGGGGAAAACCAGAGGAAAGCTTAAGGTTATCACATTGCTGTCCATTGTTTTACCAGCAACGCTTCTGGTTCTGGGTGCATTGTTGTTATATTTCTTGGTATATCATAAAGGAGAAAAAAGAATGGTGGCAGGATTCTCTAGCATGCCCCCAAGAATCGATGAGCTCTTGCGGCTTTCTTACCATGACCTTCTTCGTGCAACTTCAGGATTTTCTCCAGAAAACTTAATTGGTTCAGGAAATTTTGGATCTGTCTACAAAGGAAGGCTAGAAAAACATGGCAACAAGCTTGTAGCAGTCAAAGTTCTTGATCTTCAAAAGAACGGAGCTTCGAAAAGTTTTAAGGCCGAGTGCAAAGCATTGAGAAATATTCGCCATAGAAACCTCGTTTCTATCGTGAGTTATTGCTCCAGTATTGATTCCAAGGGTGATGAATTCAAAGCTCTAATCTATGAGTTCATGGAAAATGGAAATCTGGACCTGTGGCTGCATCCTTCAGAGACAACTGATCAGGCAACAAGCTCAAGAAGTCTTAATCTTTCTCAGAAGCTGAACATTGCAATTGATGTGGCTTCAGCATTGCAATATCTTCACGACCACTGCGAAGCTGAGATTGTTCACTGTGATCTAAAACCAAGTAACATTCTTCTTGACAATGATCTTGTTGCTCATGTGGGTGATTTTGGATTGGCAAGGCTTCTCCCAAAACCAGTCACCACTTCTTCCGAGAAAAGGACCAGCAGTACTATTGCCATAAAAGGATCAATCGGTTATGCAGCTCCAGGTAATTACAAATTACAACTTTTTATGGTCAAGATGTTACTTAATTGTGCGCAGAAATATTGAACTTTTGGGACATTTAATTATTTTTAATTTTTTTATTATAATTACTACGAGATCTCTAATCACCGATGCATAGTAGCTAATTTTAATTAAGTCATTTTGTTATAAAAGAAGGTCCATTATGCCCCAATCTAACATTTGATTAATTTTAATCACTTAGTTTTTTTTTATAGTTTTTCTTTTACTA
Organism: Coffea humblotiana; assembly: GCA_023065735.1. Taxonomy (NCBI): domain Eukaryota; kingdom Viridiplantae; phylum Streptophyta; class Magnoliopsida; order Gentianales; family Rubiaceae; genus Coffea; species Coffea humblotiana. The sequence goes on along the minus strand of CM041215.1, from coordinate 21,207,602 downwards.
CCCAATAATAATATGTCTAGAAACAAAATTTCAGAGTATGGAATGGGTCTTTCGGCTTCAACTCAGGGGGATGTCTACAGCTACGGCATTCTTTTGCTAGAGATGATTACAGGAAGGAGGCCAATAGATGATATATTCGTGGGTGACCTTGATTTACATAAATATGTTAATGGGGCTTTGCATGAACGAGTTTATGAGATCGTAGACCCGTTGCTTCTTCTTGAAGGAGATGAAAACAGAAATATGACTCCTGGAGGGGAAAATAGCAATGGTGGAAAAGAGATGGAGTGCATTATTTCCCTATTGAAAATTGGACTCAAGTGCTCTGCAAGATTATCAAATGATAGGATGCATATGAATGAAGTTGTCAGAAAATTACATCTCATTAGGGATGTTTTCCTTGGTGTCAGGGTGCATCAAGAAAATTTTGAAGCTTAATATCTACAGGTATACTCGATAATTTAATACAGCCCACAAGTTGAAGTTCATTTTTTCTATATTAGGTAAAGAATTTTATTCTAGGCATAGGCTTGCAAGCTAACTCATTCTACCAGTCAAAATCTATTCCAGTCCAAAAAAAGAGAAAAAAAAAATCAAAAGCTAACTAGCATGTAAAAAGATGGCTTTTCATACTAATGCATGAATTCTTGATTTTGCAGCTGCTTACAAGTCTGAATCTCCAAGCTGAATTTGTTAATGGGGTGAGCTAATGAAGAAGACACCTTTGGCTTTTTATTTGAAAAAATATATATAAATGGATGATTCAAACATATTCCTATAGTCTTTCTTTATAAGAATTAGATGTTCTTGGAGGCAGTCAGTTGGCTCAATTCTGCTTGAACATCTTAATGCTTCCATATTATGCTTGGATCTAGTGCTTGAATAATATGCAATACATTATACTTACAATGCATAGTCTTGCTCCCACTTTCTTTGAATTTTGATTTTGCTACTATATGAAATTTCAGTTACAATGAGAACAACATAAGGGGATAAAAGGTGAGGATCAATTGTACAATAAATTCATATGTTCCCTTATTACCATATCCATATATTGCTCAATTAATTCACCTTGCCTCTTAAAGCTATGGATCTAGCCATGGTGGGGCTCATACTTTTATGCCATGTCTTGGTGATTTTGAACGTAAAATGTTAGTAGGACCTAGTAAGTAACCTAGGCAATATCGGGTTGAAAGAAAAGTTAAAGAAGGAAGTGAAGAGGTAGAAGAAATTAAAAAAAAAGATAAAATGTTAAATAATTGGAGGAACTGTCAAGAAAAAAAAATCAAAAGGGAAAAGGATTTTTGACTGAACAATTTATCTATCTGCATCGCGTCCTTTGGCTCTGGCGGCCCAACTTAGGGTCAAAATTCGGGAGAAGCACAAATTGGGTAAGGTATCAATTGGGAACATTCTACCTTCGTGGTAAAAAAAGACTCCATTAGTAGGGAGAAAAGGAAATCAAAAAAAGTGTATGACAAAACTTTCCTTTTTTTTTTTTTGAGGGAATGTTTTGACAAAATTAGTTTATGAAGCAAAGTGAAATACCAAACTTATATGAAGGTGGACTTTGTTGCTTTGATAATATCATTAAGTATTAATCTTTTCTACACTGTTAACGTAGACATTTACAAGTTTAGAGGTATGCCACATCGTCTGACTTTGAATTTAAATATCAAACTTTGCAAGTATCTAAAAAACCTCTTGTTTATATGCCAATAATGATTTGTTCATTAAACAATCCCATTTTCAACTTGTTTGAAATAACACTGTTATTTTAATTTTACTTGTGTTAATTCCATTTTGCACTCTTTACTCCGACTACCTTTTTCATCCTTAAAACTACACTTTACTCTTTAAACTGTAAATTCCGTCCTACTTAAATACGATTCTCGACGGAATGCTCAAAATGAAACTGATAGACTCGCTCCGCTGGAGTTCAAGAGTCAGATATCTGATGATCCACATGCTGTCTTTGAACTCATGGAACCAAACACGAACTATTGCCAATGGCCGGGGATCACATGTGATAGTCGACATTAGAGGGTCACAGCCATAACTCTAACAGGCTGGAGTTTGTCTGGAACCATATCTCCTCATATAGGAAATCTCAGCTTCATGAAATCCATCCATCTGGAGGAAAATCAGTTCCATGGTGAAATTCCACAAGAGGTTGGTCATCTGTTCCGTCTAAGGTTTCTTAACCTATCATATAACCTCCTGAAAGGAGAGATCCCTGTTAGTCTATGCAACTGCTCAAATATGTTAAGCCTTACGCTTACGAACAACAAACTTGAAGGAAAAGTTCCAATTGAGCTAAGCAAATTGAAGAAGCTTGAAAATCTTTATCTGTCTAAGATCAATTTGACAGGAGAGATTCCTTCCTCCCTCGGAAACCTTTCGTCATTGACAACTCTCTTTTTTGCATATAACAATTTAGAGCGTAATCTGCCCAAGGAGATAGGCTTCGTAAAAAAAATTGCATTCATTAGGAGTAGGAGTAAACCAATTATCTGGTAGGATCCCTGCATCTGTTTATAACATATCATCTCTCCATGTCTTTTCAATACCAGTTAATTCTTTTCGTTGCAACCTTCCAACCGATGTAGGTCTCACCCTACCAAATCTGCAATTCCTAGGAATTGGGCATGAACGACTTCAATGGCAACATTCTGTTGAAATGTCAAGCCGAAATGCTTGACTTTGTGGCATGAAATTTCTACATTTGCTGCATCCCACATCGGAAGAAACCAACGGAAATCCTCTCCATTGCACCTATAAATAGAGAAGTCTTGTGAAGGTTTTAATCGCACCACTCAAGAGAGTTATATGGGCTATTAGTTTCTTGAGTCATTTAGCCCATTTATAGTCAAATATTTAGGCTCTCTTGTTTTGAGTTTAGGAATATTTCCTAACTCTTTTATAGTGCCTTATTGGCCTAGGAACCACTTTTCTACGGGTTTTGTATTTCTTCTTCATAGTAAAATATTGCTCCTCCTCCGCCCGTGGACGTAGGTCAATTTGACCGAACCACGTAAATTTCTGTGTCTTTATTTTGTTTTGTTATTTAATTTTATTGGGTTGCCACAAATCCTTTTATATGGTCGGTTTTATCGCCTAATATTATATGACCGGTGTCTACCGCCTAATCTTTATATGGCCGGTGTTTACCGCCTAATCTTTATATGGTCGGTTATACGCCTATTTTATTCTAACTTTAGTTTGTTTATTCTTGGCCAATCCTAACAAACTGGTATTAGAGTGGTTGAAATATTTTGTCAGACAGGTTCATCCCGTGGGGACCCGTTACAACCTGGTGGAGCCCACTCATCTCGTGGGCCCGTTCATTCCTGGGCCCACTCACCTTGTGGGGTCCGTTCTCCCTATGGGGCCCGATCATCCTGTGGGGCCCGCTTATCTCGTGGGGCCCGCTCACGAGACTTGCATATTTGTTTGACTAGTTTTTCGAGACAAACTTCAAGTTACAGATTTTGTGGCAACAATGACGATAACAAAGACGGTTGTCGAAAAATTCGACAGGAATGTCAACTTCGGAATGTGGCAGTTCAAGATGGAAGCCATTCTTATTCAAGACGGAGTTGATTTGGCAATACAAGGAGTAGAGAAAAAGGCAGAAGCTGTGAAGGATACGGATTTCGCCGAAATGGATAAGAAAGCCAGATCCAGCATAATTTTAAATCTCTTCGATGAGGTATTGCGTGAGGTAGCAATGGAGACTTCGGCCAAGGCTATGTGGGATAAATTGAAAGCCTTGTATATGAAAAAGACAGTCGAGAATCGGCTATATCTGAAGCAGAGTTTATATATGCTTCGGATGTCTGAAGGTACATCTATACTCTCCCATCTTGATAAATTTGATTCCATTATTATGGATTTGGAGAATATAGATTCGAAAATTGATGATGAAGATCAGGCCCTATTACTTTTGTGTTCCCTTCCCCATTCCTTTAAATATTTCCGTGATACTATGATTTATGGAAAGGAAACAATTTCGTATCGGAAAATTAAATCTGCATTGAAATCTAAAGAGCAGATAGATAGGATATTACTGGGGAAAACTAGTGGGAGTCAAGCCGATGGCTTGTTTGTTCGGGGTAGATCTGAAAGAGAAACACAGAAAATAGAAGTAGATCTAAATCCAGACATAAAAATGTGGTGTGCAATTATTGTAAAAAGAAGGGTCATGTTATCTCTGATTGCTTTAAATTGAAAAATAAAGAAAAGCAAAAGGAGAAGAAGAGTGAGACCACCGAGGCCAGTATTGCAGTTGATGAGAATGATGGAACCATTTTCTGCGCAACGGAAAATAATTTTAAGTCTAACAATGAGTGGATCATAGATTCGGGTTGTTCATATCATATGTGTCCCAATAGGGATTGGTTTTCAACATATGAATCAACTGAAGGTGGAGTTGTCTTAATGGGCAACAACGCTGCTTGTAAAGTTGTTGGCAAAGGCACAATCCGGATTAAAATGTACGATGGTATTGTGAGGACACTCACAAATGTTAGACATGTTTCAGATTTGAAAAAAAATCTCATCTCTTTGGGCACTCTTGAGACTATTGGGTGCAGGTATTCAGGTGGAGGTGGAGTTCTCAAAATCACTCGTGGTGCTCTTGTTGTTATGAAGGCACACAGATCTAGTACTTTATATATTTTGCAGGGATCTACTATTACAGGTGCTGCTGCTGTTTCAACATCATCTTTGTCAGACACCGACATCACCAAATTATGGCATATGCGTTTGGGGCACATGAGCGAAAAAGGTTTGGGCATACTAAGCAAAAGAGGACTTCTTTGTGGTGAAAGTACCGGGCCATTGGAATTCTGTGAACACTGTATTTTTGGGAAGCAGAAAAGAGTCAGTTTCAGTTCACCAGCAATTCACAAGACCAAAGGTACTCTTGATTACATTCATTCAGATTTATGGGGTCCTTCTCGTGCTCCTTCTAAAGGTGGTGCCAGGTACATGTTGACTTTCATTGATGATTATTCAAGGAAAGTTTGGGTATATTTCTTAAGCATAAAAATGATGTTTTCCTAACTTTCAAGCAATGGAAAGTTTTGATTGAGAAACAAACAGGAAAACATATTAAGCGGTTGAGAACAGATAATGGCATGGAATTTTGTGAAGGCGAATTTGATAGATTCTGCAAAAATGAAGGAATTGTTCGGCATCGCACTGTCAGAATGACGCCTCAACAAAATGGTGTAGCCGAACGTATGAACAGAACGCTTTTTGGAGAGAGCAAGATGTATGATCTCCAATGCTGGGTTGACAAACAACTTTTGGGCAGAGGCGATCAATATGGCCTGTTATATTGTCAACCTGTACTCCTTCTGCATCTCTAAATTTCAAAACTCCTGAGAAAGTTTGGTCAGGTACTCCTGCTAATTACTCAAATTTAAAAGTTTTTGGGTGTTCCAGCATACATGCACGTGAATGATGGAAAATTGGAGTTTAGGGCGAAAAAGTGCATTTTTCTTGGGTATGCTTATGGGGTGAAAGGATACAGATTATGGTGTCCTGATCCCAAATCTCCAAAATTTGTAATCAGTAGAGATGTTACTTTTGATGAATTATCTATGTTATCTTTAAGAAGGAGTCTTCTAGTCCTTGTACTACTAATAGTACGCAGAAGTAGGTGGAGCTTGATGTTGGCAGTTCTGATCGTTTTTCGTCCAAATCTTCTATTCAACAAGTGCCAGTAGATGCACCTGAATCTATTGTTGAAGATAATTCAGAAGAAGAGAGTATTCCATAGCCAGAGATAGACCAAGGAGAGACATTCGACCACCACAAATATATGCAAATTTAGTTGCATATGCTTTGTCTGTTGCAGAAGAAACTGATGCAGTTGGTGAACCTTCCACCTATTCAGAAGCAGTTTCTTGTGATGATTCTGCAAAGTGGTTGATTGCGATGAATGAGGAAATTGAATCTCTTCATCAGAATGGAACTTGGGTTCTTGTAAAGCCGCCGTCAAATAAGAAAATTATTGGATGCAAATGGGTCTTCAAAAAGAAAGAAGATATTCCAGGGGTTGAGGATGCAAGGTATAAAGCACGATTGGTTGCAAAGGGCTATAGTCAGGTACAAGGTGTTGATTTTAATGATGTATTCTCACCTGTTGTTAAACATAGCTCTATTCGTGTTTTACTTGCTTTAGTTGCCATGTATGATTTGGAGTTGGAGCAGTTGGATGTTAAGACAACTTTCTTACATGGCGAACTTGAAGAACAAATTTATATGAAACAACCTCAGGGTTTTGAGATTGAAGGTAAGGAAGACCATGTTTGCTTGTTGAAGAAATCTTTATATGGATTGAAACAGTCTCCAAGACAATGGTATAAGAGATTTGATTCCTTTATGTTGGGTCATGGTTATTCAAGGAGCATGTATGATAGTTGTGTTTACTTCCGGAAGTTAAATGATGGTTCTTTCATTTACTTATTGTTGTATGTTGATGACATGCTCATTGCTGCCAAGAATTTGTCAGAAATTCACATTTTGAAACTGCAGTTAAATAGTGAAATCGAAATGAAGGATTTGGGAGCAGCTAAGAAATTTTTGGCATGGATATTAAACGAAATAGAGGAGCAGGGAAGTTGTTCTTGACCCAAGAAAATTATCTGAAGAAAGTCTTGGAGCGTTTTGGCATGAAAGATGCAAGACCTGTAAGTATTCCTCTTGCTAGCCATTTTCGGCTATCTGCTACTCAATCACCACAATCAGATGAAAGGAAGATTATATGGCACGGGTTCCTTATTCCAGTGCAGTCGGCAGTATTATGTATGCAATGGTTTGCACTCGTCCAGATATTTCACATGCAGTCAGTGTTGTTAGCAGATATATCTCTTGCCCTGGTAAAGAACATTGGCAGGCTGTGAAGTGGATTTTCAGATACTTGCGAGGTACTTCAAATGCATGTTTGGAGTTTGGAAGAAATAATAACACTTTGATTGGTTTTGTAGACTCAGATTACGCCGGGGATCATGACAGAAGAAGATCGCTTTCAGGCTACGTATTCTGCATTGGGGGTTGTGCAGTCAGTTGGAAAGCTACTTTACAACCCGTTGTGGCTCTATCTACTACGGAGGCAGAATACATGGCAATGACCGAGGCAATCAAAGAAGCCTTGTGGTTGAAGAGTTTATTTAGCGAACTTAGTCTATATCAAGGTATTACTGTTATTCACTGTAATAGTCAAAGTGCTATACACTTGACTAAAGATCAGATGTATCATGAGAGAACGAAACACATTGATGTGAAATATCACTTCATTCGGGATATCATTGCTGAAGGAAAGGTTCTGCTTCAAAAAATCAATACCAAGGACAATCTAGCCGATATGTTTACGAAATCTCTTCCAATTTACAAGTTCAAACAGTGTTTGGACTTGATTGGTATTCATTGTTCGTGATTTGGCCCGTTGGGGCTTATGTGAAAAAAGGTGGAGCAATTTTGTTACTGTCAATGGTGGAATAGAAATTATGCCAAGGTGGAGATTTGTTGAAATGTCAAGCCGAAATGCTTGACTTTGTGGCATGAAATTTCTACATTTGCTGCATCCCACAACGGAAGAAACCAACGGAAATCCTCTCCATTGCACCTATAAATAGAGAAGCCTTGTGAAGGTTTTAATCGCACCACTCAAGAGAGTTATATGAGCTATTAGGTTCTTGAGTCATTTAGCCCATTTATAGTCGAATATTTTAGCCTTTCTTGTTTTGAGTTTAGGAATATTTCCTAACTCTTTTATAGTGCCTTATTGGCCTAGGAACCACTTTTCTACGGGTTTTGTATTTCTTCTTCATAGTAAAATATTGCTCCTCCTCCGCCCGTGGACGTAGGTCAATTTGACCGAATCACGTAAATTTCTGTGTCTTTATTTTGCTTTGTTATTTAATTTTATTGGGTTGCCACAACTCTTTTATATGATCGGTTTTACCGCCTAATTATTATATGGCCGGTGTCTACCGCCTAATCTTTATATGGTCGGTGTTTACCGCCTAATCTTTATATGGTCGGTTATACCGCCTATTTTTATTCTAACTTTAGTTTGTTTATTCCTGGGCCAGACTTAACACATTCCACTTTCCACCAATGCTTCTAGGCTTGAGCAACTTGGCCTTGATGACAATAAGCTTGAAGGGCAAGTTCCCAGCTATCAAACCTTCAATCAATAGCATTTTCTGGAAATTGGTTGGGGAGAAATTCTACAGGAGACTTGAATTTCATTGGATCATTGACAAACAATAGTAATCTATATACTATTGCCTTAGATGAGAATAATTTTGGTGGTGAATTGCCTAAGTCCGTGGCAAACCTCACATATGGGCTCACTGAATTAGGCCTCGGAGGAAATCAAATATGGGGAACTATCCCGGAAGGACTTTGAAATCTTGTCAATCTAATTGTCTTTGACATGTCATGGAATTCTCTTTCAGGAGTCATACGAAGTGACTTTGGTAAATTTCAAAACTTGCAATATTTGGGTCTAGAACGAAATAGGTTGTCAGGAGAAATTTTGTCAAACTTATGTAATACTAGCTCTCTGTACCATCTGGACTTAGCAGACAATCTTTTTGAAGGCAGCGATGTATTTGGTAGTATTCTCATGAACTGTGGAAATCTGCAATATCTGGACGTATCTATAAATAATCTTAGTGGTGTTATATCACCACAGTTTTTTGAGATGCACACCTTGCTATTATATCTGGGTTTGAGACAGAACACATTCAGTGGTTCTGTACCTCTGGAAGTAGGAAAGCTGATGCACATAGTAAATTTCACTGTAGCCTACAACAGATATTCTGGAGAAATACCCCAATCGCTTGCTGATTGTTTGGATTTAGAGACTCTTGAAATGCAGGCCAAATTTTTTCGAAGGGACGATTCCCTCAAAATTGACTTCTCTGAAAGCCATTCAAGTATTAGACCTTCATTTAACAACTTGACTGGGACAAATACCAAGAGACCTTGAGAAACTTCAGCCGTTGAGGTATCTGAACCTTTCTTACAATGACCTTTATGGGAAGATACCAACAACCGGTATATTTGGGAATGCAAGCCTAATAGTTTTGATGGGAAACACCAAACCTTTTGGGGGCATTAACTGAATTGCGTTTCCCATCTTGTCCAGTGATCATGGGAAAGAAAAAGGAAAAGCATAAGATCATTGTCCTATTATCCACAATTTACCAGTAACATTCTTGGCTTTTTGGTATAATATTGTTGTTCTATTTGGGAGTATACCAAAAAAGATATCGAAGAGAAGCCAGCTCATCTTTCGTGCACCCAACAGTGGATAAGCTCTTGAGAGTTTCTTAACATTGAACTCCCTCGTGCAACTTCGGGATTTTCTCCAGAAAACTTGATCGGATCAGTTTGGGATTGTTTACAAAGGCAGGCTAGATCAACACGGAGATAGGCTTGTTGCAGTTAAAGTTCTTGACCTTCAGAAGAATGGGGCTTCTAAGAGCTTCAAGGCTGAGTACAAAGCACTAAGAAACATCCGCCATCGAAATTTAGTCTCTATCTTAAGTTATTGCTCCAGCGTTGATTCCAAAGGTCATGAGTTCAAGGCTCTAGTTTACGAGTTCATGGAAAACGGAAATCTTGACTTGTGGTTGCATCCAGAAACAAACTGATCAAGCAACAACATCCAGCTGCCTTAATCTTATTCAGAGGCTGAATATTGCAATTGATGTGCTTCAGCGGTGCATTATCTTCACAACCAATGTGAAACAACAATTGTTCATTGTGATTTGAAGCCAAGCAACATTCTTCTTGACAATGACTTCGTTGCTCACGTGGGTGATTTTGGATTAGCAAGGCTTCTTCCTGAAACCATCAGTACTTCTTCTGACCAGGAACCAGCAGTGCTGTTGCAATTAAAGGATCAATCGGATATGCGGCTCCAGGTAATTTATATCCAATTCCAATCTATTAAGGTATGGTCAAGATTTGTAGATACAAAGAGCCTAAACCAAATTGAATCACTGTTTCTTAAACAATACTAGATTCTCTGTGAAACAGAATTCAAGCTAAAGTGTAATTAGAAATTTTTGATAATAAACTTATATTTTTATTGTCGTGTATTCTTACTTCTTAACTCCGGTAATAGAATTAATTACCCCTGACCAAAGCCAGTTGTTTGTGCAAAGCATATTCATTTTGCTTCTACTTAGTTACGATTTCTCACACTTGATTCATTAGTCCTATTTCGAAGAGTTGCCTTGAGTTCCTTTTCATCAGAGTAACATATTGAAAGAAAATTTCAGAGTACGGGATGGGTCTCCCTGCATCAACTCAAGGCGATGTTTATAGCTATGGGATATTTCTGCTGGAGATGATCACAAGAAGGAGGCCAACAGATGATAGATTAACTGATGGCCTAAATCTTCATAACTATGTTAATGTGGCTCTGCCTGAACAAGTTTGCAAGATTGCGGACCCGTTACTTCTTTCAAAAGGAGGAGATCAGTACAGAGAAATGACTCCAGGAGAGGAAAAGATTAATGGCAGAAGAGAGATGGAGTGTATGATTTCCCTGCTGACAATTGGACTCGAGTGCTCTGCAAGTTTACCAAACGAGCGGATGCACATGAATGAAGTTCTAAGAAAATTACATCTCATTAAGGATCTGTTTCTTGGTATCAGGGTACTTCAAGAAAATCTGAGGCTTGACAGGTACACTTTTAATTTCACACTCTGAATTCATTCCCTAGCATGGAAGTGGATATCTTCTTGGTTCTAAACTGCTAAGACGTGGTTTTCTTTGGATTTGCAGCTGTATGCAGATCTGAAGCTCCATAGTGAAATTGCTAGCTTGTGCACTCATGAAGAGATACATACTCATGGATTTTTACTTCGAAAATAAATGTATCCTTCAAACAGTTTATTTTCTTGTTTTGTCGTGTTAGTCATGCTGATTTAAAAGTTGAAGTCAATGGGCTCAACTCTGCTTGTGCATTTGAAGATTGGGTTAAGGAAGTTTTGTAGCCACCAATATCTGGGAATATAATTGATCTCCTTTATTGCCCTCTTCTCTCATGTTTGAACAGACAGGTAACTATGCACTCTAGGTTTATTTTTATTGAGCTATTCAGTGAATATTCATTGATAGTGCGTAATTAGTTCCAATAACTGCATTCATTTGAAATAAACACACTTAAAAGTTTGACTAAACTTTTTTTTTTTCATTGAAACAGATTTTATATCTAGCATGAATTCACTTTATCATAGATACAACCACATACAGTGGCATTTTGCTGTAATTTTTGTGATAGCACAAACGGTGAGCTTAAATTTAAATAACAAAACTACAGCCTAAGCTCTTTTCCATTTTGCTCCCCAAAAGAAAAAAGGAACTACAGCCTGCAGGGATTTATTGACGCCAACTCTTTATACAGTTTGCAAAGGATCATTATCTCTATTTTAAGCATTTGTTCTTTTATTTAATTGTGTAATAAAACGTGTGCATTCAGTATTGAGACTTCTACATTTTGCCCGTCCATCTGTTGAACTAAAATAATGGTAATTATTCAAAAAAAAAAAGAGACATAGATTTGTATGCAGTTGAGAGGAAGATAAGCCATTTACATCCAAATCATTTGATTTGTAAGCATAAAGGCTCCTACCTTATTGCCCATTTTATTTGTTTTTCGTAGCTTTATAGTATCGGTTATCATCCAAATCTTGATGTTGAGAAACCGTTGACCTAACTTGAGCGTTAGCAACCAAATCTGATTATTTGAGTTCTGTCCTCATTAGAACAAAATGATTATCCCAAATTGAATTTGAATATTTAAATTCCTATTTATATTCTACTCTGACATGGCTTAACTTTATGGTGTGGGACTGAGCTAACATATAGCCCTCTTATGATTTCAAATTTCAAGAGTTGATTAAAGATATGGTTTCCTCGTATTTTTCCTTTGTGGCAAAATTGATCAAAATATTATAATTATCCCAGTGTCAAAATTAAAATTATTTATTAATCACATGATGGGAAATATATATATATATAGATTTGAAAATCAGAAGAGGGTTATCTGATAATGTGCTAAACTATAAGGGTTAAAATGTAACGCATACTACATTTGCAGATCTTAGACATTCCAGTCATTTTAGTTTTGAAACGAGCATAATCTTGACATTTCAATTAAATCCATTATAGGCATTTCCCATTTTTATAGGAATTTCGATACCAAAAACAACTGTACATCCAATTACTTCCTAGGGTCTTTGTTTGAGGTGAATTTCAATAGTTTGAACGTTATCTTCTTTCGCTTGACACTTCAGTTTAATTACAGGGGAATTGTGTGAAAAAGCTCTAATACATAAGATGATAAAGTATAACTTACCTAAGAATAAATAAGAAAGAAACTTAATCATGCATAAAACTTTGAAGCAAATTTGATCTGTTGTACGATTGTCCATTCTATTAATTTTACTCTTCAGCATTTGGAAATAATGCTTATACCAACGTGTTAATGTAAACCTTTACACTGGTCACGGGGCAGAGTCAGAATAATTTCTAGTGGAAGAAAAAATAATATTAAAGTTTCTTCTTATTTTTTCTGAAAGACATAACAATGACATTTGTATAACAGGTAAATGTAATACATGTATATCATGATTAATATAACCAAAATGACACTTCTAATTAACAACCAACCCCATGTCTTCCCTCAACTCACATTTCTTCGTGTGTTTTCGAGATGCTAATCACAATTTAGCAACTTGAAGATCTTGTCATTAAGCTAGATTTGTATGTAGTCAGAAATTAATTGAGATGACTAGTCAGTGGCGGATTTAAAGTAGGGGCAGGGGCACCAAATTTCACTAGTGTAGCCTTCAATTTTGGTAAATTTTTAGCCTTGCCCCCCAACAATTTTTTCTGAAAAGTGAATGTACTGCTCCAAAATCAAATGACTAGGTTTGTGATTCGATGGAATTGGAATACTAAACAATTCAAAATCAAATGCTCTTTACTCTAATCATTTAGTTTCCTTGAAATTCATTTTAATTTACTACTCATTAGTTAAATACATTCTTTGGACTTTTTCCAATAAAATAAAAAGTACATTATGTTAATAAGTTTATGGAATTAAGTAATTGTCTGTGCAATGAAAAATAAAGAGAAAATAATATTTTCCATTGCAGCATACTTAACAATATCGCAGGTCAATGAGCAATTTAAAATGTTTAGTATTCTTTTTAAAAGATCTTATTAGTAAGTTTTAGCATGACATTAATAAGTTTTAGCTGAGGGAAGGAATAAAAAAAACAACTAAGTAAGACGAAGCGAATGCTTTTGTTGTTTAGGTTAAGAGAAGAGAATACATTTTCTCCAACTTCGGAGAATTATTTGTGCTCAGTTTTGCATGTTTGTGAAGACTCAGAGCAGAGCAAGTAATCTGGTTGCTACCCCGTCATGAACAACACTATAATTGGTTTCCAGTAGTCAAGTCAGCATGTGGGTCTTGATTGCCTGGAACGCACCTAGCCATTCAGTCTTCTTGGCTTCGACGGGTCATTGTCTAGTAATATGTGTTGATTTTCTTTTAACGACAAAAAATTGTAGAAATTTCTTCTTGGTTCCAGACTGGTCAAGTCTGGAGGCCGTAGATGATGGAACAAGCCAGCATTTTTTAGGGACCAGATTATGAAAGTCTAGTCATCGATGGACAATTGGCAAATACTTTAGAATCATGCTGAGTTATGGGGCACACGGTTGGATCGAAGGAAAGGAACATAGATGAAAGGAAATCAGTCCAGTGGAAAAGAAAAGAAAGTAAAATGAAGGAGAGCAGTTTTTGTCCATCCCTTTTGAATTACATGCGCAAGAAAAAAAAAGGAAATACTCCATATGATATTTGGAGTTAGGAAAGGAAAGAAAGGAAAGGAAAAAATTACACGCCAGTTACATTGTTGCCAATAACTTAATAATGCAAATTTGCTTATAAAATTAAAATTATGAAGTCAAGTGATTCGCAAAATTAATATGGATGTGGAAACTTTCAATGCAAAATGGAGATGTTAGGAGGAAGACTTGACATTTTAAGAATTCAGTTTAGTCAAGAGCACAAAAGTAAATTGACAGTTTCTCAATGGCTGGAAACTTGATTTATCTTGTCTTAGATGATAATCAACTCATAAACACAAGTTATTTACAAATGTTTTGTGCAAGAATCAAGATATAAAAGCACAAATTAGAAGGCCAAAATAAACTTATTCACATTTGCTCTTAACAGCCTAAGTATACATCAGGATGATTTCATTTTATTAAAAAGGGTAGCAAGATATTAGCAGAAATGATAAACATGAGGTTTCATGTTCTACTGTGATTTTAGAGGCCTTTCAAACAAATATATGGCTGAAGAAATTATGTTCCTTTGAAGAAATAATGAACATGAAATTAATGATGGTTTCATTTTTATGCTCGAATGTATGCATTATTTTATATCTCACAAACATATTTTTCTTCTTGTTTTCTTATCAAAAGACTGCCCGAATTTTTACTCTTTTTTTTTTTTTTTAAGAAAGCTATGCAGCAAAGATGTTGGGTACATATATGTCACCAGTTGAAAATTTGCCATTCCTTTTCTACAGTTCCATTATCTCTCAAAATTGTAAGTATCCAGAGGTATGCATTTTTCCATCATAGAAAGTATCTCTCAAAATTGTAAGTATCTCGCAAAATGCACGCTCTCATATTCATGTAAAAGTGGTTGAGTGAAGTGGAATAGTCATTTAGTAGACTGACTGACTGTTGTAGACCTGAAAGAATAATAAATTGTGGCCCACGAAGATAGAAATTGTGAGAGTATTCAGATTGGTTCATATTGGACGACCTAAGTGAGAGGTTAGAAAAACTTTGAAGAAAAGTGGGTATCTCTAATTACGAGAGTTTAACTTTTTTTAGGCGTTGAGGGTCTGAAAATTGAATAAATAATCTTCCTGCGCGCAAAAATTGTCGATAGAGAAATTTCTTTGTTGCTTCTCCCAAACACATTGAGATTCTTGGCTGAAGTAGAAAGGGAGACGAAAGACCAAAACAAAGTAAAACAGACAAAGTCATCCCAAAGTATTTCTCAGAGTGTAATTTACTTCAACAAAATCCAGTGCCTTATTCAAGTCATGCTGAGGGTATGCAAGGAACAACAAAATTAAATAAAATGAAATAACAAAAGTACCAACTCTCTGTGAATAGAGTCCACCTACAAAAAACAACTCTAAATTAGGATATTCTTAAACAATAGATACAAACACGAAAATCTCAAAAACAAGGACGTGGGTTATCTATTACTTTGTTTCTATCAATTAAGTCATTGTTGCTTAGTATAGGATTTTCCCTCTAAATGTATCATGAGTGTTTAGATAATTTAGAGTGTTAACAAGTTTAGACTATTATCCTCTCAATTAACTCAATTCAGTTTAGGAATTAAATCCACTCCCCTTCCATGCTAAATTCACACTTTATACATCTGTTAGACACTTAGGGTCTGCTTCGTTCATAGATCGGATGAGATGGCATGACTGATTTTCGGATTACTAATTCTAGGTTAAGTCATCTCCGGATAAATAATCCAAGTTATCTAGTGTTTTGTTGGTTTTAGGTTGGATAGGATATGTTGAAAAATAATTCTATCATGTGTTTGGTTAGAGATTGGATGAGGTAGGATTACTATTCTAATGACCAAACCATCCCTTAATTTGTAGATTCTTTTTTAATAAAATAATTTAATATTTTATAAAATATTAATAAAATAATTTAATACAAATTTTAATATTTATAACTTTTATTAGAATAGAGCAGTTTAAAACTTTAGAATTAAAAAGTAAATCAAGGGTTTTGATATATAAAAATTTGCATTCATTCAAACTTAGCCTACTTAGAACCTTAAAAATAGATTTTGACCAAGCTTTTGAACCTTAATTTGAAATTTAATTAAAGAATGGGTCGAGTTTTGGCTAAATTAGGGTTAAATTGATTAAAACCTAACCCATTTAAAAGCTAATATAGAAAATTTTCTTTGGGTCAAGTTTAAGCTTATTGAAATCCTTATTCGCAAGGCCTAATTGATAAGATTACATGTATTTATATAAAGTTTTGTTTAGAAAATAAGCTTAGCAAGGGTAATTTAGTCCAAAGGCAATATAGTCCTTCTATTATGGTGTTAGTATGGCAAATTATCAAAAAATTTAAATCAAATTAATAGGGGTAAGTTAAAATTTTTAAAAAATGAATTGGGGCAAATTAGTCAAAAAAATTTTAATATAATTAGTAGGGGCTGATTAGTCTTTTTATTATGATATTATTACGTGAGAGTATGGCTGCATAATAGCCAATATGAATTTGAATGATTCATAAGGGTAAATTAGTCCAAATATTGTTATATTGGTAGTAGGGGCAAATTAGTCAAAAAAATTTAAAATTAATTAGTAGGGGCAAATTAGTCCATTCATATTATATTATCATGTGGGGGGGGGTAGGGTTATACAATTATAAGAGTATAAATTTATATTTTCTGTAAGGATAAATTAGTCTAAAATTTTATCATCCTATTTGTTAGTTATTGCGGGATGATTAATCCCACCTCCCTCATGGGATTATTTTATTCCATGAATAGGGGATTAATTCGGTTAGGTAGGATGTATCATATCATGTATAAAATGCAACTAAACATGGGATGACACAGGATAATTAATCTAATCATGTTTCATCCCATTAATCAAACAGACCGTTAAGTCCTTAGCTTTTAAACATCAAATCAAAACTTTATATAGTAATATCTTTTCTAAAGAAAAATATTCACATGCTAATCTTTATTGTGAGTTTTACATAGAAATTCCTATTTTTTAACATTTATTTTTCTCTAAAGTTTCTTTATAATTTTCGTCTTTTGTATTATGACTTTCTACCTTTATTTTGTTAAACTTTTTTACAACATATAACCAAATTTAATGAAATTGAGATGTTTGTATTAAGTCAATATGATTACATATTTCACCTTGAAAATTGTTTAGATTTTAATTTTATTGAATTGAATTGGGGAATTGTTGGATTGGGTAGTAAGGTGGGAGTAGTTATAAATAAGAGGTCCTCGGTTCGAGTTTCAAAAAAAAAAAAAAGAGGGAGGTGGGAAAGGATTGGGTTGGATAGTAAAATGGAAGTGGTTGTAAGTAGAAGATTTCAATATATATATATATATATATATATATATATATATATATATATATTATCTCACTTCACTAAACAGATCTTATTATATACAACATACTTATCGTTCCAAAAACCTATTATTGTAAGATAGCTCCTTTATTATTATATATATATATATATATATATATATAGACATTGGTATTTACATTATATTAGCAATTGAAAAGCTCTAGATTGATAAATTGATTTTAAATTAGAAATTGATATTCTTGCGCACTTGTAAAATGTTTGAAAATATCCTATACTACAATGCAGGCATTGTTTTCCCGTGTTTAGCTATATAAATATATATTTCTTTAAATTATAAGAAGTACTAAATAAACTTAAAAGCTAAGGCCATTGTTATACAACAAATGCATGGTGTATGGATTTAGTATAGAGACTGTGGATTTAGCCCCTATCTTCATTTTATTGCATTTCAAACAAGAAGCTATATGAATTAATAATGGCAAAGGCTACAAAAAATAAAACATCGTTTGAGTTATGGTGACAAATAAACTAAGATTACAATCTCCATTATAATACTGAATTACTAACAATTAGTTGACTGGGAGCCTCACACAAGGCGTTAGGCTGCCTAGGTTTTACTTGTGAAATGAACAAGGATTGGTTGAAGTTGGCTGGTGATATGGTTAAATGCTGGTTAAATGCATGAGGCGCAAATGTAATGGTAGAGCCTGTTAAGAAGTTGATGTAAAGCTGTATAATATTTGCAGATTATTGAAAATCATGCATGAAAACAATCCAAGGAAACTAACTTGAAGAATTAAAATTTCACCTTTCATGCTACGAACAAAATTGGTGTAATAAATTAATCCTTTTTGTCTTTGTCTTTTTTTTTTTTTTTGATGAATCCTATCCACTTCGATAATGTTTTACAGAGATACATTTACTAATTTGGCTCCGTAAAGTATCAATGATAGACTGGCTGGAGATAATTCCTGCTTTGATTATAATTTTTGGTTAATGAAACTGAGGTAAAACTTAATTAGTCAAATGAATGATCCATGATGCCAAACATTAGGAATTGAATTGTGCCTTTCCATAGTGCAAAAGATCACAGTGCATAGACTAGATGTTGATAAATCTATTTCGTCTCTGGCCTTCTTTATGAGTTCGTTGTCTTCATGGATGGTAAAAGTTCTTAATTACTGAGCCGTCACTTTTTAATCCCACCTTTCACGGTTTGGGAATCAAATTTTTTGAATAAATTTTGAATAAAAGTTCGTTTAGCGTAATCCCACCTTTTTTAGTAAAAGTTCGTAGCATATTTAGAATAATAAATCACTTTTAACTCATTCTTCAATTATATATATATATATATATATATATATATATAGTTAGTTTGTTATTTCTCATTGTCAGCCCTTGATTTGGAAAAATAAATGGATGCTTTGAAAGCAGTCAATTCATTCAATTCTGTTTGAACGTCATTATGCTTCCGTATTATGTTTGGATCTTATGCTTCCATAATGTGTACATTATACAATAAATTGTACTTTATTACAAAGCTGGCATACTTTTGCTTCTATTAAGCACGCCTTTCTTTTGAATGTTGATTTTGCTGCCATATAAAATCTTAAGCCATGTTTAATAACCCAGTTCAACACTTAAATTCAATGGATTCATATCTTAAAATATTTAGACAGTTTGATAACTAAAAATTAAACATTTAAATTAATTAAATGATACTAAATTTTTTAGGCAAAATTTGCTCTCAAAATTAAGTGATCAATTATTCGCTTATCACTTTATTACAAAGCTGGCACACTCTTGCATCTATTAAGCATGCCGTTCTTTTGAATGTCGATTTTGCTACCATATGAAATCTCACTTATGATGAGAACGACACCAAGGAATCAATTGTACAAAAATTACCCTGAAACATTAGGAGCTGATCGGATGCTTATGAATGAGAAAGCAAGAAAATTAGACCTACTCAAAGATCTAGCGTTTGCTTCAAATCAGGTCTCGGCGGCGGATCCTGTCCTGAGAAGTAAGGAAAAATTTTCTTACTAAATTTGACACCGAATATGATTTGTTTCGAGCTAGATCCCAGGACCAAACTCACTTTTGAGAATTGAGAAGTTTCTTTTGATTTGATCTGACTTTGGATCCTGGGTCGGATCCTTGTTAACGGTTAAAAATCTTTAAAATTGTTTGGTAACCTTTTTATGATTCGAGTGGCTATTTTACCACCAAATGGTGCCTCAACTTTAGACAATGTTTCTGATCACTTGTGCTTCTTTGTAAACACCTATTCGCAAGAAACAAAACTTTGAAGAGCCATTTGATCATCGACTGTAAGATACAATTCTTGAATCACAATAATTGTAACTGTACAAGATCACGTAGAGAATTGATTTACTACAAAAAATCGTTCTTCACATTTTAGAATATTCCAAAACTATGCTCAATTGTTCTAAAATGTTTGCCTTATTAGTGTATATTGTTAACAAAACAAACTTTATCTTATTCTAAAAGATATTTATAGCCTAAAGAAAAGTGATTACAATTTACTATTTGAAACAAAACTTTGAAGAATTGTTTGTTCACCGAGAATGCTTCTTACGGGGATTTACTATACTTAAGTCTTAGGGGTATCAATATTTTTTTGATATTTTCATGACACAATGTTAAGAATTTACTAATGGTTTAGGGGTTGTGTGAAAAAAACAAAGAGTTAGGAAGTAAAGTGCAAAACTAATAAAACCTTGTTTTTTGTTTGTGGGGGGGGGGGGGGGGGGGGGGGGTGCAGGGCTGTTGTGACGAACCCTTTATTATATGACCGACGAAGTCCAAAATAATTATTCTGACAAGCTGAAGTATTTGGTTAATACATGCATTGGAGCGTTCCTTCTCTATCTATTTTACCCGCTGTAAAAGCAGTACTAAATACTACTATTAAAAATTATCTTGTGATTTACAGCTGCTCCACAACACAAACATGTGAAGAGCTTGTGACCAAATACTACTATGTTTGGCTTCATTGCAGGTGTTATCGTCACGGTAATAAAATATATCAAAATTCGAAAGAAAAGCCTGTCTAGTAGTGAAACGTTACTTGGAAGGAATTTCAGCTTTGAGTTTACTGCAGAGTGAGGAGTTGTTTGCTAAATGAGAATGAGCTTATGATTTAGTGGATAATTAATGCACGTTTCAAGATTTAAAACAGTAGGATTTTGACTACAAACTGACCCTCTCTTTATTGATGAACAACGACAAAGGAAAATGAAAAGAACTTTGTTATTAATTCTAAGTTTTACCTGGCTTCATGGACTTTATTGTTCAATTAAAAGGAAAAAAATAAAAAATGAACAACAAAGAAAAAACATAAATGGATAAGTAAATGCACAGGCGGAAGAAAAAGTAGCGTGAACAGTGACTCAGGACTTGGGCTCGTTGCTAAGCCTAGGCTCCTTGTCACCGAGAAGATTGAAATGTAATTTGGAAAATTAGGCTTTTACGTTGGCTCAGTCATTTTATTTTCATTTATTTCTCAACAAACTGGAAGGATTATATGCAATATCTCCACCATCTCAAAAAACAATGAACCCATTCGTAAAGAAACATGTTAGATTTATGATCTGATTTCCAAATTCATGTCTGTCATCATTCGTAAAACCCATTTTTTTTTCAATTGGCATATAGGTCATTTTCCAAAGGGCAAATTATATTTTAGCCCCCTGTGATTTAGTGCTTTTCGACATAACCCCCCTATGGTTTCAAAAGCTATACATAATCCCCTCATGGTTTGGATTAAAGTGTCAAAGTGACGGAATAGTCATTCGTAACGGAACTTCTAGAAATGTCGAAATTACCCTTATAAATACATGACACACTAATCCCGTATGATTTTTATATTTTACTATATAACCCCCTTATGATTTAATACTTTACCATATAACCCCCTTATGGTTTTCAAAATATACACATAACCCCCCTTGGTTAATAAATAATTTTCAACTTTACATAAGGGTATTTTTGACATTTGAGGTAACTCCGTTATGAATGATCATTCCCCTCACTTTGACATTTTAATCCAAACTATGAGGGGGTTATATATAACTTTTGAAACCATAGGGGGTTATGTGAAGAACGCTAAACCACAAGGGGGTAAAGCGGAATTTGCCCTTTTCCAAATTGATAGATGGTGATAAGTAAAGAACCAATAAATATTTTGCCTTCTTCCAAGTTTGTTTTGTCAAGGTTTATAGTAGTCATATTGTGGACTATTGTCCGCCCCAGCTACCAATACCATGGTTTGAACAGAACTCGCATAAGCCAACTGACAGATTCTAGCTTTCACGGTTTGAAAAGTATTAGCGTCAGTACTCGTGTCATGGTCGATAAGCGTATATTGCAAGTTGGTGGAAGCTTACCGACCATTTCTGCATTAAGTTCTGACAACGAAGTTTAGCTCATTTTCCGCAAAAATATACCAAGAAAATTAAGTCCCATTAGTCCCAATTGTGTGGGCTATATAAGCAGAACCCCAAGAACCTGTAACAGCTCAAACTTGTTCCCAATACGCAGAAACTTTTAGTATCCAATCATCAGCTCATGGAAGTTCCCAATACCCTGTGGGGATTTCGCTCATCATCAACATTAGCAAACATATTTCTCCTTCTCTTTGTTGCCATGAACCTTTCAGTAAGCCATGTTTCAGCTTCTAAACAATTCCAAAATGAGACTGATCGTCTTGCTTTGCTTGAATTCAAGAATCAGATATACGACGACCCACTTGGAGTGCTAAAGTCCTGGAACCATTCACAACACCATTGTCAGTGGGAAGGAGTCACATGCAGTGCCCGACATCAAAGGGTCATGGCCTTGACTCTAAGGGATAAGCACTTGTCTGGAACCATATCTCCTCATGTCGGAAATCTAAGCTTCATGAGGTTCATCCAACTTCCGGGGAATCAATTCCATGGTGAGATTCCCCAAGAATTTGGTCGCCTCTTCAGGCTAAGAGCCTTGAACCTATCAATTAATGCACTCGGTGGAGAAATCCCAGCAAACCTGAGCTACTGCACAGAGTTGATAAATATTAACCTAGCTAGGAACAAACTTGAAGGGAAAATTCCAGTCGATCAGCTGAGCAATTTGAAGATGCTTGAAAATTTAATTCTTTTGTCAAACAATTTGACGGGAGAGATTCCCTCTTCCATTGGAAACTTATCATCATTGATCCGAATCAGTCTCGACTTCAACTATCTGGAGGGAAATTTGCCCATGGAGATGGGGCTCTTAAGGTTGGTTATATTAGGAGTCGCTGGAAATAAACTATCTGGTATAATCCCTGCCTCTATCTTCAATAATTCAGCCATTATGATCATTTCAGCATCCGACAATTCCTTTCGTGGCAGTCTCCCAACCAATATAGGTCTCACCCTACCAAATCTACAAATATTGTATGTTGGGCGGAACAACTTGTATGGAAACTTTCCAACTTCAATCACAAATGCTTCTGGGCTTGAGATACTTGATCTTCCATATAATAACTTTGCAGGTCAAATTCCCACTAATTTAGGAGATCTGACACAAATCAAAAGAGTTAATCTTTTTAACAATCTCTTTGGCAATAATTCTACCGGAGACTTGGACTTTATCGCATCATTGACCAACTGCAGTAATCTAAGAATTCTTTCGTTGAGTTACAATAATTTTGGAGGTAATATACCTAGAGTCATGGCCAATCTCTCAAATCAACTCACAGCATTGTTCCTGGGTGGAAATCGACTGTCAGGAACTATTCCAGAAGGGATTGGAGACTTTGTCAACCTATATGTCCTTGGCCTTGAAATAAACTCTCTTTCTGGGGTCATTCCAAGAGATTTCGGCAAATTACAAAATTTGCAAGCTTTGCATCTCTACCAAAATGAGTTGTCAGGGCAGATAGTCCCCACCCTATGTAACGCCACAGCTCTATACCATCTGGACTTATCAACTAACCAGTTTGAAGGGGGTACTATATTTGACAATGTTCTTATGAACTGTCAAAATTTACAATCTCTGGATGTATCTCAAAACAAATTTACTGGAATTATATCACCACATTTTCTGGAGACACATTCATCATTGATTTATATGGATTAAGTGAAAATTCGTTTAGTGGTTCTCTGCCTCCTGAAGTTGGAAAGCTTATACATTTGGTGGATTTCAATGTTTCCCACAACCAATTTGCTGGAGATATACCCATATCATTTGCTGATTGTTCAAATCTGGCGAATCTTTCCATGCAGGCCAATTTCTTCCAAGGAACAATTCCACAAAATTTGGCTTCTTTGAAGAGCATCCAGCAAATAGACCTTTCAAGTAATAACTTGACTGGATCAATACCAAAAGAACTTGAGAAGCTTCAATATTTGAGGTACTTAAACCTTTCTTACAATGACATCGAGGGAGAGATACCAAACACAGGGATTTTTCAGCAATGCAAGTCAAATATCATTGGTTGGCAACAACAAACTCTGTGGAGGCATTCCAGAATTGGAGTTCCCACCTTGCCGAGTGATAAAGGGGAAAAACAGAGGAAAGCTGAAGATTATCATATTGCTGTCCATTGTTTTACCGGCAATGCTTCTGGTTGTTGGTACAGCACTGTTATATTTCTTGGTACATCGAAAGACAGAAAGAAGACTGGTGGCTGGATTCTCTAGCATGCCTACAAGATTTGACAAGCTCTTACGAATTTCTTACCATGAACTTCATCGGGCAACTTCAGGATTTTCTCCAGAAAACTTAATTGGTTCAGGAAATTTCGGATCTGTCTACAAAGGAAGCCTAGAAAAACATGGCAACAAGCTTGCAGCGATCAAAGTTCTTGATCTTCAAAAGAATGGGGCTTCCAAAAGTTTCAAGGCCGAGTGCAAAACATTGAGGAATATTCGCCATAGAAACCTTGTCTCCATCATGAGTTATTGCTCCAGTATTGATTCCAAGGGTGATGAATTCAAAGCTCTAGTCTATGAGTTTATGGAAAATGGAAATCTGGACCTGTGGCTGCATCCAGAGACAGCTGATCAAACGACAAGCTCAAGAAGCTTTAATCTTTCTCAGAAGCTGAATATTGCAATTGATGTGGCTTCAGCATTGCAGTATCTTCACAACCACTGTGAAGCAGAGATAGTTCATTGTGATCTAAAACCGAGTAACATTCTTCTTGACAATGATCTTGTTGCACATGTGGGTGATTTTGGATTGGCAAGGCTTCTCCTGAAACCCATCAACAGATCTTCCGAGCAAGGAACCAGCAGTACTATTGCTATAAAGGAACAATCGGCTACGCAGCCCCAGGTAACCACAAACTTACATATGCTTAATTTACCCCAATCTAACAATTGATTCAGTTTCAGTCCCTTACATAATTTTCCCTATTATCTTTAGTTTTTCTTGTACAATGTAACAATAATATATCTAAAAACAAAAATACAGAATACGGAATGGGTGTTGTGGCATCAACTCTGGGGGATGTCTACAGCTATGGAATTCTTTTGCTAGAGATGATCACAAGGAAAAGGCCAACAGATGATATGTTCATGGACGAGCTTGATCTACATAATTTTGTTAATAGGGCCTTGTCTGGACATGTTTATGAGATCGTGGACCCTTTGCTTCTTTCTAAAGCAGGTGATGAAAACAAAAGAATGACTCTTGGAGGGGATGAAATTGATGGTGGAAGGGAGATGGATTGTGTTATTTCCCTGTTGAAAATCGGGCTCAAATGCTCAGAGAAATCGCCAAATGATCGGATGCACATGAATGAAGTTGTCGGAAAATTGCATCATATTAAGGATGTTTTTCTTGGTGTCAGGGCATATCAAAATTCTTGAAGCTTAATAGCCACAGGTACATGCAAGAATTTAATACGGTTCACAAGTTGGAAGTTCATTTCTTCTATATTTTAGATAAGCAATTTCATTCTTGATATAGTCTTACAAGCTAACTCATTCTTTTATTCAGAATCTATTTTAGCCAAAAGCAAAAAGACAACAAAACAAAAGTTATGTTTTGTGCTCAGTAGAGTGGAAAAAGGATGTCTTCTTGCAGGTACTAATGCATAAAATCTTGATTTGCAGCTGTTTGTTTGTTGGTCTGAATCTCCGAGCTGAAGTTGGTAGTCTGATGAGTTGATAACGAAGACACCTTTGGCTTTTTCTTTGGAAAAATAAATGGATGACTGGAACACATATCTATAGTCCTCTTCTATTTTTTTCCCCCCATATATATAGGAATTGGATGTTTTGAAAGGCAGCCAACTCGCTCAATCCTGTTTTCACATCATTATGCTTTCCTATTATGTTTGGGTCTATGCTTCCGTAATGTATATAATAAATTGTACTACATCATTACAAGGCATGCGCTTGCTTCTATTATTAAGTATGCCCTCCTCTGAATGTTGATTTTGCTGCCATATGAAATCTTACTTGTGATGAGAACAACACCAAGGGATAGAAGGTGGGAATCAATTGTAGGAAAATTACCCCTCGGATCCTTGTTAACGGTTAAAATTCTTTAAAATTGTTTCGGCACCTTTTTATGATTCGAGTGGCTATTTTGCCACCAAATGATGCCTCAACTTCACAATGTTTCTTGTCACTTACACTTCTTATGTAAACACCTATTCACATGAAACAAAACTTTGAAGAATTGGTTAATTCTTGAATCATAATAATTCTAACTGTGCAAGATCACATAAAGGATTGATTTATTGCAGAAAATCATTCTTCATATTTTAAAATATTCTAAAATTACGCTCTATTGTTCTAACCGGTTCGTCATATTAGTGTATGTTATAAACAAATAAATTTTGTCTTATACTAAAAGATATTTACCCATCAAAAAAAGTGAAGTGGACATTAATAGTGACAAATAGCGTCAAGAAAAGATACTTATCCATCAAAACTTTGTCTTATCCTAAACATTAATAGTGACAAATATAGTGTATTACTGTAATTTATGATTTGAAACCTTTTCTATCTTTGTCCATCTCCCTAGTATTTATACCAAGAGATTAAAGTCTTCTGGTCCTTGCAGAGTAGACGTGCAGTGTACTAAAATGCAAGCTTAAAATTATAGACTTAAAAAGTAAGTCAACAGCAACTGTTTGGTCCTTCCTACCAAGTGGTTGAGTGAAGTGGACAAGTCATTTAGCAGACTCACTGTCATAGACAAGAAAGAATAATGAATTGTGGTCCGCCAATGTAGAAATTGTGAGAGTATTCAGATTGGTCAATATTGACGACCTAAATGAGAAGTTAGAAAAACTTTGAGAAAAGTCTAAGACAGGCGTCTGGTTTTCGAGAGTTTTAACTTTTTTTAGGCGTTGAGGGTCTGAAATTGAATAATCTTGGTATGCTCAAAAATTGTTGGTAGAGAAATTTCTTTGCTGCCTTCACTCAACACATTGAGATTCTTAACTGAAGTAGAAAGGGAGACGAAAGACCAAAACAAAGCAAAACGGACAAGGTCATCTCAAAGTATTTGTCAGAGTGTAATTTTATTTCAACAAAATCTAGTGCCTTGTTCAAGTCATGCTCATGGCATGCAAGGAAGAACAAAATTATATAAAATGAAATAACAAAAGTACCAACTCTCTCTAAATAGAGTCCACCTACAAAAAACGATTCTAAATTATGACATTCTTAAATAATAGATACAAACACGAAAATTTCTAAAATCAAATAGATGGGTTATCTATTAATTTGTTTCTGTTGATTAAATCATTGTCGTTTAGTATTGGATTTGTCCTCTAAATATATCATGAGTGTTGGATAATTTACAGTGTTAAAAAGGCTAGACTATTATCCTTTCAATTAACTCAATTCATTTTAGGAAGAACTTAAATCCACAACCCTTTCATGCTAAATTCACACTTTATACATGTGTTAGACACTTATGTCCTTAGCTTTTAAACATCAAATCAAAACTTTTTATAGTAATGTCTTTTCTAAAGAAAAATATTCACACCCTAATCTTTATTGTGACTTTTATATAGAAATTCCTATTTTTTTTAACATATCTTTTATATAGAAAACAATTTCTTATACTACAGGGGCGAGGGGAAAGACCAATGAATGATACGATAACAGGTGATTATCACTTCTCGTGTAAGAAACTTGTGAAAATTTGTTCATTAGCTTGCCAAGTTACTTTTCGGGTCATGCTACTGATTTAAATCTCAATCGTGATCAACAGAAGCAAAATTCACACGAGGGGATTTCAGGAATGATCAGTTACACATGCAAAAATCATCATTTCCTTGGAATCAAATCTTTGCTATGGTTTAGCTACAGTTCTTCTACAGGTCGGTATCTACTTTTTTTTTTTTTTTAAGAAAAAGTTTTGATAAGTTTGACTCCGATCACCACCGCGGGTCAAGGCAGGTCTCTGAACCATAGTTCATTTACAGAGATATTTATAGATCGTCCACCAGCACAACTCTCACATCGATAGCGAAAACACCTGACCTTTTGTGAGAAAGTGGCTCGTTATTGCCAACTGATCCAACTTGCGTTGGCATGGTATCTATCGCTGCTGCTAAAGCATGTATCTTGCTAGAAATGTCATGCAAATTCACAAGGCTTGACGGGTTCTCCCACTGCACAAGTTCTTTAATAGCCTTCTCAATCTCTCTAGTCTCCCTTACAAGGCTGCTCATGCAGAAACCAATACAGCTCAAAATCAATGCAATGCGGCTCTTGAGCCCCTTCTCACCTTTATCAGCGTGAATAGCCTCAAGAAATTCGTTGCAATGCTGAATATAATAGCTTAGAGTTTTCTCAATGGCCACTTCTTCTTCTGAGCCTGGTAATTTCATCATAGAAGGGATTTTTGGTGATTTACCTGATTCAAGATCAAGGGAAATGTTTTTCCTTTCCATCTCTTTGTCCAATAACACGAGTGATTTTACCAGACTGACCTCCTCAAAACACTTTATTGAAGAGTCAACTATTTCCTTGAAAATCTTGAGATCAGCATTTATCTTGCTCATACTGTCCTTCCACAAATTGGTGTCCATTCTTCCTGATTCTTGATGGAGAAATTGAATTGCATGAGTGATGAAATGCAGGAACTCCACCATATCTGACAAGGACGCGGAGAGCTTACTGTAACAAGCACTGTAAAAAGGCAAAATCCAAAAATTGGGTTCCACGTCAGCTTCGCCAATGAATTTTCCTAGTTCATTCACTTGGAGTTTAAGCTCTTTCAGGCTTTCCTCCAAGTTGGCCTCGCTGGCAGTGAGACTAATCGCACCAATAGAATTTCGCATCACTTCAAAATTCTTGGAGAGCTGAACTTTCGCTAGAGCAAAAGCTCTTGTGGGCTGTAAAACAAGTTCTACCACGATTGAACAAGATATTCCAATGAAAGTTTCTGTGATTCTTGCTATTGCAAATTCACTTGGGGGACCAAAATCTTTCCTTCCTAATAATAGTACTGCCCCTATAACTGCTGAAATTCCTCCTGCCTGGCCATACATACGGCTGCGCCGTAAAAAGCTGCAGAAAATGAACCATGGAAGAAGGGATAGAAGCTGTATCGGAACATATTTTCCGAAAATAAAGCAACCGAATACGCCATACACCATTCCTAATACTGTCCCCTGAGCCTTAACATTTGCAACTTTAAATGTTGGTTCTCTGGCGGATGCGAGGCTTATGGCAACTGGCAATCCCGCCCAAAATCCGTTTTCCTTGCTGTATAATGATCCAAAGAACACAGCTAGGCCTAATGAAAGTGAGCATTTGAAAGCTGGCATAAGCCTGCTTTTGTTGATGTTGATGGATAAGCTTCTCCATATCCTTATGAAGAACCATTTCTCCTGTTTTCCTGGATCAGTTGATCCTTCTTTGATAGAACTGATTGCTGAGCTGGTAACTAGTTTTGCTTGCAGCAGCTTCAAGCAAAAAAGGAAGAAAATAGAGGGTAATTGTCTATGGTCTGTTGGGACGGTTCGAAGAGTTTGGAGGGACTCAGCAACGTTTTCTGCATTTGCTTCGGGGACAGTAAGGGGCATGCTTTCAATATGACGCGAAATAAGCTCCTCAATTCCTGCTAGATCATCTTTGCGCTCTGGAAATGGTACGGTACCATTGGACAAAGCAATTTCCATCCCTCTTAAAGGAGTCTCAATTTCTTGCAATATCTGTCCTGGATTCGTGCAGTAAGGTTTCAAAAATTTGACTGGAACCCTTCCCCATAGCATACTTTCCTGTTTCACAAGGGAAAGAAAAAATCATCGTAAATAGTTAGTGCCTATGGTCCAATGCCTATAACAGAAGTTGTAGCCCCATTAGGGTAAGGATACAGCTTTTCAAGTGAGCTTACCTGCTTGGATTTGATGCTCCTAAGCAATTTGGTCCCCGTGCGAGCCAAGGACTTGGATTGCAAAATCAGTGCTTGTGCTGATGGTTTGTCTTGTGCAGAGAACGCCTTCATAAGGACCCCAACCCTCTCCGAAGCATTCTTAGTGTAAAGCTTGAATTTCTTCTTTACCTGTCTTACCAAAAATAAATAAATAAAAAAGGAATAATTCTCGTTATGGAGCATGTACTTGAAGTACGGTTCAATATATTTTTGACGTCACATGAGACAAGAATGGTATCCTCCACCATCTAAACTAATAAAATATTTGGTGGACTGTATTTACAAACTCACTTATAAATCATTTGATATATACTTTGAGAGCTTGAGTACGTGCATTTTCTTACGTCATTATGCATTACGTATGTATTTCTTACAGCATCTTATATTATTAGGTCTTTTTTATAATGGACCCGATGTATGAATACATCAAGTGACAAATACGTGAGTCCTCCATTCACACGTGAGAGTCTGTATATTTGTGTCTGGGCATACCCATGAACTCGGTCTATAACTGACCTTCTCATGGTCTACTCGAGAATTTCCACTAGACTATACAGTATTATACAACGATACGAGACGTTACAATAAGAATATGCTTCCAAAAAAAAAAATGGGGTAATTATGTTTACAGAATTTCAGGAATTACCTCGTAACAAGCCAAGCTTGGGTAAGGAAGCAACAAGGCCAAAACACAAGCCACGGCTCCAACAGCCGTACTGGCTAAGACGTGAATGGGGTGCAAAATAGGGTCAGTTTTGGGACCATTGATGAAAGCTAAAACGTAGACAACAACGATCTGGCCGAGTGCTATACGCTTTGATATCAGGTGGCTGTTTTCAGGCAGCACCACCACAAATGCGCTAAGCGCCACCGCAATGGCGGTGGTGCTAATGGTTAATAGCTGGGCTGGCCCCATTAACCATAAGCTAAGGATGGCAGGACAGACGCCAAAGACGGAAGCATGCAAGGCATGCCAACAGCCACGGAAGCTGTCCTCCACCGTGGCATCTGTGACAAGAAGAATTGCTGTGAAGTAGGAAAAAGAGGGAAATGCTATTTGATGCTTAAATGAAGGCGGGTCAAAGAGGGTGATGCAACCAATAATTGTGCAAGCTAAGGCTGTTCGGCAGGCTGAAGCTATGCATGATCTCCATGCTGCTCCAGCATGATCCGATTGAAATCGTAGGATTGACATTATTATTAACTTTTGAGGAATAGGAATATGCAGTTCTTGTTTATTCTGCTCCTCAAGTTCTCCTGACCGGCAAATGCAGAAGAATGGAAGAGAATTCAATTCATACGAGAGGGTAGGTACATTGTGGGGTGGTTCTCTCCTTTTGTAGTCGTTGGGGAAGCAAATGGATGGCTTGAGTAGCTTTGTGGACACTGGACTGGGACCCTCCTGGCGGCTGGGTCACTAGTCGATTTTGCAAATGTACCTAGGACTGTAATTGATGAAATTGAACTATCAAATAGGTAAATTGGTATTCTGTCATGCATGTATTGTATGGTATAGTGGGGTTCATAATCATCCTAGTGATGTTGATGCTGTAATATCACTCATGCATGTATCGTCTAATATCACTATGCTATCGTGTAATATTATTCATAATAATCATACATGCATGTATCGTCTAATATGGTTCAAAATCCAACAGCAATCATCATTGAGTATTCCAACCAAACATTTAATGTCTTGTGCGCTAATGGTACATAACCAGTACTTGAAACGCAATTCGTACTGCTAATGTACTCGATCGGAACGTAAATTGTATTTCTTATGTTCCATGGCGGGCGGGGTTAGAAGCTAGGCTTGAGACTCTACATCTACAAGTTGGGTTGTGTCCAAGGGGAACAACGACAAGAAAAAAGACACATAGGTCAAATTTGGCAAAAGTTATCCGCTAATTATCTCCCTCACACGTACAACACACACTCACTTCAACCATTCCTGTACTACTCATACAGCAGAAAGATTTGTCGTCAAAATTGAACAAATAATTCAACAAATCCAAAGTCTGCCCGAAGATATGAACGTGCTCCTAAGAGCTGAATGTTCATCATGCATGCGACCATATTAATTTTTTTTAAGTGTAAATGAGAGAGTTTGAATTTAGAACTTCTCACACAAACTTCCTATGTCTTAGCCTGTCAATGGGGCTATTTGAGCCGGGTTTTAAGAAACCCAAACTCATTTCATATAGTTAGTACCACTCTTAGATTTCGGGTTATAAGTTTCGAATTCATAAATGTGAAACTTATAATTGACTCAAAAAATTTGGATCGTGAGTCTAATTTGGGTTTAGTTTATGCTTACTTATTGCTCCTTAATTTCCTCAATATAAGTATTCTAACTATTAAGTTCTAAAACTAATTTAACATCCGCAGTACCACATCATTAAAACTATATACAAACCAGTAACAAATAACGGCCCCGTTTGGCAAGTGAGTTTTTTTGGTGTTTGTCTAAAACTTTACTGTAACTTACTGTAGAGGTTTTTTAAAAAATTTTTGAAGTGTGTTTTTTTTAATTTTTTGAAGTGTATAGTTTAAAAATTTTGAGAAGTTTTTTGAGATTACTATAACTAAAGTTTTTAAAAAACTTGTAGCAGACAAACTTGGCAAAAACTTGTTTGTCCAACAAGGCCAACAACTCATTAAAAAGTATATAAACCAAGAATTTTTCAATGATAATAATATATCCAATTAGTTTGAAGTACATGAAAAACAGTAATAAAACATGAACAACCGTCAATGCATCTTCAAAGGTTCTCAATTTACTCATACTAAGATTTGTCTTTTTGAATCTGTAGACATAATTTTGTATCCTTAATATTTCTTATATATATTAATATATTTTGACACATAATGTATAAAGCATTATTATTATATATTTAGATATACAATTATATATTTATATCAAGTTATAATTTTATTGGGTCAATATCAGATTTGAATCTAATAAGGCCCAAGTTAGGCCCATCTTTAATTCGAGTCTAATATTTAGATCCAAAAGCATCTATCTTAATGAAAGATTAGGTTCATTGGACTTTTTTTCAAGTCTAGTAGGCCAAGCTCAACTTAATCCAATTTCATTGACAATTCTACCTTTCCTAACCACCTAACTCATCCCTCCCCCACCACATTAAGTTATTCCATCAACTAGAAGCAAAAATCCAAAACAAGCCATCAAAGAAACGTCGGAATAGATATATTAGAAGTCTGCGAATTGGCATTGAGTTTATGAGTGCTGATGTGTACATTGATGTCTCCATAATGACATGACATCCATACGTCATAATGGGCCGTATCGTCTGATTTACTTTTCGTCCCAAGAAGGAACACCTTCTGGTCATCCACGTTGAGCATTAGTTCTGCTAGTGTGCCCAATATGCAAGGCCAGAAAATTAAATTGCTGCTGCCTTTAATTGAACCCCGCAATTAGTTAGCAAAATTATGAGTAAAGACATGACCATAGACAAGTGGATTACCACATTGACTTCCACCAAAAGGGATTTGTATGAGAAAGTAATGGGTTTTGGTGGATGAATTTCTCTGTGAATTTCTCCTTCTGAAGTTTGCCATTTTCTTGAGACAGAAATGAAGGATGAGAATGTGTATTCTATCTCATTCCTTAGGACATAGATTTCAAGCCTGTCAAAGAACTGGACATGATGTTCTGTTCTTCTTAGGAAACAGTAGAAAGCTTCCCGTACGAGGCTTTGTTTGTCAATCTGGCACTCAGTAGCCATGAACTCCTAGTTTTTGTTGTTCCTTGCATGCCCTGAGCATGACTTGAACGAGGCGCTGGATTTTGTTGAAGTAAATTACACTCTGACAAATAGTTTGGGATGACATTGTCCGTTTTGCTTTGTTTTGGTCTTTCGCCTCCCTTTCTACTTCAGCTAAGAATCTCAATGTGATTGGAAGAGGCAACAAAGAAATTTGTCTATCCACAAATTTTGAGCATACGGAGATTTTTCTTAGGTCGTCAATATTAACCATTCTGAATACTGTCACAATTTCTATATTCGTGGACCACAATTTATTATTCTTTAATGTCTATGACAATCTGTCTGCTAAATGACTTGTACACTTCACTCAGCTACTTTCCAGGAAGGACCAAACAGTTGCTATTGACGGACTTTTTAAGTCTATAATTTTAAGTCAACTACTCTCACCTGCATTCCATGGTTCCAAGAGTTCAGCACTCCAAGCGGGTCATCGTATATCTGATTCTTGAATTCAAGCGGATCAAGTCGATCAGTCTCATTTCGAAATAGTTTTGCAGCTGAAGCATGGTTTACTGAAAAGCTCATGGCAACTAAGAGTAGGAGAAAAATTTTTACTGATGTTGATGAGCGAAATCCATCCCGACTTTCAATGAGCTGTGAAGGCAAAGGTGGATTAATTGGCAACAAACTGATGATTGAATGATAAAAGTTTCTTTGGATTGGGAACATGTTTGAGCTGTTACAGATTCTTGTAGTTTTGCAGCTTTTGCTTATATAGCCCAAACAATTGGAACTAATGGGACTTGATTTTCTTGGTATATTTTTGAGGAAAATGAGATAAACTTCGTTGTCAGAACTTAATAAAGAAATTGTACAACCCAAAAAAGATAGGAGATAAATTTCATAGAAATCATGTCTATAGGGAGGTAATTTACACACATAAGAGTATGTATGGGAGAAAAAAAAATAATACCAACAACAATATATTAAACACACATCATAATAACAAGACTATCAAATTTTCCTCCTTAACTAATAATAATAATAAGACTCCCTATTTGTAGACTAGATAATTTAGTAAATAAGTCTTACAATCACAAAAAATCTTCTAATAAAATACTAATTCCTTAATAATAAAACTACGATAACTTGACTTAAATAGAGTTACTAAGACCTTAACTTGAAAAAACTATTAAATAATAATGTAGAAATTTTTATTTTTCAACCTTGATTTAATATGCCAACCGAAATGGTCAGTAAGCTTCCACCAGCTTACAGTTTACGCATATCGACCACGACCCAAGTATTGATACCAATACTTTTCAAACAGTGAAAGCTGGGATTAAAAGTGATAGCTCAGTAATGAAGAAATTATACGAATCCATGACAATGAGCTTATAAAGGAGACCAGGGACGAAATAGGTTTATGAATATCTACTCTATCTATTGTGATCTTTTGCATTATGGGAAGGCACAATTAGAAGTTAAATTCCTATTGTTTTGCATTATGTATCATTCATTTGACTAATTAATTTTCACCTCAGCTTCATTAACAAAAAGTCATAATCAAAGCAGGAGTTATCTTCATCCAATCAATCATTGATAGTTCATTAAGCCAGTTTAAAGGTTTTCTTACCATGTCAAAAAAGATGTATTGTGCAATGTCTTAAATCTTAATGACTATGGGCCTGCTTGCTATGGGGGCAGGGGTAGGGGTGCAAACGAATCGGCTCGCGAGCGGCTCGATTCGATCGAGCTCGAGTCGAGCTCGAGTTGGCCAAGTCAAAGTCGAGTTCGAATTCGAGTTCAAAATATTCGCGAGCTCGAGTATATATATTTTTTCATTTTTTATTTTAATAATAAAGTTACATAAATATCCTTAATATTTTATTATTTATTAAGAAAAAAATGTTATTTTATTTATTTTTTTAAAAATAAAATAATTATTTTTATTTGTTCGAACTCGAACTTGAGTTCGAACTCGAGCCTCAAAATGGTTAGCTCGTCGAGTTCGAGCTCGAGTTCGAGTTCAATAAAATTAAGTCAAGCTCAGCTCGATTAGGCCAAAACTCGACTCGACTCGGCTCGTTTGCAGCCCTAGGCAGGGGGTGAGAGGGGGTTTTGACAACGTGGTGAAGTTCCCTGTCCGAAGTCCCGTTGTCATTCCTAAAAATATAAAAATACCTGTTGTTGTCTCCACCTCCAAATATTTAACTGTTGTCTCCACCTCCAAATATTTAACTGTTGTCTCCACCTCCAAATATTTAACTGTAAATGTTGTTTATTTTGATTTTTTTATGTTTATAATTGTCAAGTGCCTATTGTATCTTTTATGCAAAAACTTAATAAATTATAAAATTTGAGCCTGAAATCAAGCTTAATTCAAGATTCACAAATTATCAAGCATATCCAAGTCGACTAGCTACCTTGAATAAACTATTATTTTCATCGAATCAAGCTCTTGCACGAGTTTTAGAATTCTAGCTTGAGTTCATGTTCAAGCATTTTAACTTGAATCGCGAGGTATAGGTAAATATATATCTATTACATTGTGAGATATTTAATTTTTCACACCCTTTTTACTTCATTAGACCATAGTAATTAAATCTAACTGTGCAAGGTGACGGGATTCTACCATGCACCAAAATTTAATAAAACCTAAATATTCCCTTTTTTGTAAATATATAGATCGTTTATCAAATACAAGGAATATTATATGTTGATCCCACATGCAAAATTATCAATTACCGATAGTTTTCGAATTCCTTTAGTATTTAGACTATTACAAACGCAAGAGATTAAATCTATAGTACAAACATGAAATAAAAATAACAATAGAAAGCTCCTAGGGCTATGGAATTCTTTACTATTCTTGCTAGTGAAATTACCGATTAATTGAATGTTATTAGCTTGACTAGCTATGGTGTGATTTTTTAATGTATGTGAAACCTACTTTCGTTGTAAATCAACTATACTTGTAGTTACGTCATACCTATTCTTGGGGTTATGAAATTAACTAAAAACTCATTTCTTGTATACTTCATAAGTTTAACACTTCCTTGAACTAGTGTTAAATTTCAATTCTCATTGCAAACTTAACACCTTAAAATTATCACAATTAATGACCAGTTAATCATGATTAGAAAAGTAAAGTGATAAATAACTTGATCAAAATAATATCATCAAATAACTAATTATACATCATTAACAAAATATAGGAAGTTCATCCATAACTCTAAACATAAACTTTAGCAACACATGATAAAATCCAAACTTGTATTATAACTAAACATGAAATCAAATATAAAAGAGAAAGTGATAGGAGAGAGGTCACTCTTGTCCATCTTAACTCCTCAATTCTTCATCTAAATCTAGTCACAAGTACAAGATAGATAAATTATACTAACTATGTTATACTAATGAACTAAGAAAAACTAGTAAAGACTACATTTTGGTAGTGTCTCTAACCTTCTAAAGTTATGAAAAAATGTCCTCCAGGCCCCTATTTATGGAGGAATTCAAGTTACGAATGAGTTGTTAAAATTGATATGAAATGCATCTTGAGATTTCCAAAATATGCTTCCACAAGTCTTCACACTTCTTTACAGTTACAACCGAAATTCCGAATCGGAGATAACTTGTAAAAGTTGTGTGTATGCAGAACAACTTAAGGTGCAAGTTGCAGCTTCGTTTGAAGAATACACGAGTATGAGGTTACGTATTACCTCACGTTTTGCCTTATTGCAGGTTTTCTCATTTCTGGTCAGTCTTCAATCTTGTTCTGTTTTTGCATCAACTTCAACCGATATTTTCTCAATGATGAAGGCTGAACTAGCTCTTGTACAAAACATGAAAGTTATAGTCCTTTCATTTAGATTTCCAATTTTCAAGAATCATCTAATTTGGAGTTTTGTAAACTAAAAAATAACCAAAATATTTTTGACTAGTCAAAACTCTGTTTTAGTTTTTGACAACAAAAATGGCCAACAGTATTTTGATATTTTGACTAGGAAAACTCATGAAATGGATTTCGATATCTGCATAAGAAATGTAGAGCTATGTGTTAGTTTCAAAATGGCTTAAGAATCACCTCAATCCAATGCTTGTAGCTCAAGATATAGTCGAAATACCAACATGTGTTAAAACTATCAAACTTCTCTTTTATAGAGCTTAATTGCATTTCATCTTTTGAACATTTTGCACTTCATATTCTCTTTAAAACACTTCAAATCATCACAATCATCTAAATATATTCTCAATTCATTCCATTTGATGATTGAATCATCGAAACCTACAAAACATGAAGTTTTCACCACTTTCATCCATTGAAATGCAATATTTCTCACTTAAACCACAAAATGTAAATTTCACTAGAAACCTAGTTAATTAACTATAAAAGTAAATAAAACATATAAAAACTAAATAATAAAACACATTTAAATCACTCAAAATGCAAGCTTATCACAAGGCACCCAACAAAGGGACCAAGTGGGTAGATCATTAGTCCAAGTGGTGGATAATTGATTGAATTTACGGGTCACTGGCATAATATTGATAAATACATGTAGTATATGAGTTATATATACGTAGTGTATATATATAGTATATATATAATTTGTTAATAAAGCGCTTTGTTATATTAATTACTATATTTAGAAACATATATTATGAATATATGAAAACATTAATGGAAGACTCAATTTCATTTTCTTTTTATGCTTTATAGGTATAGATCATGTTGTCACAAACAAAACAAAATTATTCTATTTAATAAAAGAACAATCCCTAAAGGAAATAGGGTTAATTTTTTTATTAATATTTTGTCTAAAAATTACCGCTTCAATATTAACTATTATTAATTATCATAACGTCTTCAATTTGAAACTTAAAGTGATTAATTATATTTAAAAAGTTAAACAGATATAAGAAAACTATAAGAAAAATCAAACAATTGTGGAAAATTAACAAAAAAAGAAACAGAAAAGGAAAGAAAGAGGATAAACAGATTCTTATATATATATATATATATATATATACCCTGGAAAATCTCCAACAAAGACCTAGCATAACTCTGCTGATGGAGTCCACATTCATTGATCAACTGGAAGTTTTAAAAATCCTATTGAAGTAAAATTTGATGGCAAGAAACAAAGAAGTAGTAGTGGTGGTGGTAGTGTTTAGTAAAACATGGCAAAAGATTCCTTTGGATTGAGTATTGGCATTTCAGTTGAGTTCATAATTAATCGTGAAGTAGTAGCAATTCTCATCGTACAAGTTGAAGAAGTTGTGTGATAAGTAAACAATACCAGTTTGAATAATAATAATAACTGGTGATTGGGGCACACTTGATGTGTGTGCACTTTGAAAAACATATGATGCTTTAAGAAATATGAACAATGTGTAAATATGAAAGGAGAAAAAAACATAAAAATTTGTAAAAAAAATAAATAAACAGGATTATTCAAGTAAAATGATATCATGGTTATTTATCAATGGTGAAGGGAGAAGTGCAGTAGTAGATATATAGTAGTTTCAGAGTATTTCAAATATCATCAGATAAATAAATATGGAGGTTTAGACAAACATGGAGAAATCAAATCAGAGCAACTACATTAACGTGGGAAAAGGAAGATACGGTTTAAGTTTTTTATTGTGACCATTTTGCCCTTAATACTAAGGGTAAAATTAACAATTCAATATATATATATATATATATATATATATATATATAGAAAGATTGTGTGTATTTGTTTACGAAGTATTGTGGCATTAAGGTTCGATCAATTGAATATGCACACACAAAAAATAAAAGGAAAATATGGTTTAAAAGTAAAAGTAAGAGTTTTAATTATGGATGCTGGAATTTTAAAAATTACAAACACATACAAATCTCTTTTAAATTTTTTTACATATGCCAGATATTTTAAAGATTCTCGTGTTTAAAAAAAACACTCGGTTAAAAAAATGTCTATAACTTAATATTTGTCACTTGGAAACTTTCCTACTTTTTTTTTTTATTGTATAAGAGGAATTTTATCGTGACAACATGTATAACAGTTATAGTTATACACTCTAGACTGGAAACTTCCATAGATATTTGTTGTTTGAAACTTCCATAGATATTTGTTTGAAATTTCCATAGTTGTTGCGTTTCCAAGGGGTAATGAGTGGGGAATGAAACTTTCGTATCTACATCTTGTTTTGATTGGTTGTTTGAGTTTCCAATGGGTAATAAGTCAAGTTCCGTTTCCAACTTCACAACTCACAAGCCAGATGCCTCTTGACCTCCTTTTCTGCCTAATTCCTAACCAATATGGTTAGTCGTGAACATCTACACCATTTCTAT
This sequence comes from Coffea humblotiana, assembly GCA_023065735.1. Lineage (NCBI taxonomy): Eukaryota > Viridiplantae > Streptophyta > Magnoliopsida > Gentianales > Rubiaceae > Coffea > Coffea humblotiana. The sequence continues at coordinate 21,167,890 of CM041215.1, read as the reverse complement.
ACATTAAGAAAGGGCTCAATTAGAGGGACTAATCACTAAAGGGACAACTCAACTAGGCCAATGGGATTTAAAAGGAGAGCAACCCACTTCTACACATTATTTAGATTTAACTGCAAGTGCAAGAGTTTAAACCTCTAACTTGAAATCAGGATTACATCTCTATGTATTACCTAGTGGCTAACTCTCCTAAGGCGAGTTGATTAGTACGGCACATAAGCTTTCCTAGGTGACTATGTTTAATTGCCTTTCTGATGCGTTTGTGCTGCTAACAATGTCCTTAATAAGTTCCTTTATGGTTTCATTAGTTTTGGCTGATTAATTGCTTAGTGCCCCTTCACTTAAGGGAAGCACTTGCGTCATGTAAAACTCAGTAAAAGTACCTGATGAATTTTGGACGAAAGAAGACCAAAAAAAGAAAAAGAAAAAGAAAGTTATGACGCTCATTCTCAAACTCTTTTTTGATGCTAATGATGCTGCAAATTCAATGCGAGTTGAAAAAGATAATAAACATTGCTGAATACGAGGCATTACTTTTTAGCATAAAAGACCATTTATACATCATACAAGAGCATTTCCAACATTTCTTCAACATGAGGTAACTTGTACAAGTGTTCTGGAGAAACAAGACAAATGTCTACGAAAGAAAATCGAGAACTTTCATCTCAGTTAAGTGGTGAGAATTGTTATTGGTAGTGATTTTTATTGGTGATAGGCGGCAACTCTGACAACCTGCTTACCCACATTTTTTCCAGAAAACAAGCCAACAAAAGCAGCAGGAGCTGCAGGACCACTTTCGAGTCCTTCATGTATGTCCTCTATATAAACGATCTTCCCTTGCTTGTAGAAACTGAAGACATTTCCAGAAAACGAGGAAATAGGTGCAGGTAATCACTTTGCAAGAAACCCTGCATTCTTGTGCGTCTTGATATCAGGGCAAACAAATTATGGTGTCCTCCTGGGCTCGAAATGCTATGCTGAGACACCATCCCACAGACAGCAATCCGACCACGAATTCTCATATTAAGAAGAGCAGCGTCAAGCATGGCTCCACCCACATTATCAAAGTCGATATCAATGCCTTCAATCATAGGAAAGTATCTGCTCAGTGGAGTATAAGGAGATGGTTTTAGTTAAGACATTTGACCAGTGTAATATTGGTAAAGCATTAAAAACGAGACATGGGAAGAAATACTACTTAAACTGACTTGTTCAAAGAAAGGATAGGTGCTTTGATAAGAACGAGACACAAAAATCATCAATTGAACTGTGACAAGATTGGACTACAGAAGAAGAAGTTAAACATATGTTGAAACTAATCTTGTAGGCACAATAATCTAGTTCACTGAGAGACGCAATAAGCAACAAAGCTTTTACCGATGTGCCGTGGCTTTTCCCCGAGTAAGATAATGAAAAGTGAGTGCGCGACTTAATTCATTTGTTAACTGACACTTCCACTCACCTTTTCAAAGCTGCATCAAGCTTCTTTGGATGTTGATTTTGCTGCTATATGAAATCTTAGTTACGGTGAGAACGACATCAAGGGATAGAAGGTGGGAATCGATTGTACGAAAATTACCCTGCAGCATTGCCAGATTATTGGATGCCTGTGAATGAGATAGTAAGAAAATTGCACCTACTCGAAGATTGGCATTTGCTTCAAACCCGATCTCGGGCCAGATCCTATTCTGATAAGTAAGGAAAATTTTCCTTACTAAATTTGACGTTGGATATGATTTGTTTCAAGCTGGATCTCAAGACCGATGTTAAGTGGTTAATTGTGCATATAATTGGTGAATATTCTCCCCTTTATTTTGCTTAAATATGGCGTTAATCGATATGTTTCACTCATATTTGAATTTTGGTGTTGGTTTTAGGGATTGTTGGTGAGAGTGAACTAAAAGGCGCATTAAAAGTCGACTTTCCTGAAGGCATCGTGTTAAGCGTGCCCACGCTTTGTCAAACGTGAAGTGGTGCCTCTAAAGCTCTATGTCCAGAAGACTCCAGTCTGTTAAGCGTGCCCACGCCTTATTTGACAAGGCAGTCAACAGTTTGATCTATGAATTGATCAAGAAGCCGTTTGCATTCCAGGGCTTGACACAATTAGCCACTGATTGGAGACCTTGAGGGGCCATGACTCGATGTGATTATTTTGGGAAACCAATTGATAGGTCTTGGTTGGTTAGTTTAGTTTAAGTAGGAGTCTTAGAAACAAAAAAAGGGGGGAGCTACCCTTATTAATAGGGAAAGGAAGAGCCATGGGGGCTATCTCTCGATTTCCTTTTTCCTCTTGCTCTCTTCGAAAAACAAGAACCCTAAATTAGTCTTGGTCGCAACTCCACCATGAGAAGCGGCTAATTCCTTTTCTAGTTGAAGGATAATTGAAGCCTTGGTTCAATAATACTGTGAGATCTAATTTGATTTGTTGCTTCATTTATTTATGAGTATTTATCTATTCTCTGTTTATTCATGATTATGATTATTTTCTGCAATTAAATACCTGATCAATATCTAATTGTCGAAATAATCGATTGCCATCTAAAATATCAAATCCGTAATTGTTTGATGGTTTTAGTATTTGTGGCGAGTGATATAATTTGATTGTAAAAGAGACTTTCGAATCGATGTCACGGGAATATATAATCTAACTTAAATGAACCGAGCGTGTGTGTTTGTTGGTTAGAATTGGTGACTTCTCTAATTATTAATGCTGACAATAGGTTAAATCCTAAGAGCTTGTTTAGGGTTGCTTAATTGGCAAGAGAAATAGCCACAGAGCGTGTTGTGGTTATCGAAACAGTAAGGAGAGGCAGGTTGTCAGAGCGTGTTGACAACCATAACCAGTTTATTCATGAATAAGTGATTTCACCTTTGCATTGATGATCAGTTAAATGAACCAAAGTGAAAATTAGACCTTCGACTAGAGTGTTGCTTTTTCTTGATTTAGTTTTATTTAATTTTTGTATTGTCTTTGTTTTTATTCGAGTGAACTATTTAGTCAATTTCTCCTAATCTCCCATTTTTCATAAAGAAATAAATCACCCAATTCCTGTGGATACGACCCTACTCACTGCTACCTCAAATCCATGTTATTAAAGTAGGAACTTTTATTTTTGCTGGTTTGACACGCCAACAACCGAACTCACTTTTGAGAATGGAGAAGTTTCTTTTTATTTTGGATCCCAAGGTCGGATCCTTGTTAACGGTTAAAATTCCTTGTTTTGGCACGTTTTTACGATTAAAAGTGGCTATTTTACCACCAAATGGTGCCTTAACTTCAGAGAATGTTTCCGGTCACTCAGGCTTCTTATGTAAAACACCTATTCGGATGAAACAAACTTGGAAGAGTAGTTCGATCATTGAATACAAGATACAATTCCTGAATCACAACAATTCTAACTATACAAGATCATGTAGAGGATTGATTTACCGTAGAAAATCATTCTTCACATTTTAGAATACTATAAAATTACACTCTATTGTTCTAACTGATTTGACACGTTAATACACATTGTAGACAAACAAATTTCATCTTATACTAAAAAATATTTATCCTTTGTATTGGACATATTAATAGTGAACAAATATAATCTAAAGGAAAGTGATTACAATTTATTATTTGAAAACCTATTCTTTCATTGTTCATCTTCCTTGTATTTACACCAACAGACCGAAGTCTTCTAATCCGAGCAGAGTAGACATGTAGTGTACCAAAATACAAGATTAAAATTATAGACTTGAACAGTAAGTCAACAGCAACTTTTTGGCCTTTTCTAGCAAGTAGTTGAGTGAAGTGGATATATGTAGACTTAACAGCAAGTCGCCATCGATATTTTGGTCCTTCCCACTTATCACAGACAAGTCATTTAGTTGTTGATGTGAAAGAATAATAAATTGTGGACCACGGATATAGAAATTTTCAGAGTATTCAGATTGGCCAATATTGACGGCCTAAATGACGGGTTAGCAAAACTTGAGAAGCGTCTAAGAGGGTCTCTCTAATTTCAAGATTTTAACTTTTTTTTTAGGGGAGGAGGACCTGAAAATTGAATCATCTCTGTTTGCTCAAAAATTGTTGGTAGAGAATTTTTTTTGTTGCTTCTCCCAAGCACATTAATGAGATTCTTAACAGTTTTGATTGCAGACTGAACTCGAAAGGGAGGCGAAGGACCAAAACAAAGAAAAAAGGACAATATGATCCCAAAGTATTTGTCAGACTGTAATTTACTTCAACAAAATCCAGTGCCTTGTTCTGGGTCAAGTCATGCTCAGGGCATGCAAGGAACAACAAAATAAATAAAACGAAATAATAAAAATACCAACTCTCTCTAAATATATCACGAGTCTTGGACGATTTAGATCGTTAACAAGCTTAGACTACTATCCTTTCAATTAATTCAATTTATTTTAGGAAGGAGCTAAATCCACGCCCGTTCATACTAAATTTACAACTTATAGACGTGTTAAGCTCTTATGTGCTTAGATTTTAAACATCACTTTTTTATGGTAATATCTTTTTTAAAGGAAAATATTCACTCCCTAATCTTTATTGTGAGTTTTATATAGAAATTCCTATTTTTTCAACATTTATTTTTTCTCAAGAGCTTTTTTATAATTTTCCTCTTTTCTGTTATGATCTACCACCTTTATTTTGTTAAACTCTTTTTTAACACTTACACACAATCAAATGTAACCAAATGAAAACGTTTGTCTTAAGTCAATATAATTGCATATTCCACCTTGAAATCTGTTTAGGTTTTAATTTTGTAGAATTAAAAATATAGACATTGCTATTTACATCGTTATTAGTAATTGAAATGTTCTGGATTGATAAAATGATATTAAATTAGAAATTGATATTCTTATGCACTTGTAAAATGTTTAAAAAAACCTCTACAGCAATGCTGACATTTGTTTTCCCTATTTTTTGTTACGTAAATATATGTTTCTTTAAATTATAAAAAGTATCAAATAAACTGAAAAGCTAAGGTCATTGTTGTCCAATAAATTCATAGGGTGTGGGATTTAACATAGACTCTGTGGATTTAGCCCCTCCCTTCATTTTACTGCATTTCAAACAATAAGCTATATGAATTAATATCAATAATGGTAAAGGCTACAAAAATAAAACATGGTTTTGAGTCATGGTGACAAATAAACTAAGATAACAATCTCCATTATAATACTAAGTTACTAACAACTAGTTGACAGCGGGCCTCACACAAGGCGTTAGGCTGCCTAGGTTTTACTTGTGAATGTTCGAGGATTGGTACGTAGAAGTTGGTCTTAATATGCATGAGGCGCAAATGTAATGGTAGAGCCAGTTAGGAAATTGATGTAAAGTTGCAGAATATTTGCAGATTATTGAAAATCATGCATGAAAACAATCCAATGAAACTGACTTGAAGAATTAAAATATCACCCTTCATGCTACGAACAGCAGGACGGCTACGGAGGAGTTTACTTGTAGAAACCAAGTCTCAACAACGGCCCACAGTCATTACGATTTAAGAGATTGGACAAGACATCCTTTTTCGACTCTTGTTAAGAAAACCTTGAAACTGGCACTTCAGATTAATCCCCCTTGAAAAGTACGTAATTCACGATCCTATCCTTTATGCGTAAATTGTAAGGGGTAGAGGAAGCTTGCTGATCATTTCTGTATTAAGTTCTGACAACAAAGTTTTTTAGTTCATTTCCTCGAAAATATACCAAGAAAATTAAGTCCCATTTGTTACAATTGTTTGGGCTAATATAAGTAGAACTACAAGAATCTGTAACAGTTCAAACATGTTCCCAATCCACAGAAACTTTTATCATTCATCACCAGGCTGTGGGAAATTAATCCACCTTGGCATTCATGGCTCAGAGATTATAAATTTTAGCCTACATCACAAAATTTACGTGGTTCGATCTAATTGACGGGTAGCAAATTTACTATAACAGAAAAAGAGTGCAAAAGAGGGAGTACAAAACCCTACGAAATAATTTCTGAGTCCAAAGGCACTTAAAACTGAAAAACACAAAAGAGTCTAAATAGCATTAAATGCTTAATGGCCCAAAGGCCCATGACTTGCTCTTTTGATTTGATGCCGAACCAAAACTCCTCTCAAACTGGGGCGCAGGCCCTCAAAACTCTCTTGGACTGGTGCACATGGCACTTGGGCTGGTGCCTTTAGCACAATTAAACTCACTTAACTCCACGATATTTATAACCATCAAAAGGAGATATTTCTTTATAAAAGTTCCGATGTGGGATACAAAGATACACTCAACACGGTCTAAAGAAGCTTGAAAGGCCTGTTCTTTAGTAAACAATCGGACAGGAGAGATTCCCTCCATTGGTAACTTATCATCGCTGACTACACTCACTTTTGGACTTCAACAATCTGGAGGGAAATCTGCCCATAGAAATGGGGCTCTCAAAAAGGTTTGCCGGATTAGGAGTTGCAGAAAATAATCCCTGCCTCTATCTTTAATAGTTCAGCTGTTGTTGTGATTTCAATAGGTGGCAATTCCTTTCGTGGCAGTCTCCCAACCAATATAGGCCTCACCCTACCATATCTAAAATGTTGTATGTTGGGGGTAACAACTTCTACGGAAACTTTCCAACTTCAATCACTAATGCTTCTGGGCTTGAGACACTTGATCTTCCCTATAATAAGTTCGCAGGCCAAATTCCAACTAATTTAGGAGATCTGACACAACTCAAAAGAGTTAATCACAATCTCTTCTGCAATAATTCTACCGAAGACTTGGGACTTTATTGCATCACTGACCAACTGCAGTAATCTAAGAATTTTCCTTGAGTTACAATAATTTTGGAGGTAATATACCTAGAGTCATGGCCAATCTCTCAAATCAACTCAGAAAACTATTCCTGGGGGATGTCAAACTGTTAGGAACTATTCCAGAGGGGTTTGGAAATTTCCCAACCTATATCTCCTTGGCCTTGAAGAAAACTCATCTTTCAGGGGTCATTCCAAGAGATTTTGGCAAATTACAAATTTGCAACATCTGCATTTTGACAATAATCAATTTTCAGGACAGATAGTCTCTACCCAACGGCGAAACCGTCATTCAACTGATTGATAGATACTAAATTCTGTTCCATAACAATAAACCACAAAGCAAAAAAAAAAAAAAACTAACTTCTCCAAACTAAACAGCCCACGCTTTTATAGTAGCAAAAACAAAAACTAATTAATATCCATTTTGGCATAACAAACCTAATACAATTAATTATCTCTCCTATAAGTATGTTTACTCCAGATTCAATGACAGATATATCATTATTATAGACAAATATTCGCACCACATGCACGTGAATTTTCATTTGGAAACTATTACATGCATTGCATTATAAATAGAACCCTAAAATTATACATGCTAAGCTTAAACCTGGGCATTGCACCCGAAAACTAGTATGGTACAATAAATAATGTAGTCTTCATCAATTATTTTTTCCGTTTCAAAAAATCTTTGGGCCACCAAAATTCAGCAAAGAAGCCTCTGGATAACAAATATATGATGCAGAGGGGGTGCCAGCGAGGGCTTCATAATGTTAGGGGTCATTGACTCATTACTTGGCTGCGCCGCCCTTGATGGTTGATCGAGCAGCTGTAGACCATTGTGTCACCAAGCAGCCTTAGTCAACCATATATGCTATAACAAATAATGTTAGTCTTCATCAATTATTTTTCTGTTTCAAAAATCTTAGGAGCACCAAACCAGGGCTTCATAACAAATCTTAGGATAACAAATATATGATGCAGAGGGAGTGCCAGCTAGGGCTTCATAATGTTAGGGCTCATTGACTCATTACATGGCTGCGCTGCCCTTGATGGTCAGAGTCCTCAATGCCAGATCAACGTGTCTGCCATTTGTATTGAAAAAAACTTTGTTTGCCAGATCAACGCGCTACCCTTCATCAATGTATCTCTCATATTTTGAAAAAAAAAAAACTTTTTTTTGTCTCTCACACATTCTAAAAATGAAGCAAAATAGTTTCAGGATGACAATCTAATATAGATTTTAGGGATAAAATTGGAACATTTCTTTAATTTTTTCTAAATCTAGCAACACCTGATTTGAACCCCCCCCCCCCCCCCCCAAAAATCGGTTCTTGAGTAGTTGCATTAGCGCAAAACAGTGAAGAGCTTTTGAAGTGGTAATGATAAAGTGCAACAAGAAGTTTTTTTTTTTTTTTAACAAATTGCAACAAGAAGTTGGATAAAAGGTGTATTGTTGTTGGGTTGTGTTATTCAATGTGTTGCGATTTTTTAGGCACAAAATACATAAATGTTTTGATCATTTGCAACCTTTGCAAACGAGAATTCTCTTGCGGTATGGTAACTGACAAGCTGAAGTCTTTGGTTAATATTTGAATCGGAGCGTTCCTTTTCTATCTGTTTTACCTGTGTAAAAGCAGTACTAAATTTTCTTCTAGGATAACTAGATTTAAAAGTTAATTGTCAAAAGGTATCGGGCTGATTATCTTGTGATTTACAGCTTCTCCACAATACAAACATGTGAAGAACTTGTGACCAAATACTACCGTGTTTGGCTTCATTGCAGGGTTATTACTAGCATCATCATCATCATCATTGGGGAAAAGGGTCATAACCTTTAAAAAAAATAGATCAAAATTCGAAAGGAAACCTCTCTAGTAGTGATACGTTACTTGGAAAGAATTTCTGCTTTGACCTTAATGCAGAATGCGGAGTTGTTTGCTAAATGAGAATGAGCTTACGATTTAGTGGATAATTAATGCATGTTTCAAGATTTAAAACAGTAGGATTTGACTACAAACTGACCCTCTCTTTAGTGATAAACAACAAAAAAAGAAAATGAAAAGAACTTTGTTACTAATTCTAAGTTTTACCTGGCTTCATGGACTTTATTGTTCAATTAAAAGGAAAAAAATAAAAAATGAACAACAAAGAACAAACATAAATGGATAAGTAAATGCACAGGCGGAAGAAAAAGCAGCGTGAACGAGTGATTCAAGATTTGGTCTCATTGTTAAGTATTGAGTTTGTTTTTATATCCCACATCAGGGATTTTCACAAAGAAATTTCTGCTCTTGGTAGTTATAAATATAATGGGTTTAATGGAATTTAGGTGTATTAAGGGTACCAACCCATGGTGCAGCATGCACCAACCCAAAAGGGTACCAAAAGGGTTTTACGGGGTCCACGCCCTAGTTTAGAAGAGGTTTTGATTAGGCATCAAACCAAAAAAATAAATTATAGGCCTTTGGGCCGTTAGACATTTAATACTAGTTAGGCTCTTTTGTATTTTCAGTTTTAGATGCCTTTCAGGCCTAAAAATTAGTTTCTAGGATTTTGTACTCTCTTTTTTGTATTGTCTTTATGTTATAGTAAATCTGCTATCCTTTCGAACCCTATTATTCTTGTTGGTCAATTTTCTGGGATCAGTCGACAGAACAAATTGGTATCAAAGATTCAGGTTTTGGGTTCTTGATGACAATAATAGATTTTGGGCACTAAAAAAAGTGAAGAAAATTTTTTTCATTGGGGTTCAATTGGGTTTTGAAGAAGAGCTATTAGACCCGTTGGAACTCGTTGAGGGTTTTGTCAAGAAGGTGGAGTAAGATTACTATGTTTGTGATTTTTAGTTTGTTGGGATCTGTTAAACCTTTTGTGAGTTTTGACCCGTTGGAATCTATTGAGTCTTTTGCATCCGGATTCATTGGTGGCTCATTGGGGGTCTGTTGGAACTTTGGTGGTTCGTTGAGATCCATTGGGACTTTTATGGAGAATGTAGAATTTGTTTGCTATTTGTTTGCAATTTATCCACGTTGGATTCACGCCAAGGTAGAGATTTATTAAGTTTGTCTTTGTATCTCACATCAGTAAATTTTACAAAGAAATCTCTTCTCTTGATAGTAATAAATATAATGGGTTTAAATGAATTTAATTGTGCTAAGGGTACTATCCCAAGTGCCGTATGCACCAATTCAAGAGAGTTTTAGGGGGCTCATAACCCAATCTAAGAGAGGTTTTGTTTAGGTATCAAATCAAAAGAGCAACTTATAGGGCTTTGGACGGTTAAACATTTAATGTTAGTTAGGCTCTTTTGTATTTTCAGTTTAGGTACCTTTCGAGTCTGGAAATTATTTTTTAGGATTTTGTATTTTCTCTTTTGTACTTTCTTTATATTTTAGTGAATTTTCTACCCCTTCACTTGTTGACGTAGATCAATTTGACCGAATCACGTAAAATTCTATTTCTTTCTGTTTGATTTATTTATTTTGTTATTATCATTATTGAGTTGTCAAAAACTTTATTATTCTTATTGGTCAATTTTTTGGACCAGACTTAACACTAAGCCAAGGTCCCTAGTCTCCGAGAAGATTGAAATGTAATTTGGAAAAATTAGGCTTTTAATCTCCATCATCTCAATATCGATTTCTATTAAAAAAAAAAGGGAAAGGAAAAAAAAATGAACCAAATCGTAAAGAAACATGTTAGATTTATGATCTGATTTCCAAATTCATGTCTGTCATCATTCGTAAAACCCATTTTTTCCAATTGGCGATGTGTAAAGAACCAATAACCGCTTTCCCTTCTTCCAGTACCATGGTTTGCACAGAAACTCGCGTAAGCCAACTGACAGATTCTAGCACATCAACATTCTTGTGGTTTGTGTTAATTGGGAAGATCAAGTATTGCACACAAAAGAAGGCTTCCTGTAATCATCTCTGGTAGATGATCACAATAAACAGCAGGATGACTACGGAGTTCACTTGCACAGTCTTTTAAGATTTAAGACATTGCACACTACGTCTTTTTTGACCTGGTACAAGCAGGTCTAAACAATGGCCCATAGTCTTTAAGATTTAAGACATGAAATTTGGACTAATTTGATCTAGGATTAATCGAGGGCCCTCATCCCTTGCATCTTTCAGACTACCAGAGGAGACTTTTTTGCACCCAGAGCAAGGTAAGTGAACAACAAGAAGTGATGGAGACTAACGGGGTGTAGAGCAGAAGACTTTGGAATACAAATGTCAATCACCTTCTGACGCATTCAAGGCAGATAAGAACCTTCATAAGTTTCCTGGACCCTCTCTATCATCAAGTGTTTGTTTTCAACCAAAGATTAAAAATCATACACACATCACCGTGTTTGGATTGTTATTTTAGGATTTTTTTTTAAAAAAATGTATTATAATAATTTGATGTATGTAAAGTAAAAAAGTGATTAGAAAATATATTCATAAAAAACGTAAAAAATTTTTGACAAAAATGACAGTTCAAATAATTTAGTTTAGTTAGATAAAATATTTTTTATATTTATTAAATTATTTTAATTCATAAGCGGGTTATCGGGTCACCCACAGGTTGATCCGAATTCGACATATTTTCTTTTCGAATTCATCGGGTTCGACTCGATTCTGACCCAAACGCACGAAGTCTCAACCCAAACTCATTAATTTTGTATTAGGTTTGTGTCGTGTTTTCAAATCGTGTCGAAAATTGCCACCCCTACACAAAATCCATTTTTTTTTAATTGGCGATATGTGAAGATCCAGTAACAATTTTCCCTTCTTCCAGTGCCATGGTTTGAACAGAACTAGCATAAGCCAACCGACAGATTCTAGCATATCACCATTCTTGTGGTTTGTGTTAATTGGGAAGATCAAGTATTGCACACAAAGGAAGGGTTCCTGTCAATCATCATCTCTGGAAGATGATTACGGAGTTCACTGCTTGTAAAAGCAGGTCTAAACAATGGCCCATAGTCATTAAGATTTAAGACATTGCACAGTACGTCTTTTTGGCTTGGTAAGAAGACCTTTAAACTGGCACTTCAGATTGATCCCATTGGAAAGCGCATAATTCGCGAAATGCCATTTTTTTGGATAAATCGCAACTATCCACTTCGATAAAATTTTACAGAGATGCACTTATTTTGGCTCAATAAAGTAGCAATGATAGATTGGCTGAAGACAACTTCTAATTTGATTATAATTTTTTGGTTAATGAAGCAGAGGCGAAAAATTAACTAGTCAAATGGATGATCCATAATGCAAAAACATTAGGAATTTCACTTCTAATTGTGCCTTTCCATAATGCAGAAGATCACAGTAGATAGACTAGATTGTGTGGGCTATATAAGCAGAACCGCAAGAATCCGTAACAGCTCAACCACGTTCCCAATACGCAGAAACTTTTAGTAGCCAATCATCAGCTTGTTGCAAATTATTCCATCTTCTCATCCAACAGCTCATTGAAGTTCCCAATACCATGTGGGGATTTCGCTCATCATCAACATTAGCAAACATATTTCTCCTTCTCTTAGTTGCCATGAACCTTTCAGTAAGCCATGTTTCAGCTTCTAAACAATTTCAAAATGAGACTGATCGTCTTGCTCTGCTTGAATTCAAGAATCAGATATACGATGACCCGTTTGGAGTGCTAAAGTCCTGGAACCATTCACAACACCATTGTCATTGGGAAGGAGTCACATTCGGTACCCGACATCGAAGGGTCATGGCCCTGACTCTAAGGGATAAGCACTTGTCTGGAACCATATCTCCTCATGTCGGAAATCTAAGCTTCATGAGGTTCATCCAACTTCCGGGGAATCAATTCCATGGTGAGATTCCCCAAGAATTCGGTCGCCTCTTCAGGCTGAGAGTCTTGGACCTGTCAAGTAACGCAATCAGTGGAAAAATCCCAGCAAACTTGAACTACTGCTCAGAGTTGGTAACTATTAGCCTAATCGAGAACAAGCTAGAAGGGAAAATTCCGATTGATCAGCTGAGCAATTTGAAGAAGCTTGAAAATTTTTATCTTCGCACAAACAATTTGACAGGAGAGATTCCCTCTGCAATTGGGAACTTATCATCATTGATCCAGATCAGATTCGAGTTCAACAACCTGGAGGGAAATTTGCCCATGGAAATAGGGCTCTTAAAAAGGTTATCTTTATTTTCAGCAGCAGAAAATAAACTATCTGGTATAATCCCTGCCTCCATCTTTAATAGTTCAGCCATTAATGTCATTTCAGTGGCCGGCAATTCGTTTCATGGCAATCTCCCAACCAACATAGGTCTCACCCTACCAAATCTGGAAGCATTAGGTGTTTCGGGAAACAAGTTCTATGGAAACTTTCCATCTTCAATCACCAATGCTTCTGGGCTTGACGTACTCGATCTTTCCGGCAATAAGTTTGCCGGCCAAATTCCAACTAATTTAGGAGATCTGACACAACTTAAATTATTAAATCTTGGTGCTAATTTCTTCGGCAATAATTCTACAGGAGATTTGGATTTTATTGCATCACTGACCAACTGCAGTAATCTAAGAATTCTTTCCTTGAGTGGCAATAAATTTGGAGGTAATATACCTAGAGTAATAGCCAATCTCTCAAATCGACTCGCAGCATTGTACTTGGGGGCAAATCAACTGTCAGGAACTATTCCAGAAGGGTTTGGAAATTTTTTCAATCTATTTGTACTTGGCCTTGAAGAAAACCATCTTTCAGGGGTCATTCCAAGAGATTTTGGCAAATTACAAGATTTGCAAAGATTGCGTCTGGACCAAAATGAGTTGTCAGGACAGATAGTCTCTACCCTATGCAATGCCACAGGTCTATACCATCTGAACTTATCATTTAACCAGTTTGAAGGGGGCAATATATTTGACAATGTTCTTATGAGCTGTCAAAATTTGCAATATCTGGATATATCTCATAACAACTTCACTGGAATTATATCACCACAATTTTTGCAGACGCACTCATCACTGATGTACATCAAAATAGGTGAAAATTCGTTTAGTGGTTCTCTGCCTCCTGAAGTTGGAAAGCTTATACATTTGGTGGATTTCAATGTTTCCCACAACCAATTTGCTGGACATATACCCATATCACTTGCTGATTGTTCAAATCTGGCGAATCTTTCCATGCAGGCCAATTTTTTCCAAGGAACAATTCCACCAAATTTGGCTTCTTGGAAGAGCATCCAGTAATTAGACCTTTCAAGTAATAATTTGACTGCACCAATACCAAAAGAACTTGAGAAGCTTCAATATTTGAGGTACTTAAACCTTTCCTACAACGACATCGAGAGCGAGATACCAAAAACAGGGATTTTCAGCAATGCAAGTCAAATATCATTGATTGGCAACAACAAACTCTGTGGAGGCATTCCAGAATTGGAGTTCCCACCTTGCCCAGTGATTAAGGGGAAAAACAGAGGAAAGCTGAAGGTTGTCATATTGCTGTCCATTGTTTTACCGGCAACGCTTCTGGTTCTTGTTACAGTGTTGTTATATTTCTTGGTATATCGAAAAAGAGAAAGAAGACTGGTGGCCAGATTCTCTAGCATGCCTACAAGAGTCGATAAGCTCTTGCGAATTTCTTACCATGAACTGCATCGCGCAACTTCAGGATTTTCTCCAGAAAACTTAATTGGTTCAGGACATTTTGGAGCTGTCTACAAAGGCACACTAGAAAAACATGGCAATAAGCTTGTAGCAGTCAAAGTTCTTGATCTTCAAAAGAATGGGGCTTCCAAAAGTTTTAAGGCCGAGTGCAAAACATTGAGAAACATTCGCCATAGAAACCTCATCTCTATCGTGAGTTATTGCTCCAGTATTGATTCCAAGGGTGATGAATTCAAAGCTCTAGTCTATGGGTTTTTGGAAAATGGGAATCTGGACTTGTGGTTGCATCCTGCAGAGACAACTGATCACTCAACAAGTCTTAATCTTCTTCAGAAGCTAAATATTGCAATTGATGTGGCTTCAGCATTGCAATATCTTCACGACCACTGCGAAGCAGAGATTGTTCATTGTGATCTAAAACCAAGTAACATTCTTCTTGACAATGATCTTGTTGCCCATGTGGGTGATTTTGGATTGGCGAGGCTCCTCCCAAAACCCATCAACATATCTTCCGAGCAAGGAACTAGCAGTACTATTGCCATAAAAGGATCAATCGGTTACGCAGCTCCAGGTAATCACGAATGTTACTTAATTGTGCACAGACTATAAGGTTTAGATATATAAAACGTAGTGAAGCTGAGATATAATCACTGGTTATCTTTATTCTCTTTATCAGAATTTCCATGAGATATTTTTTTTAAACTTTTTATACTTCCTCTTGAATATAAAATTCTGTTAAAACAGTTATAGGAGAGCTCAACATAATCTCAAAGAACTAAATTGCGTTTTCCAATAATGTTGTTGAAACTCAACGCCTGTAGTTCAAATCATCCTTTTCATTGCTCCCAGACTTTATGTTCATATGGTGATTTTTCAGCTTTGAGTTAGTACCATTAAATCCCTTTCTTGATCTTTTAATTTGAAATCAAATGTTGCGATGTAATTCAGGTTAGAAAGATTGTTAGCCTATGTTTGCATTTACTATCTTTTAACCCTATTCACCATATTTGCCAATTGAAGAAGATTCAAAAGATAAACGGCTTCAATGAAATGAAATAATCTTAGAGGGTTAATTCGTTACATGCCAAGGATCTGTCGGGGAAAAGTTGAATGTAAAATGCATTTTGTTTTTGTTAGGGTTAATTCAACAGTTACCCTTGTAATTAGGGGCAAGTTGCAATTTGTGCCCTTGATATTATTTAAATATCACTTTGCCCCAAAGCAAATGGTCAACCACTATTCAATAAACGGTCTTATATGACTTTTTTTTCAGAATAGCTTTTTGTAATAACTTTAGGTTTTGTTGGTTTGCTATTTCTCATTTTCATCATTGATTCATCAAATGATTTGATGATTACTCAAACTTGCAAAGCATAACTTGATGAATATAATTTGCATATGGAAATAGCAGTACTAATGCGTTTCCTTTTTTTATTGTTAATTTCATTCTTTAAGATTCTTCTTCGAAGATTTGAAAGGAAAAAAAAATTAAAACACTTTCTCCAAGTTCTATGTTCTCTCAATCTCTTTTTTCTACAGGATAATATAAAGAAAAATATACATAGAGCTCTTATCTTAAAGCACATTTTGAAGTAACAATCTACTCTAATACCACAAATTTTTAATGCAAATTGAAACTAATATTAAATACCCCCTCCGTCCCACTTTGATAGTCTTATTTTCCTTTTTCGTCTGTCCCAAATTATAGTTCAGTTTCCAATTGAAGAATGTAGTTGTATTTTAATTTTCCTAAAATACCCTTATTCAATGTAAGTTGTTGTTACTATAAACCTACCCCATTTAATGAGAGTTGATTCTTTTTTTACCATCAATTCAAGTTCCCATAAAGTTGTACTCTAATTAATGTAAGGGTATTTTAGGAAAATAGCTACTTAAATTGATTGTTCCAACAAAATTAACTACTTTTTCTTAAACTGTGTGAAAAAATACCAGGACTATCAAAGTGGGACGGAGGGAGTAATAATAATAATAATAATAATAATAGTAGTAGTAGTAATAATAATAATAATAATAGTAATAATAATAATAGTAATAACAATAGTAATAATAGTAATAATAATAGTAATAATAGTAATAATAATAATAATAATAATAATAATAATAGTAATAGTAATAATAATAATAATAATAATAATAATAGTAATAATAATAGTAATAATAGTAGTAATAATAATAATAATAATAGTAATAATAATAGTAATAGTAATAATAGTACTAATAGTAATAATAATAGTAGAAATAATAATAATAATAGTAATAATAATAATAATAGTACTAATAGTACTAATAGTAATAATAATAATAATAATAGTAGTAATAATAATAATAATAATAATAGTAGTAGTAGTAATAATAATAATAATAATAATAATAATAGTAGTAGTAGTAATAATAATAATAGTAGTAGTAATAATAATAATAATAATAATAATAATAGGACAAAACAAGAAGATATACATATTATTGAAACAAAAGGCAAGAAAATACGGCATGTCCATATGGATAAGAAAAAAAAAGATGAGGAATAGCAAATTAATTGCTGCACTTAATGTAAAAAGTTATAAATGACTTTTTGTCAAGTTCTTGGATGACATATCATGTATAATTGACATTAGTTTTAAGGATATACTTATTGATAATAAAACAATAGGGACATTAAGCAATTGACCTAAATGTATAGTGATTAATTTTAACAATTTTAATCAAGTCTTATTTACAAACTATATTTAATTTACTCCCTTAGATTTTATATATATATATATATATATATATATATATATATAGTTTCTCCTTTACAACATAACATTAATATATCTAGAAACAAAAATTCAGAGTATGGAATGGGTCATGCGGCATCAACTCCAGGGGATGTCTACAGCTACGGCATTCTTTTGCTAGAGATAATCACTAAGAGGAGGCCAACAGATGATATGTTCATGGATGAACTAGATATACATAATTATGTTAACAGGGCTTTGCATGAACAAGTTTCCGAGATCGTGGACCCGTTGCATCTTTCTGAAGGAAGAGATGAAAACAGTAGAATTACTCATGGAGAGGAAACTATTAATGGTGGAAAAGAGATGGAGTGCATTATTTCCCTACTGAAAATTGGACTTAAGTGCTCTGCAAGATTACCAAATCATAGGATGCATATGAATGAAATTGTCAGAAAATTACATCTCATTAAGGCTGTTTTCCTTGGTGTCAGGGCACAACAAGAAAATGTTCAAGCTTAATAGCCACAGGTATACTCGAGAATTTAACACAGCCCACAAGTTGAAGTTCATTTTTTTTTCTAATTTAGATGAATTCTTTTATTTTGGACGAAGTCTTGTAAGCTATAACTGGTTTCTATCATTCAGAAAAAAAAAAAAAAAAACCGGAAACAAGAGAAAAGTTATACTATATGTGTTGTGCCCACTAGCATGGAAAAGGATGTCTTCTCGTACTAATGCTTGAAATCTTGATTTGCAGCTGCTTACTGGTCTGAATCACCAAGATGAAGTTGCTAGTTCGATGAACTGATAAAGAAGACATCTATGGCTTTTTATTTGAAAAATAAATGGATGATTCAAACATATTCCTAGTCTTTCTTTACAAGAATTGTATGTTTTGAAAGGTAGTCAATTGGCTCAATTCTGCTTGAGCATTTTTATGTTTCCATACTATGCTTGGATCCTATGCTTCCATAATATACATTATACAATAAGCGTATTTAGTCCCATAATGTAGAAACTTCAGTCAACTTTCCCTTTAAAAAAAAAACGAAACTTTCAGTCAACGCATAATTTACAAATCTATTCCTCTTCTCCGAGAAAAAAAAATGGATCTCCATAATTCCATTTCTTATTGATACTAAAATCAATCTCCATAAGTATATGAAATTCGAGCACTGTTTGAAACTTGATTTCATCTAAGATTAGTGAGGAGTGATTTTATATACTTGTTTATGCTTGTGGACGTAATATTCACTCACTTTAACGAAGCTAGTGTTCGAGCTTCATTCGTTTGACCAATTGGAAAACAAATATGCCAATTTTGAAACTAAAAAACCAAGTCCACCTTTTAAAGGATTTTAATAAATTGTGATAAGCAGACTCAACCAATTCGTGGTCCGATCTTTAAGTCAAGTCAGCATATGAACCTTCTTCGAGATCAATTTCATGCATTCTCCTATCATCCTCTGCACAAGTTAATCCCACAACTCATCAACAATCTCAACCAAAAATGAAGGGAAAAAAATCAAATGCTAACCGACCCAAAGAAAAAAAAAAGTAAACGACTTCAATTAATATTTGAAAGCATGATATCATATGCACCATCACCTACATTGTCACGACCCAAATCTAAGAGTTGGCCCAAGTAATTTTTGAACCGAAATATATTGGTCCAAAATAATTAACCCAAATTATAAAGTAGCTAAGGGGCAAAGCTTTTAAACCATTTCCTTTCTTCTTTCGAAGTGGGATGTCTCAGTCTCCCTGCCTTTTGAACTTTGTATTCTCGCAAAACCCGTCAGAATCCAAACTGTCCATTTAATTGTGTTCAAACTCTAAAGGTGGCTCATACGAATTTTAGAAGTGGCCCCCATCGAACATGGCACTTAATTCTACATAGCAGTTAACTCCTTGCACTTCCTTGCGTAGTTGGAACCATAACTCGTTGGCACAATATCACCCCCAATAGAGACAGGCGAGATTCGCTCTGATACCAACTATCATGATCCAAATCCGTTAGATTTAGACTGCCCATTTGATTGTGTTCGGACTCTAGAAGTGACTCATACAAGTTCTAGAAGTGGTCCCCGCCTGAAGTGGCATTTAGTCCCACACAACATTTAATTCCTTGCACTTCCTTTCATAGTCGGAATTATAATCCGTTAGCACAGACTCATCTCGCACAAAAGACCATGCCATGTTCGCTTTGATACTAATTATCATGACCCGATCCAAGGTCTGGCCCAAATAATCTTTGAATAAAAATTCATTGACCCAAAATAATTGACCCAGATTTCAAAATAGCCAAGGGCCAAGCTCTTAAACCATTTCCTTTCCTCTTCCCCTTCCGATGCGGGATGTCTCCTACATAATCACTTCATAGGTTGATAAAGAAAACGCAAGACATGCGAATAACGGCAATTAGAAAATCTCGTAGTCATTGACCCCAATTTTTTGGGTCTCCAATGGATTATCCAATAATAGTAAATATCTCATTTTAACCATTTTGTTCAATTTTATCTATTAATTAATCCAATGCTTAGTGCCCCACAACTAAGTTCATTATCTATTTGAAGGCATTTTTGTTGGTTTCCACTACTCAAATGCCCACGTATCATCAAATATGTCTCACTTGTATACGTAAATGGCTATACGGGTGAAGACAATAGACGAAAATTCTCTGGGTAAAGGCAGAAATTAGACGAATGGGAAAAATGAGGTACTTAGGCTAGCTGAATAATTAATTCGAAATGATCAAAAAAAATTTTTGTGTGTGACCAAAATCGGACATTTAAAAAGGCTCTGTGGGCAGTTTGCCCAATTAATCGAGTCTACTGATTGGGCCTTGGGAAAGAGCCCAAGGCTCCATGTGGTTCGTAACATCCGTCTCATTTGTGAGGAAATTTTGAGTTTCAACGGCCGTCATTATAAGGGTCAATAGGTCATGCTTATAAGCCCGGTCACCGAGTGACCCGATCCCAGTTGCTCATCGCTCGGGAATGTATAGAGTCCAATTTTATTTTTGTCAATTTTCTTTCTTGAGAAAAGGAAAAGTTAATTTTGTTCTCCCTAAAATGTATTCATAACACATCCAACATGTAGAAGGGATTTCCTTCAATTCTAAAAAAAAATAATAGAGGATAACACTGTAAAACTCTAAAATTTTCTATAATACAATACATTTCTATGATTACAAGATCTGTGCATGCGGTAGATCTAGTATATACCAATTAAAAATTTCAAAACAAAGTTTAAAAATAGAGAAAATTCTCACTCTCACGAGAAAATTTCTGTGTGAGGAAACACTCTCGCATTTCACATTTATTTATCTACTAGATTCGAGCTCAAACTAATGGAGAGCGAGGGCCAGATTCTAAGACTTCATAGAATAGTGAAGTCGTTGAATGCCACACAACAACCATTCATGCATAACTTAGCAAATGAGTGTAAGTTGTAACTAAATTTGTGGTATATTTAGATGATGCTACTTTTGTTAAGAGATCCAACAAGACATGGATTTAAGTAGAAAAGTATTCAGTTAACGGACTCAGCAAATTACGTACATGCGAAATGGTTAACCACAAAAGTATCAACTCGAGTGCATGAAATATCAACTAAAGAGTTGAGTAGCTTTTAACTCATGATCGTATTGTCGTTAACAATGGAGTGTAGGGGCGGATTTAAGGTGGGGGCACTGGGGCCACGACCCCACTGCCCCCTTAAATTCTTATAATACTTATATAATTTTAAGTGTGTCCCAGAGTTTTTTTAGAAAAGATGTGAAAGAATTACGTGATTTTTTAAATTAGTTCATAAACTAAAATTCTAAAAAGATACGTGGGGTACAAATTCCATTTGAAATAAGTTAAAAAAAAAGTCTTTTCATTTCAACTAGCAAATACCAATCATATCATTCACTTTCTTTGGGTTCCACTCCCCAATTTCCTTTCCCTCCTCTGGTCCACCAATTTTCTCCCACAACCGAGAGCCACTACCTTCTACAACCAAGAAGCTAGTTATTCTTTCTCTTAATTAATTCATCCAATCATATCATTCACTTCCTTTGTCCCCACTTCCTAATTTCCCTTCCTTCCATTGGTCCCCCATTTTCCCTCTACAACCGAGAGACATTCTTACTTCCACAACCAAATTAGTTATCAAAATATAAAAACTCGCAGTGAGCAACTGTAAATAGTTTAGTTTGTTTTTGAAATAAAATTATTATTACATTAATAATTTTGAATTTGTCTTTTTATGTTTTTCATGGAATACATGCATCATTTGTACTTGTTGGTGATTTTTTTTTTGGCTTAAAAAACTAGAAAAAGAATAGATAAAAAATTTTAGTATTGCTTTTACCCCTACTAAGAATTTTTTCTGGCTCCGCCCCTGATGGAGTGTGCCAGAAAGGAGAATAGAAGCTCCTACAAATGTCAAAAGCCAAAGCCTTTATTGTTATACTATTAAATGGCTGATCAGTATAAAATCAAACATTGAAGCTTCATGAACCAGTGGCTCAGGATCTTCTGTACCTAAAAATCATTCATAAACAGTATACAATGAATATTTGCACTAATCACAACCATGATGAATATTCTATGAAATTTTGAATTTTCAATTGTCTATGAGAAAGAATTAATTTTTGCATGAGGAAGAAAGATGATTGAGCAGCTGCGGACCATTGTGTCACAAGTAATTTTTGTCACTTTAATACTTTGGTCCAACCATAGGGGGGTTATGTCAAACTTTTATAACTATAGAAGGATTATGTGGAAATGCTCTAAAACGTAGGATGGTAAAACATAATTTACCCAAGAATAAATAAGAAGATACTTAATTGTGCACAAAACTTTGAACCAAATTTGATCTGTTGTACGATTTGTCAGCTCTATCAATTTTATTCTTTAGCTTTTGTAAAAATTATGCCATAGAAAAAGTCTTGAGCTACATACATGTAAATGTACACCTTTTACACTGGTAATCTAAAAAAACAAAAATAACAGATGGCAAAGCAACTAAAATTCTTATGAAAATTGACACAAGAATTGAAAATTGTACTTGATTTGCAGGTGGTCATCTAACATAATGACAAGATTTTGAAGTTGCTAAAATTGTGATTAGCGTTTCGTAAAACACAAGAAGAAATGTGAGTTGATGGAAAGACATGAGCTTAGTTGTTAATTAGAAAATGAAGGGAGGGAGAGATGAGTTGGGTGATTCGAGAGGAGGGAGTATAAATGAGAGAATTCGGGTTCGAATCCTTCTACTTGCACTAAAAGAAAAAAAAAAAGAGAAGATGAGGGGGAAAATAAAAATAAAAATAAGTAAGTCAAAGCCAGTACTTTTGTATTTTAGGTCAAGATAATAAAATACATTTTCTCCAATCTCAGATAAATTATTTGTGTAAATTGACAAAGATAATGAAGTATTAGAGTGACTCCAGCTCAGTTTCCTGTGTTTGTGAAGACTTAGAGCAGATCAAGTAATCTGCCTGCTACCAAGTCATGAATGGCAACACTCTGATTGGTTTCCTGTGTTCTACAAAAAAACAAAAGTGGGAAAACAATAGGATTAATTGCATTAAGACCCCTAACAATTTGGTCCAAAAATCACTTTGTCCTCTGACGTATCATTTTACCCCATAGATTGTAACGTTCGGTGAATCAATGCACGTATCTTTAAGTTTATCAATTGTAGTTTATCATCGTTAATTATGATTATGGTTGCACCTAACCCTCCTACAGATTTATTTACTCAGCTTACCTCTAAATTCATGTTTAAGGAGGAACTAACCTTGATATTTTACTTATCTTCATTTTTCATATTTTCTTTTGTGCCTATTTTCTCTTGCTTTTTCGTTTTTTATTGTTTGGATTAGTTTTTACCATTTTGTCTTGACACTACAAAGTGATATATTGTTGTTAGTTATTTGCTCAATCAAAAACATTAGCTTATGTACTTGTGCTTATATAATTTAATTCTTGAATTATATATGCTTTGTAACACAATCAGCGTAAATGTTATTGTACTGTAAAGTTTACTAGATATTAAATATATTAGAAGTGAAAACTAAAATGGAATTGAGTGGCTCATAGACGGTGTAAATCATCAATTACAAGCGCCACAAATTCTTTTTCCATTGCCATGATGCTGCCGATCAGAATCAATATTTTCAGGGGCTAATATCAGAAAACTCCCAGGAGGTTTCTCTTAATATCATCTGACACCTCTAAAATTTTAAAAATATCACTTACCTCCCTTACTTTTGTTACTTGTGTAACAAAATTTTTAAAAGCCTTAAACTACCCTTTCACTTGCTAAATAAAAATATTTCTAAACCACTTTGTTCACTTCAAGAAAACCATCACCTACAAAACAATCTGTTGTAGTACTACCATATTATAATGCATTACCCTACAAAATATAAATTTAAAAAATAAAGAAGATATTTGAAAAGAAATACACTTGCACCAATTTTACTCTATATGCTTAAAACCGATTTCTTATGAACATTACATTTTTTTTTTCAACATCTTCTCAACCTTTGCCCAAACTATTAAATTGTACCAATCATTAATTCAAAATAAGCAAATAAATCATGCCTCACTTTATCATAATCACAAAAATAAAATTTAATTTATTGTAATTTAATCCAAAAAACAAGTAAGAGAGAATGATGGAGAAAAGGGAAGAAAGTGACTTTCATTTCTTTTTTTTTAAATTTTTGAGTTCCATTTATTTGATATGTGAATTATGTGTCAATGAGCATTTATATAGTCTTTTTACAATTATTAGAGAAGATAAGTGATATTTCAAAAAACTTAAGGGTACCAGGTGATATTAAGAGAAACCTCAAGGGAGGTTTCTGATATTATCCCTATTTTCAGAGTATGGATTGGAGCTGGAGGCATCAACTCGGGGGGATTTCTACAGTCATGGCATGCTTTTTTATTGGGCTCGATTTAAAAAATTAATTGTCAAAAGGGTTGGGCTGATAATCTTGTGATTTACAGCTGCTCCACAATACAAACAGATGAAGAACTTGTGACCGAATACTACTGTGTTTGGCTTCATTGCAGGGTTATTACCATCATCACCATCATCATCGGGGAAAAGGGATAACCTTTAAAAAAAAATACATGAAAATTCGGAAGAAAAACCTGTCTAGCAGTGATACGTTACTTGGAAAGAATTTCTACCTTGAATTTACAGCAGAATGCGGAGTTGTTTGCTAAATGAGAATGAGCTTATGATTTAGTGGATAATTAATGCATGTTTCAAGATTTAAAACAGTAGGATTTTGACTACAAACTGACCTTCTCTTTATTGATGAACAAAAAAAAATGAAAATGAAAAGAACTTTGTTATTAATTCCAAGTTTTAACTGGCTTCATGGACTTTATTGTTCAATTAAAAGGAAAAAATAAAAAATGAACAAAAAAAAACATAAATAGAGAAGTAAATGCATAGGCAGAAGAAATAGCAGCGTGAACAAGTGATTCAGCACTTGGTCTCGTTGCTAAGCCAAGGCCCCTTGTCACGGAGAAGATTGAAATGTAATTTGGAAAATTAGGCTTTTACGTTTGCTCAATCATTTTAATTTCATTTATTTCTCAACAAACTGGAAGGATTATATGCAAAATCTCCACCATCTCAAGATGGACTTCTTGAAAAAAAAAAAAAATGAACCCATTCGTAAAGAAACATGTTGGATTTATGATCTGATTTCCAAATTCATGTCTGTCATCAGTCGTAAAACCCATTTTTTTTAATAGGCGTATAGGTCATTTTTCAAATTGATAGATGGTGATGCGTAAAGAACCAATAACTATTTTCCCTTCTTCCAAGTTTGTTGTGTCAAGGTTTATAGCAGTCATATTGTGGGCTATTGTCCACCCCAACCCAACTACCTATACCACGGTTTGAACGGAACTCACCTAAGCCAACGGACAGATTCTAGCATATCAAAATTCTTGGGTTCTGAGTTAATTGGGAAGATCCAAGTGTTGCACACAAAAGAAGGCTTCCTGTTTATCATCTCTGGAAGATGACTACGGAGTTCACTTCTTGTACTAAACAATGGCCCATAGTCATTAAGATTTAAGACATTGCACAGTACATCTTTAAATCGCGAAATTCAGATTAATGCCATTGGAATGTGCATAATTCCTTTTCTTTTTTTTTTTTTAAAAAAATCGCAACTATCCGCTTCGATAAAATTTTACAGAGATGCACTTACTTCGGCTCAACAAAGTATCAATGATAGATTGGCTGAAGACAACTTTTAATTTGATTATAATTTTTTGGTTAATGCGGAGGTGAAAATTAATTAGTCCATAATGCAAAACATTAGGAATTTAACTTCTAATTGTGCCTTCCCATAATGCATTAAGATCACAATAGATGTCTCTGGACTCGTTTATAAGTTCATTGTCATGGATCGTATAAGTTCTTCATTACTGAGCTGACACTTTTTAATCCCAGCTTTCACGTGTATTGTTCTTGCTACATTGTTGTTCTGTTCTGTGGTATACGGGAAAAGAAACAAAAGAATGGTCACAATGGCTGATAAGTTCTTAAGAGTTTCTTATGAAGAACTCCGTCATGCCACTTCTGGATTTTCTCCAGAAAACTTATTGGCTCCTGAAGTTTTGGTGCTGTTTACAATGGCAGACTTGATAAGCATGGAGGTATGCTTATTGCAATTAAAGTTCTTGACCTTCAGAAAATTGGGAGTTCCAAAAGCTTCAAGGCTGAGTGCAAAGCATTAAGAAACATCCGCCATAGATATCTAGTTTCTGTCTTTAAGTTATAGCTCCAGCATCGATTCCAAGGGCCACGAATTCAAGGCTCTCATCTATGAGTTTATGGAAAATGGAGATCTTGACTTGTGGCTGCATCCAGAGAAAGCTGATCAAACAACAAGACGAAGGAGTCTTGATCTTTCTCAGAGGCTAAATATTGCAACTGATGTTGCATCAGCATTGCATTATCTTCACAACCAAAGTGAAACAACTGTTGTTCATTGTAATCTAAAACCAAGTAAATTATTCTTAAAACCATTTCCTCACTGCTCATTGCAACAGGAGAAGAAAACAGAGAAATGGCTGCAGGAGAGGAAGTAAATAATGGTGGAAGACAGATGGAATGCCTTGCCTCACTGTTGAAAATTGGACTAAAGTGCTCTGCAAGATTACCTAATGACCGGATGCACATGAATGATGTCGTGAGAAAATTACAACTCGTTAAAGATATCTTTCTTGGTGTCAGGATTTTTTGAAAATGAAAATCTTGACACTTAACAGGTAGAGTGGAATGCAGTGCCCAATGCCCATAGTTACTTTCTTAGTTTGTTCCCTCCCTCCCCTCTCCTCATCGGAAAAGACATCAGAATACTAACATGTTATAGAAGTTAGGCACTTCCTGGTTTCAAAGTCTACTCCCTTCTACCATTGAAGCTTGAATCTACTAGGATTATGTAACAGTTTATGAACTCTGGCATTTAAATGGATACTTCTGCTGCAAATTGGAAGTTCGAGTTATTAAATTGGCTTTATTCTACGGGAGCATGCAAAAGCTGCAAGGGGAATCATGCAATTCTCTGCTTCTGAGTTACCATGTCAACACCCTCGTGACAAAAACATTTCTTTTCTATTATGAGTATTGATTTTGTTTAGTTATCATGTGCTATCTTAATTACAACCAGAATGAGAAAAAAGAGACAAAACAGTGAATTTTATATGACAAGTTCAAAGAACAAACAGTACGAGACAACTCTAATGCCAAACTACTTGCACCTATAACTGACGGACCTCATTAGAATAAGCTTATGTCTACAGCTCACATGGGATTCAGATCTTGGATGTTAATCCTGATTAGAAGACCTGATCAAATCATAGTGTCAATGTTCTACACAAAACAAAACCGGAAAAAGAATAAGGCTAATTGCATCAAGTCCCCCAACAGTTTGGTCTCAAAATTGTCCCCTGACGTAAAGTATCACTTTACCCCAGATATTGCAATTTGCTTTCCTAAAGACTTGTTAATTTACTCAATTTACCTTCCGAATTCATGTTTAGGGATGAAATTACCATTAATCTTTTACTTATTTCCATTTTCCATTTTTTCCATTTATTTCTTTTCTCTCTCACTTCTTTATTATTATTATTATTATTATTATTATTTCCCTTATTTTTTACCATTTTGTCTTGCCACTACTACGTAATATATTATTCTTAGTAATTTGATCAATCACAAACTTTAATTTGTATACATCTGTCTATCTATTTCTATTACTATATAATGTAATAGTGTTTCTTCCTTTTTTTTGTGATGCCTAATATACCTTCACTTATTTTTGAAGTTCTCCTACTTAATGATAGACATCCTCCTCCAAGTGAAGTAAAGTTCAGCTGTCTAATCTAAACTAACTGATGAAGTTACAAATACGAACTTTGAATTGGTTTCCTGTACGAACTTTGATTCCTCAAGAAAATTAAGGTAATATGTTTCAATATCAAAATAACTTCTAAAGTAACGATTTTAGTGTTGACATTATATGAAGGGAAATATTATTTGCACTCCCATTTTTGTTAATCACACTCCCATTATCATTCTAATCATATAATTTTCATTTATAGACTATATGACAAACAAATTGTAGGAGTGCAAATAATATTTCCGTATATAAATGGTTTCAATTATCACAAATAAGACAAGGCTAAACAATAACATGAACTTACATATTGAGGATGTTATCAAATATGAAATCTAACGCACTAATCCACTAATTCGAACTTGTGCTTTTAATATAGTATAGATGTATTTCTCAATAAAATAGAAAAATTCGATGCAAAACTTCCACCATCTCAAGGTGGATCTCTTTTTCTTTTTCTTTTTCTTTTTTAAAAAAAGGGTATGTGTGCCCAATGGGCACTTGTTAAGATATACTTAAGGAGTTAGATTTTTGAAAAGCTAAAATTAATTAAGTAAAGTATATAAATGCAAGGGAATATAATATTTGTTAGAATGTGTATATATATGGTAGATTAAGTAGAATTTAGGTGTGTTAACGGTAATGGGCACCCGCTGGAAAAGCCCAAAAAAAAAGGAAGTAATAGAGAAACAAAGAAAGAAAGCAAAGAGTCTCCCTTGAGCAGATTGGCTAAAAAATGCATACTAGAAATAGAAACACATTAGATTTGTTCTCTAAATTCCAAATTCTTGTCTGTCATCATTCGTAAAATCTTTCTTTTAGTCAGTGTACAGGCCATTCTCCAAAGTAGTAGACAGTGATACGTAAAGGACCAATAATCATTTTCTCTTCTTTCAAATGTGTTTTGTCAAGTTTATTAGTAGTCACTAGTAAAAACTCACGTGCTTTACATTTGATTATATTGTCTCAAAAATTTTATATTTTTTTATACTAAAATATTTTGACAAATACAAATTGTTAACATCATAAACTTTTTCTTTTTCTTTGAAAGTTATTGTTTTGAAAATATCATTTACATTGAAATCATGATTTTTGAGCTTTTTGGGTAATCATTAGATAAAATCATAATATTATAAGGTATTATAAACAAAACAATATTGTTAAGCAAGGATCATACCTCAAGATATTAAAAGTTGGAGTAGTCAATAGAACTAATAAACATGTGTGAAATAAATAACAAAACTTTCAATTTCAATGATAGGTTGCAATTTTATCGTTTATTTTGTTATTAATTTCCCCTATTACCCGACTCGACGTGGATTAATTGTTATATTCTACTTACTTTTAGTATTTTGCACTTATTTCAGGGAGTAGGACGAAAATATGATAATAAGTGCTAATTTGACAGGAAAGGAGTCCAAGCAGCAGAGCTTATACCAAGGGCATTATTGGAAATGGAAAATATTGGCCCATCTATGTAATTTCTGAAGAGAGCAGCGGAAAAAGGTCTTCCTCATGTGGGGAGCAGCCGCACAGGAGCCAAGGATTAGTTTAGTTAGCATTAGATAGAAATTAGGAATAGCAGAGAATGAGCACTACCTTGGAGTTGCTTTTATTGACTTTTCTTTGATTAGCTTTTGGGGGTAGCTTTAGTTCACGAATGTCACTACCTTGGAGTTGCTTTTATTGACTTTTCTTTGATTAGCTTTTGGGGCTAGCTTTAGTTCACGAATGTCAGGAGCAATTGAAGGATTGAAGAATTGAATCATTACCTTTAGTTATTAGCCTTTGACTTTTCTTCGCATGGGTTCTTAGTAGTTTTCTTCTCCAGTATGTCAAGACCAAGCGAATTATTAATCATTCGCTGTAGCTTGCTTGCGGAGACGATGGCCGCGACTGTTCCTTTCGTTTTGTGTGGGTTTCTCGCATTCGGGATGAACTAAATCCCCCTTGTCTAGCCAAGGGACAACGGATGCTTTGATTCGCCTAAAATTTGTGAGATCGATTTAATCTTATCTTTTCCTTTTATTTCTTGGTATTCGCATATTCCTTGATTACAGTGCTTATGATTATTTGATTAATTGATTGTCTTGGATCCGGATAATTAGTTAGTTTGATAATCTATTGTCAATTAGGGCATTTAAATCCGTAATTGTTTAATTGCCTTGAAATAGTG
This sequence comes from Coffea humblotiana, assembly GCA_023065735.1. Lineage (NCBI taxonomy): Eukaryota > Viridiplantae > Streptophyta > Magnoliopsida > Gentianales > Rubiaceae > Coffea > Coffea humblotiana. The sequence goes on along the minus strand of CM041215.1, from coordinate 21,138,121 downwards.
ACAACTGGCACGATTAGCTTTGTGTCAAGGGGATACGCGGGCTAATCTGAAATAACTCTGGTAGTGCGTTATTTGATTAGAATAGGGCTCCTCTAATACGTAAGCCAATTGGGGAATTAAATCTTATGGGCGTACCTAGAATTATTTCTCAATTAGAGCAGTGATTAACGGGCGTACCTTAATCACCGACACAGTAAGGAGGGGCTGACTGTCATCGCTTGTTTGGCAGTTATAACCTATTTATTAATAAATAATTGGAATTGCTTGTGCATCGATGATCAATTAGGTGAACCATTGTTGAAGTTATTTTTTGGCTAGATCTTTAATTATCACCCATTTGATTTTAGTAATTTGTTATTCAATTTTTAGTAGTTTCTTAGATTTTATTCGAATTTCTTTGATTGTCACCTTCTGCACAAAAACACCTCCTTTGTTACTGTGAATTTGAAAAGAAACAGTTACACCAAATCCCTGTGGATTCGACTCTGCTTACCACTATTTACAAAAATTAACTTTAGTTGAGCAGGTTTTTATTATTGCACAGCCTGACGACCTGTCATTCAAAAAGGGCATTAGAGTAAATAAATTGGCTTCTTTTATTTCTATTATTCTAGGATATGTTTTATGTTGTGCTTTCATCTCTAGTCTTGATCTCTTGATGAAATTATTTACCAGTCAAAATTTAGATATGTCTCGTCTGAATTAACATCAACGGCGGAAGTCCTAATGAAGTCATCTAATTTTAACAATTGAAAAGATGAGATTTGAACAGAAACTCAATGTTTTGACATAATTTCAATAAATTTTGATTCCTTCTTGTATATTTATTTTCTTTGTCTAAAAAAATTGTATTAGTACAATGTTTTTGAAACTAGTATTAGTACAATTATAACAGGTTGTGTAATTTGAATGTAGGACCAATTTCTTTTTAGTACAACTGTAGTACCTATTAGTACAATTATAACAATTTTAATTGGTTGATTATTTATAACTCGAACGTAGGACCAGTTTCCTTTGTTCAAAAATTTCAGTGACATGAATTTTCATGCAAAGTAAAACTTAAGTCTTTGTATCCATATTGTTTACATGGTCTACTATGCCTATTTCACATATTATATGAATTGAATTTGTTAGTCAAAATTGTTTAAAACGAAATGAGATACCATATTCTTTAATTAAGTATCAATTCTTTGAATATAAACTTTCTGCATTCTTTTTAAGTGTTGTATTTGTTAATTATAAGATGTAAATATTCCACCATAATTATTCCTAGTTTGCTGTTGATTTTTGTAGAGTAATTAAAATTTCATTAGCAAAGACGATGAGTTTACCTTTTTTATTCCTTTCTTTTATTCTTGTTTGTAGCTTATTTTTTTTCTTTTTTTAATTTGATTTGTAGTTTTTATTCTTTTATTCTGATGTGTATTTTCTTGGTACATGTAATTATAATTCTATTTCAATAATATTAATATTTCTCAACAACCATAAGTAGGTGAAGAGTTTTGGTTAGAAGGTTTTTCATATTTATTACCATTATAATAGAAATATAATGGAATGTGGTTTTATATTAATAATTACCATAAATGAAATATAATAAATTACATAATAAAAGAAAGAGGGCATGATGGGAAGTGCAAAGATTAAAACAATATCGTACTTACACTCCAAAGCACCAATATTCACCATACTTTTATAAAAGTAATGATAATGATAATGATGATTATGATGATATTGTGCAAAAATTACATCTCATTATGGATGTGTTTCTTGGAATCAAGGTACATCAAGAAAAATCTTGAGGCTTGACGGGTACATTAGCATATAGCACCAGAAGGGTACAAGACAAGGCGCGCTTTTAATTTGACAGTCTTAATTCACTCCCTAGCATGGAAATGGATATCTTCTTGGTGGGAAGGGATAACGCGTGGTTTTCTTTGGATTTGCAGCTGTATGCAGATCTGAAGCTCCGAGGTGAAATTGCTAGCTGGTGCACTCATGAAGAGATACATACTTATGGATTTTTACTTGGAAAATAAATGTATGCTTTAAACATTTTATTTTCTTGTTTTGTCGTGTTAGTCATGCTGATTTAAAAGTTGAAGTCAACCGGCTCAACTCTGCTTGAGCATTTGAAGATTGGGTTAAAGAAGTTTTTTAGCCACCAATATCTGGGAATATAATTCATCTTATTCTCCTGTTCCCCGTGCCTTTATTGCCCTCTTCCCTCATGTTTGAACATACAGGTAACTATATTTTTATTGAGCTATTTTTGAATATTCATTTGTAGTGATTATTATGAGTAATTAGTTCCAATAATTGCATTCATTTGAAATAAATACACTCAAAAGTTTTACTAAACTTTTTTTTCCCATTGAAACAGATTTTATATCTAGCATGAATTCGCTTTATCATAGGTACAACCACTTTATTACCATACAGTGGCATTTTGCTGTAATTTTTGTGATGGCACAAACCGGTGATTTATCTAACTCTTTTCTATTTTGCTCCAAAAAAAAGGAAAAAAAAACTACAGTCTGTAGGGATTTATCGACACCAACTCTTTTTTTTTTTTCCAAAACGCCAGTTCTTTATTCAGTTTGCAAAGGATCGTTTTCTCTATTTTAAGCATTTGTTCTTTTTATTTAATTGAATAATAAAACGTGCGCATTTAGTAGTGAGACGTCTACATTTAGCCCATCCATCTGTTGAACTAAAATAATGGTAATTATTCAAAATTGAAAAAAGGCATAGATTTATATACAGTTGAGAGGACGATAAGCCATTTTATATCCAAATCATTTGATTTGTAAGCATAAAAGCTCCTACCTTGTTACCCAATTTATTTGTTTTCAGGGCTTTAGGGTTTGTTTAGTTCACAGATCGGATGAAATGGAAAGACTCATCCTTGGATTATTAATCCTAGGTTAAGTCATCCTCAAATTAATAATTCAAGTTATCTAGTGTTTGGTTGGTTCTAGGTTGAATATGATATATTGAAAAATAACGCAATCCTGTGTTTGATTGGATATTAGATGAGATAAGATTAATATTTTAATGATCAAAGTACCCCTTAATTTGTAGGATCATTTTAGTAAAATAATTTAATAATTTATAACTTTTATTAAAATAAAATAATTTGAAACCTTAGAATTATAAAATAAATCAAGAGTTTTGATATATAAAAATTTGCATTCACTCAAACTCAACCCATTCGGACCTTTAAAAATAGGTTTTAACCTAATTTTTGAATCTAAATTTGAAATTCAATTAAAAAATTGGCCAAGTTTTGGCTAAACTAAGGTTAAATTGAATAAAATCCAACCCATTTAAGAGTTTTAAATCAAGGGATAATTTCAGAAACCTCCTCTGAGGTTTCTGACAATTTCACTGAGCTCCCCTGAAGTTTGAAAAATTACACATACCTCCCTTATACTTAGAATGAGTTTTAAAATTATTTTTCATTCTTTTTCCTTCTTATCCTTTTTTTAATTTTTTGCCAATAAAATTGTAAAACTACCACTATTTCTCTAGTTTCTATTATAACCAAATGTCGAACTAGTGATTTTTTGACTAGTTAATTTTATATGCAATCCAATGTTTTTGCTGATCTTTGTTTTCTATTTTTGGTATTAAAATTAACAATAAATTAAAAAGAAATTGCCCAAAAGCACTATTAAATTATGGTAATCCCACTACTCCAAAAATTCATAAACTCTAAATGAATTATTTCAACATTTTTTCTGTCTTATAAATCTAAATCCATAATAAAATACCATCAAAAGTATCATATCATAGTAATAAATTATTATTATAGTTGTTTATCAAATAGTAGATGCGTACATGAAACTTTTGGCACATTTTTTGTATAATTATACTAAATAATCTTATAATTGTATAGGAAAATAAATTAAAACTCATTACACAAGGACATTTTTGGGTTTTCATTTAAAAATTGACCAAGTCAATATTATTTTAAGATTTTGTTACTAAAACTATCAAATCAAGGGAGGTAAACGTAATTTTTCAAATCTTATGGGAGCTTAGTGAAATTGTTAGAAACCTCAGGGGAGGTTTCTGAAATTATCCCTTAAATCAACCAAACTCAAGCCAGCCGAGGTGGAGCTTATTGAAGCCCTCATTTGCAAAGCCCAATTGATAAGGTTATGTATTTCTATAAAATTTGGTTGAGAAAATATGGTTTGTAAGGGCAATTTAGTCCACTGATAATATAGTCCTTTTATTATGAAGTAGGGGCAAATTAGTCAAAAAATTTAGATTAATTAATAAGGGTGAATTTGTCAAAAATTTTAAATAATGAATGGGGGCAAATTAGTAAATCATTTTAATATAATTAGTAGGAGCAAATTAATCCATTTATTATCATGTTATTATGTGAGAATATGGTTATATAATATTCAGTATGAATTTGTATCATTCGCAAGAGCAAATTAGTTCAAATATTGTTATGTTAGTGGTAGAGGCAAATTAGTCAAAAATTATAAATTAATTTGTAGGGGCAAATTAGTCTATTCATATTATATTATCGTGTGAGGGTAAGGTTATATAATTATGGTAGTATAAATTTATATTATTTGTAAGGATAAGTTAGTCTAACATTTCATCATCCTATCTCTTAGTCATTCCAGGATGACTAATATCACCTCTTTCATGGGATTATTTTATCCCATTTATAGGGGATTAATTCGGTTAATTGGAATGTGTCATATTATATATAAAATGCAACCAAACACGGGATGACACAGGATGATTAATCTAATCCTATATCATCCCATGAACCAAATGGACCCTTATAATTGGTTATCATTCCAAAAAAGAGGCCCTAGCTTGAAAATCTGTTCACCGAACCCCGAGCATTAGCTGTCAAATCTATTTATTTAGGATTTTAAGTTCCGTCCTAATTAGGACAAAATGAATGTCTCAATTTTAATTTGAACTCTTAAATTCCTATTTATATTCTAGTCTGACATCTCTTAACTTTATGGTGCGGGATTGAGCTATTTATAGGGTGCATTTTAGTGAGATATTTTGCTAATATTGCATAATTGTTTTGACTAAATAGTGCTCTATTTGGGGGAGTCTACTCAAGTTTTGTGTTTGGTGTAAATTACAGGAAGTGGTGAAGAAAAAGTGCTGAAAATCATCATTCCAGAAAACTTCCTGACAGATAAGCGTGCCTATGCCTAACTCCAACCTTTAAAGCCGGATTCTCATGATTCTTCGCACGTGGGGAGTTCAAAAAAAGGGAGTGAAGTGGCTGGCCAAAAATGGGAAAATCAGTGGGGGTCGCTCCAAAAGGAAAGCAGAAGTTGAAGAAGTTTGAATTGTAATAGAATTGTTATTTAGGAAGTAATTGGTATTCGGTTACCAACTAAGTAGGAGAAAAAGTAGGCAAGATGAGGGATGGTAGGACTGTCTTTCTTTTGGGAAGCTAAAAACGCAGAGAGGATTGTACTTTTATGCTTGCCTTTGACTTTATGCTTCTTAGCACCATTGGGAGGAAACAAACGAAAAGGGCCACCATTGTTGACTTGGCTATTGTTCTTTTTGACCGAATTGAAAAGCATCAGACTCTCTTGTATGCTTTTTGTAGGAGACAATTGAGAGCAACGGATTTCCTTGTTCTTTCTTTCTCTGTTGACCAAATTCATGAATCAAACATGGACGGCTTTTCTCAGCTGTTTTGCGTGGCACGTTCTCCATTAATAGAGAACTAACTTCCTAATTCTAGTCAAGAGAACAACTGAACATTTGGTTCGACAATTATTGTGAGATCTAAATTATTTTAACCGTTTCCTTCATTTATTGGTATTTATATATGTTCTACTTTTAATTGTTATAACTTTTGTGTATGATTGAATAGTGCACAATATTTAATTATTCACGTAGGCTATTTTGCTAATTGGGGGTAGTTGAATCCGTAATTGTTCGATTACTTCCATTCCAGTAGCACCTGGCATAATTAGGTTTATATCAAGAAAATATACGATATAACTTAAACAAACCCTCGTAGCGTGTTTGTTAGTTAGGATTGAGTTTTTTTAATTCTTAATGCAAACTAGAAATTAAATCCTACGGTCATACCTAGAGTTATTTCCTGATTAGAGAAATAGTTAACGGTCGTACCTTGACTATCGAAAAAGTAAGAAAAAACTGGTTGTTTATACTTTGACAGGTATAACCAATCTATTAATAAATGTTGGAATTATATTTGAATCGATGATCAGTTGCATGAACCATCTCTGAAGTATACCCTTGGCTAGAGTTTCCTCTATTATTTCTTCCAATCAATTATTTTTCGCATTTAATTTATTTAGTTAGCATTTAATCCTAAAATCACCCATTTTTCTTGACTCGAAATGAAGCGAATTTCTCCCTAATCCCTGAGGAGACGACCCTGCTTGCTACTATCTATTAGTTAGTAAACTCTGTCAGTTAATTAATTCTAGTATATCGGATTAAGCAAATTCTTCGGGAAAAAGGTTGAATCAAGTAACCCATTGCACACCTAGAGTCCCTACTCCAATACCTAGAATTGATTATTGACTGCTTTCGGTGGTAGTTAGGTTTTATTATTATTATTACACAGGTTCGGCATCTGTCAATTTTTGGCGCCGTTGTCGGGGACTGGCGTTTGAATTATTTGTTTCTTTTTTAGCTCAATTTCTTCTTCATATTTTTGCCAGTTTATGCCCCGTTCTTCTTGCACAGGAGAATTGATATACGACCTTGAGGTTGAGAAGGCAGCGCGTAGGCGAAGGCAAGAGACCAAAAGATGAAAAGAAGGGCAGTCATCTACTGCAACCGAATCAGTAGAAGACGAAGTTAGCATGTCCAACAATCGAACACTAAGGGAGCCGGCTGTCCCGGAGTTAACCTATCAGCTTTTATGCATTACATTCCCAACTCTGGCTAAGAATACCTCCTTCGAGCTGAAATCAGGGTTAATTCACTTCTTACCCTCGTTCTATGGCCTCTCTGATGAAGAACCCTACAAACACATCCAAAAGTTCGAAATAGTTTGTTCTAACATGAAACCTCCTGTGGTCATTGAAGAGCAAATTAAACTTAGAGTCTTCCCTTTCTCTCTCAAAGATGCAGCGAATGATTGGTTATATTACCTACCTGTAGGTAGTATTATCATATGGGTATAGTTGAAAAAGAAGTTCTTAGAAAAATTCTTCCCTGGATCCCGGGCTACGCGTTTGAGGAAGGAAATATGCAGCACCAAGCAGTACTCCGGGGAGTTCTTGTATGATTATTAGGAAAGGTTCAATAAGTTGTGCACTAGATGCCCGCAGCATCAAATTAGTGAACAACTATTGATCAAATACTTCTATGAATGACTCCAGTCATCTGACAGAAGTATTATTGACACTGCGAGTGGAGGAGTACTAGCCAATAAGACACCAAGAGAAGGATGGGAGTTTATTGAAGTAATGGCACAAAATTCTCAACAATTTGGCTTCCGTGAGAGTAACCCCACCCGTAGGGTGAACGAGGTAGAGACGTCATCTATTCAACAGCAACTGTCGGAGTTGACGTCTTTTGTTCGGCAATTGGCCGTGGGGAATGTGCTGCGAGCGAATGTCTGCGGAGTTTGTACAAGTATGGACCATCCCACAGATGCATGTCCCATCTTGCAAGAAGATAGAGCTGAACAAGAAAACATGACAGGAGGCGTGCCCGCGCCCCGTAGGCAATATGACCCGTAGTCCAACACATACAATCCTGGTTGGAGAGACCATTCCAACTTCACCTACAGGAACAGGTCGCAGAATTCGTTCTGGAATCGTCCCTCAGGATTTCAACAACCATGCAATTGAAGCCTCAGCTTTCGTTTGCAGATTCAGGAGAATCTTTAGCAGATATTGTCAAGAGCCTAGCCACAAGTACTGCTCAATTTCAAAAGAAAACAAGATCGGACATGAAAGATATGGAGACTCGAATAAATCACATGGCAACTGCCATTAATCGCCTGGAGTCTCACTTTTTGGAAAATTGTCATGGCAACTAGAGACAAATCCCAAAAATATAAGTACCATGACACTGAGAAGTGGCAAGGAAGTGGAGGGATCTAAGTTGGCGAATCTGAAAAGCAAAAATGAAGAAGAGATAAAAAAAAAGGAGATTGAAGATGAAGCGCGCATTCGTGAAGACTCTAAGATAACATTTACTCCTTCAACTCCTATTAAATCTAACTTACCTCCTTTACCTTGTAGGTTGAAAAAGACAAAGAAGGCTTAGAAAGAAAAAGAGATTTTGGATGTGTTCCGGAAAGTAGAGATCAACATCCCCTTGTTGGATGCAATTAAACAGATACCAAAGTACGGCAAATTTTTGAAAAATTTATGCACCCACAAAAAGAAGCTATGGGGTGACGAAAAAGTAGCGGTGGTAGAAAATGTGTCGGCTATATTTCAAAGGAAACTCTCACCAAATTGTGAGGACCCAAGTATGTTTACAATCCCATGTAAAATAGGAAATACCCTAATTAGGAAAGTAATGTTGGATCTAGAGGCGTCGATTAAGGTAACGTCTAAAACTATTTATGCGTCTCTAAATTTTGGGGTCATTAAAAGGTACAAGTATCATAATCCAACTAGCGAACTGTACCAATGTTTATCTAGAGGGGTTAGTTGAAGATATTTTGGTACAGATCAATAAGTTAGTTTTTTCACCAGATTTTTATGTCCTAGACATGGGAGATGAAAAAGCATTAAATTCGTCACTTATTTTGTTAGGTAGACTATTTTTAAGCACTGCTAGGACAAAAATAGATGTGAATGAGGGTACTTTATCAATGAAATTTGATAGAAAAATTATAAATTTTAATATTTTTGATGCGATGAAATACCTGAAAAAATCTAATTCAGTTTTTATTTTGAGTGTTATTGAACCCCTTGTACAGGAGACCTTCGAATTGGAGAGGGAGAATGCACTGGGAGTGGCTTTGGCGAAGCACCTTGAGTTAGGGGTAACTCTTAGTGTGAAAATGAGTGAAGAGTTGTACCGTGCGGTTGACGTACTGCACTCACTTCCACCCATTTTTTCGAGATATGAGTTTACTTCTCTTTTTATACCAAAAATTCAGAAAAAGTTGCCTTCTATTGTGTACGCACCAGAGTTGGAGTTCAAACCTCTCCCAAAACATTTGAAGTATGCATTTTTCGGGGACAAGAAAACACTGCTGGTGAACATTTCTGCACACTTGTCGCCGAGTCAAGAAGACAATCTGATTCGTCTTTTTCGAGATCATAAGAAGGTGATTGGGTGGAGCATAGCAGACATCAAAGGAATCAATCCATTCTTATGCATGCACCGGATACGATTTGAAGATGATGCGAAACTGGTGAGACAGGCACAATGAAGATTGAACCCACTAATGATACAAGTAGTCAAGAAGGAGATACTCAAACTCCTGGAGGTGAAAATCATTTTCGCCATCTCGGACAGCCCGTGGATAAGCTCGATTTGAGTAGTCCCAAAAAAGGCGAGAGTAACTGTAGAAGATAACCAGGAAGACGAGATGGCTCCAGTCAGAAAACCCACAAGATGGCGTCAGTGCATCGATTACAGGAGATTAAATACCGTGACAAAAAAGGACCACTTCCCTCTCCCTTTTATTGATCAGATAATAGAGAGATTGGCCGGTTGTGTTTATTACTGTTTTTTGAATGATTTTTCAGGGTACTTTCAGATCGCGATAACACCGGAGGATCAGGAGAAAACCACGTTCACCTGTCCATGTGATGCTTTCGCTTATCGTAGGATGCCTTTCAGCCTCTACAATGCTCCAACAACTTTCCAAAGGTTCATGGTAAGTATCTTTTCCGATTATGTAGAAAAGATTATTGAGGTATTCATGAATGATTTTAGTGTGTATGGGATAGTTTTGATGAATGTCTTGACAATATGGCTTTGATTTTAAAAAGGTGCATAGAGACAAACTAGATTTTTAACTGAAAAAAATGTCACTTTATGGTGGAGTATGGTATCATCTTAGGACATAGTATCGGTTAGGGGGATAGAGGTAGATAAAGCAAAAGTCGACATTATTTCTGCTTTACCTTATCCCGTGAGTATACGAGAAGTACGTTCTTTTTTGGATCATGCAGGGTTCTACAGGAGGTTCATCAAAAACTTTTCGAAAATTGGAGCACCCTTGTTCAAGTTGTTGCAAAAGGACGTAGCATTTGACTTCACCGATGAATGCAAGACGGCATTTGACAAATTAAAAGAGTCGTTGACATCACCACCTGTCATCCAACCCCCAAACTGGAATCTTCCATTTGAAATAATGTATGACGTGAGTGATTACGCAGTGGGAGCAGTATTGGGGTAGAGGATCGGCAGGGCGGCGCATGCTATTTATTATGCATTGAGAGCGTTGAATGGAGTTCAACTTAACTATTCTACGACGGAGAAAGAATTATTAGTTGTTGTTTTTGTACTAGAGAAATTTCGGTCTTATTTGTTGGGTACGAAAGTAATAGTTTTCTCTGATCATGCAGCTTTAAGGTACTTGTTGGCGAAGAAAGATGCAAAATCAAGACTCATCAGATGGTTCCTACTCTTGCAAGAGTTCGATTTGGAAATTTAAGATAACAGTGGGGCAGAAAACTTGGTGGCTGATCACTTAAGCCGCTTGCTTACAAATAAGGAGGAGCAGCCATTGAGAGAGGCGTTTCCAGAGGAGCAATTACTCGCCATTGATTCGTCTGCACTTTGATCTGCTGATATTGTGAATTTCTTAGTTACCAATCAATTATCTGCAGGTTAGCCAAAGGCTAAAAGAGACAAAGTAAAAAGTGATACCAAATACTACATTTGGGACAACCTCTACCTCTGGAGGCAATGCTCAGATCAAGTGCTAAGAAGGTGTGTAAGTGCAGGTGAATTTCACTCTATCTTAACTTTTTGTCATTTGTTTGCATGTGGAGGGCACTTTGGGCCAAAACGAACAGCTCGTAAAGTATTAGAGAGTGCCTTTTATTGGCTCACCCTTTTTAAAGATGCATATATGTTCTGTAAAACTTGTGACAAATGTCAAAGGGTAGGGAATATTTTCCGTAGGGACCAAATGCTTCAAACCCCATATTGTTTGTTGAAATTTTTGATGTGTGTGGTATAAATTTCATGGGACCTTTTCTCTCGTCTTTTGGTTTCTTATATATTCTACTTGCTATTGATTATGTTTCCAAGTGGATGAAAGCAAAAGCCACTCAAACTAACGATTCTAGAGTGGTTGCAGGGTTTTTAAAGTTTAATATTTTTGTTCATTTTGGGATGTCAAGAGTTGTGGTGAGTGATAGGGGACACATTTTTGTAATAAGACTATTGTTGCCATGTTCCGCAAATATGGCACTCCACAAAGTATCCGCGCCGTATCATCCACAGACAAATGGTCAAGCAGAAGTGTCGAACAGGGAGATCAAGTCAATATTGAAAAAGATGGTGCACCCTGATAGAAAGAATTGGAGGTTGAAATTGGACGATGCACTATGGGCTTACCGCACAGCGTATAAGACGCCGATTAGGATGTCCCCGTATGGACTAGTTTTCGGTAAGGCTTGTCATTTCCTGTGGAGTTCAAGCATAGGACATTCTGGACAGTGAAACAATGCAATATGAATCTTGAGGAAGTGGGGGGTTCATAAAAAATTGCAGCTACAAGAGTTGGAGAAAATTAGGAATGAAGCAGATGAGAATGCAATGATTTACAAGGTGAAGAGCAAAATTTTTCATAATCAACAAGTCTAAAGAAAAGTCATTTGTAGTGGGGCAAAGAATCCTCTTATATCATTCGAGACTTAAACTTTTTTCCGGTAAATTACGTTTTCGTTGGATTGGTCCATTTGTCATTTCTAATATTTTTCATTAAAGTGCAGTGGAGATCCAAAGTTTGAAGACAGAGAAAAAGTTTGTGGTGAATGGCCATCGCCTCAAACGTTACTATGAAGGATTCTCCATTGAGGAAGTCGAGTTTATACAGCTCGAGGATCCAATTTATCCTACTTGAGAGTTCTGGCCAAATCTAACCAAAGACGTTAAAGAAAAACGCTACTTGAGAGGCAACCCAAGACTATTTGTTTTAGTTTTCTTATATCTTTGGAGTTCTTGTTAAGTGTTAGTGTCATTTAGTAGTTTGTTATTTTGTGGTAGGAACTTGGCAGTTAGACGTGCCCACGCTAGATGGTCACGCCTAAGGAATGAAGTTTTTGAATTGACGGACAGAAGACTCTCCAATAGTTAGACGTGTCCACGCCAGGTGGTCACGCTTAAGGATCCTAATTTTGGACGGATGGTTAGAAGATTCGTAGGCAGTTAGGCGTGCCCACGCCTAACACACTGGTCACTTCAAAAAAACGGAGGGTAAAAAGATGGAATTACCCTTACTTATGTTAAAAAAAAGGAAGAAAGAAAAAAATTTTAAGGACCCGTTGCACTACTTTCCCCTTTCTTCTTCTTCTTCTTTCCTCTTCACCCGCCGCCGAAGACCGCCACCACCTGCAACCCTCCAAGCGCGCCATCAAGCGCAGTGCCCACCAGCGCGCGCCTGCGCACCTGCCAACGCAAGCCCAGCCGTCCGCGCGAGCCCAGGCAACCAGCGCGCGACTCCTAGCTCGCCTAAGGACGCGACAGCGCGAACCTCAACGCACCAGCGCCCGCCTGCCAGCCTTCCACTGCAAGCGATCTCCCTTCACGTGCGCCAGCAGCCGTGCGCCTTGCCCATGATGGGGAGATCCAGCGAGCCCAGCAGCCGTGCGCGCCAAGGCGCGAGCCAGCCCGCACCAACGCACGTAGACACCAAACGCGACCAGCGCGCTTTCCCTCTGCCCAAGCGCTCGTGTCGTCCACGCGCGCCGCCACCTCCAATCCGTGGCCGCCACTGCCGCTCTGCCGTCGTCACCTCAGGTCCCTTCTTTCTTTAATTTTCTGTTATTTTTAATTGAGGATTTAAATTTTTTAGCTAAGGACAGAAATTTGAATTTTTGTTGATGCCAGATGATTTGTGCTTAATTGGGGTGTTGTGATTTTGTCTTTGGCTACTTTTGACCATCTGCTCAATTTTGTATTAAAATCATGGTATTTGGGGGAGTTTTTACTGTGTTTGCCTATTTAATTAGTTTTTGGTGTGTTTATTGTTTATTTTTTTAGTTGTCGGTGTCTGGAGCTATAATTGGGGACCCTTTTGTTTAATTGGCTACCAGTTAAGTTATTTTGAGTACTTGCACCTCGCCCTTGCCCTGTCTGCTGGTATCAAATGGCTAAACCAAAAGATAAACGCAGGAATATCCATCCACCTCCACCCCACAACCAACTGTACCTTTGAGTGGGCCTTCCCAAGCGACTGATTCGGGAGGCCCCCGGACCTGCCTTGGGCGGAATAGGGAAGTTCACATCTCCTCTCTAGCCTACTTCAGTGGCCATTTGACCTTTACCAGAGCTGCCGATAAGAAACGGTATGCCGCTGCTTGCACAAGAAAAATTATTCCTTGTAAGTTCATCCACGGCCCTACACTTGATCTTCTGAAAATTATTCCTTGTAAGTTCATCCACGACCCTACACTTGATCTTCTGAATATCAGGGATGAGGTCACTAGAAAGTTAGCCGCCATAGACTGGACCCATTACGCTGCTATCATTTTACCTGCTTTTACTGAATTAACGTGGGAATTCTATGCTACTTTTGAGTTTAATATTCCTGATGAATTCTCCGTTACTACTCATGGGTGGTGCGTTTTACGTTAATGGGTAGGGAGTTCACACAGTCTTTCACCGAATTTAATTTGGCTCTTGATTTTATTGACATTCCCTATTCCCAAAGTGATTAATATATGGCAAGTGCTTGTGAATATACGAAGCCATTTTTCTCTCATAACACTTGCTATTAGAGAGAATTGTCGGTTGACCGACAATCCTATGATCCTAGCCAGTCTAAAACATCTTTTCTTAAAAACCCCGTCTTTCGCTATTTGCACCGTTTTATGGTTTATAGTTTCTCGAGTAGGAAAGACAGTACGGGTACTTTGACCAAACCCGAATTCTTTTTTATTTAGTGTATGGTTGCTGAGGTTAAGGTCAACTTGAGTTGCTGGTTTGCTTCTCACATCTGAACTGTATTGAGTAAGAAAAATAAGCTGTTAATTCTGGGGGTTTTTTATCACTCAATTGGTTATAAATCTTGGGGTTCTGGACTTGACTAATCATAATCTACATCAGGCTTGTACTATGGAACCTTTGGATTTAGTTTGTTTGGAAAAGATGGGTCTAATGCAACAGGTCAATGGCGTCTTCCAGTTCGTACCTTCGGGGCCGATCCAACTTTCTCCCAAGCGCAAAGCTTCCAAATTTGCCATCTCGGAGCTGGTGGTCCTTCTAGCAACGCCCCTGGACCTTCCTCTTCTGCGCCTCTACTAACGTCCTCTATTGATAGCCAGTCTTCTGCCCTCTACTTCCAGCTTCATCACATAGATTCTAGATTGGAGCGGATCGAGCACCAAGTGGCTGGAATAGCGCAGAACTTGGCTCAGTACGTCACACACGTGGGTTTTCGTCCACTCTTCTCTCCCGAGTCTTAGTTCTTTTCTACCCTCTTCCGTGTTCAGGAATGTGCCGTTGCTCCATTACCTTTATTTTTTATCTTTATTTGCTTATATTGGGGGCAATGTAAGGTTTAGGTGTGGGAGAGGATTAACTATGCTTTTAGTTATTTGATTTGTATTTTCTTGACCTTAGTAGTTTCTTTCCTTTAAACAGTGATGAATGCAATTGAGATATAAGTATGAGTAGTAAGTTCATGCCATGGGGTTTTCTACTTTTCTCGATGATGAATTAATTGAGAAATATGCTTTAAACAGTGATGAATGCAATTGAGATATGAATATGAGTAGTAAGTTCATGCCATGGGGTTTTCTACTTTTCTTGATGATGAATTAATTGAGAAATATGCTGAATTTGACATAATTTTGACCACTTGTGCGTTTTTTTTTTGGCTTAATTTTTCGTTTGTTGAGTGATTATTACACATGATTTGTCATTCTAGAACTTGTTCGGTTATGCATGTCAAGACCACATTTAATGGAATTTGATGCATTAAAATGATAGGGCACCTAGAATTGAACCATTTTTTACTTGCTTAAAAACTTACTCTTATCTCACCCACCTTTAGTGAGTCAAGTTGAGCTTTTAACCCTTTTTTTCGTTTAATACCCTAATTGTTAGTCGAAAAACCTTATTTTTAGACCTTTTCTTTGCGCCTTGAGTTGAAGAAATGCTGTGATTCCATTGCATGAGAGTTGGGATATTTTTGAAAAGCAGTGAATCAGAAATACAAGTATGACAAGTGAAATTGATTTCTATGGTATCAGTATTCAAGAAAAAAAGAAAAAAAAAGAGGGGAGAGAGAAAGAGAGAAGCAACAAACATGTTGGGTTGAAATCGAATATATGAAAAAAAAGAAAAGAAAAAAGAGAAGTTGAAATTAAAGTATTTGTGACAAGTGCCGACTATTACTTCACTTGTTGAGTTGTTGAGGAGGTACAAATTTGCAAGAACCTGTGCAATGAATTTCTGGGCATTTTCTTTGACATTTTTTACACCCTTAAAATCCTTTTTGTTCTACTCTTTCAGTCGAGCCTCATTACAACCCTGTGAAGTCCCTTTGATTTGTGCATTTAATTCATAATTAAGTGATGGAGATATGATATATTAGCAAACTTATGGTAATGTCATTTCATTGTGTTGATTTGAGAGCCATACTATATCCCTATACACTTTGGAATGAATAAGTGCATATTTGTGAGAATTGTCAGTTTGGTATATCCCGATTTTGATGAGGTTATTGGGGAATTTGGAATACCGTTATTGGTATGAACTGCTGTGAATTGGTTGGTATTTTAATTGCACTTCTGAGTTAAGTATGCTTGAGAGCAAGCATAGTTTAGGTGTGGGAGAGATTGATAGGGTACATTTTAGTGAGATATTTTGATAATATTGCATAATTGTTTTGACTAAATAGTTTTCTATTTGGGGAAGTCTACTCAAGTTTTGTGTTTGGTGTTAATTGCAGAAAGTGGTGAAGAAAAAGTGCTGAAAATCATCATTCCAGAAGACTTCCTGATAGATAGGCATGCCTACACCTAACTCCAACCTTCAAAACCTGATTCTCGTGATTCTTCGCATGTGGGGAGCTTAAAAAAAAGGGAGTGAAGTGGCTAGCCACAAATGGAAAATTAGTGGTGGTCGCTCCAAAAGGAAAGCAGAAGTTGAAAAAGTTTGAATTTGTAATAGGATTGCTATTTAGGAAGTAATTGGTATTCGGTTACCAAGTAATTAGGAGCAAAAGTAGGGAAAGATGAGGGATGATAGGACTGTCTTTCTTTTGGGAAGCTAAAAACGCAAAGAGGATTGTACGTTTATGCTTCTTAGCACCATTGGGAGAAAACAAACGAAAAGGGCCACCATTATTGACTTGGCTATTGTTCTTTTTTGACCTAATTGAAAAGCATCAGACTCTCTTGTATGCTTTTTATGGGAAACAATTGAGAGCAACAGATTTCCTTGTTCTTTCTTTCTTTGTTGACCAAATTCATGAATCAAACATGGACGGCTTTTCTCAACTGTTTTGCGTGGCACGTTCTCCATCAATGGAGAACTAACTTCTTAATTCTAGTCAAGGGGACAACTGAACATTTGGTTCGGCAATTACTGTGAGATCTAAATTATTTTAACTGTTTCCTTCATTTATTGGTATTTATATGTTTTCTACTTTTAATTATTATAGCTTTTGTGTATGATTGAATAGTGCGCAATATTTAATTATTCATGTAAGCTATTTTGCTAATTGGGGGTAGTTGAATCCGTAATTGTTCGATTACTTCCATTCCGGTAGCACCTGGCGTAATTGGGTTTATGTCAGGAAAACAAACGATCTAATTTAAACGAACTCTCGTAGCGTGTTTGTTAGTTAAGATTGAGCTTTTCTAATTCTTAATGCAAACTAGAAATTAAATTCTACGGTCGTACCTAGGGTTATTTCCTGATTAGAGAAGTAGTTAACGGTCGTACATTGACTATCGAAAAAGTAAGAAAAAACTGGTCGTTTATTGCGTGTATGACAGTTATAACCAATCTATTAATAAATGTTGGAATTATATTTGAATCGATGATCAGTTGCATGAACCATCTCTGAAGTGTACCCCTGGCTAGAGTTTCCCCTATCATTTCTTCCAATCAATTATTTTTCGCATTTAATTTATTTAGTTAGAATTTAATCCTAAAACCCCCCCATTTGTCTTGACTCGAAAGGAAGCAAACTTCTCCTCAGTCCCTGAGGAAACGACCCTGCTTGTCACTGTCTACTAGTTAGTAAATTCTGTCAGCTAATTAATTTTGGTATATCAGATTAAGCAAACTGTTCGGGAATAGGGTAAATCAAGTAAATCATTGCACATCTAGAGTCCCTGCTCCAGTACCTAGAATTGATTATTGACTGCTGTCGGTGATAGTTAGGTTTTATTATTATTATTGCACAGGTTCGGCACCTGTTAGCTATCACTTAGCTCTCCTATGGTTTTAAGAGTTGATTAAAAATATGGTTTCCTCACATTTTTCCTTCATGGCAAAGTTGATTAAAATATTAGAATTAATTCCAATGTCAAGATGGAAATTA